>JAPZDV010000014.1:246778-300633 GCA_029814665.1 Acanthurus lineatus
TGCTGAAACTTAACTCATTAACGTTCTCACCTGAACAAGCTGCTCCTTAAGCTTGAAGATGGGCAAACTCTCTCTCTGCTGCAGGATGGAAAGTTCTGTCTTCTTGCCATATGACACCTGCTTCCCCCCGAGGGCGTATCTCTTCCACTCCGGAAGATCGACAGGCATAGCGCCGATGCCTCTCATGTTGGCGGCGATCTGCCTTCCTTCATCTGTGCAGCAGAGGAACAGAAACACTGTGAAGTTCCTGCAAGCTCCACCACAGCCTCCTACAGTCCACTCTTTTATTGAATCAAGATCAACTGCAATGATAATAAACTTCCCAACAAGCTGTTTTTTTTGGACTAAACTATGAGTCAGAGGTAGTAACCAGGGCTGGGAGGAACTTGTAATGCCTCTGATGTTCCCTCAAGGCGACGGAAGTCACAGTGATTGAGAGTCTGTGTCCCAGTGTAAACTCATAGGGAGGCCAGATAATCATCTCCATGCCATGATAACAATGTAACAGCGTAACAGGCCGGGAAAAGGGCAGATTACTCAGTTTTATTGTCTCAAATCTCTAACACGACATAGATCGGCTCAGTCTTTCAATTAATTTCTGGTTGTAAGTCGTATTTGTGGCAAATTTTGTTTCGCTAAAAAATTGCAGTTAGAAATCACAGCGTCAGAGTTACACAAACATTCAAAGTGTTTGCAGGAGCAGATCAGATCCTTACAATCAGGCATCGGGTCGATCCAGTTCTTGTGGAGGCCGGTGGGGATGCAGTCCATCTCTGCTGCTCGAGCCGCCTGCTTCAGCTCCCTCCTCTCCTTGGAAAGAGCGTTCTGCATCATGGCGGCCTGGGAGAGGGAGCCATCCGGATTCTGACGGACAAATATGAAAACAACTATTGGTTTTAACATTCTTATCTCACAGTCTGTTCAACATGAACTTCCTGTTCGGATACACACCTTTACTATTTTGACTGGACTCATGTTCATGCTCCATTTAGTCTGGCCCCTCAGAAACGGAGGTTCCTCTTCAACCAGATCGATCTCGAGCTCTTCATCTGTGAGGTGAAACGTTAAAAAACAGAAAATATCATTCAGTGTCATTTTCACTTGGTGGGAAATTAAGAAGGAAGTGTAAAGTTTTACCTTCATCTTCTTCTATTTTGGGAAGGATTCCTGTCTCCTCGTCAAATTCTGGGAATTCCTCTTTAGGAAGCACGTTGGCTGCAATCATCTGAACAGTAGAGGAACATTTTTTTTAAACATAAACTACAGTGAAGGATCTCATCACCCCTGACAACTTAATAAATCTATAAATGTCCATGTGAAAGTGTTTGATAAATACCTGTTTAATCTCCCACTTTTCCAGGTCGGTGATCTTAACAAGCCGTTTGCGTTCTGATGGGTCATCCTCCGTTTCCAGGCTGCTGGCCTCCACAGGGCGGTCAGGGTTCCTCATGGCTTCGTCTCCGATGCCAGCGTCCAGGTTTCTTCTCCGGTTGGGGTTCAGGTCCTCCCCCGTCTCCTGGTCCACATCCTGGAAACATGTAAAACATGTGACATCTCATTTCTTGCCCACAATTATGGAAACCAAGTTTTTGTTTTAGGGGACGTAGTTAAGATGGCCGTAGTTGCCCCGAAGGATTACACTGCAGCTGTGTCACAGCTCCCCCCTGAGGTGATCTATGGGAACAATTATACAATTTAATTTTTACAATGACTGGTACCTCCATCAAAAATACCTGAGTTGTGCTTTAACTGATTAGTGGCTGTTTTCATTTTAATCAGTTAAAAAAAAAACAAAAAAAACCATGCAGTTTCAGTTTTATCAACATAAAAAATGTGTAGAAAATGATCATTTCATTTAGGTCAGAAGAATGCATAATTAGTGCAACACCTGACTTATCAGCAGTAACAAAAAACATTACAGACACGTTGCTTGTGTTTTTATGAGTAAAATACTTTAAAGGGTGTGTTTGTATTTTCTCCCTTCAATTTTTTTGATTGAGAGTTTTTGCAGGACCAAAGACAGAAAGGATAGTGTGTGAGAATTTTATCTCCTCACATATTATCTGCATGAATCTGACTGTCTTTAAGTGTCAATTCTTGACAGTGAAGCCTTCAAACCAACATTTAACACAGGACTCACCTTCATGCTGAGGCTGGTTTTGGTTCCAGTGAATGACAGCACTTTGACCTTCACCCTCTGGCCTTTGGTGACCACGTCAGCCACGTTGGCTATGCGTCCTTCTTTGCGTAACTCTGAGACGTGCACCAGGCCCTCCCAGCGTTTCCTGCAGACGACAGTCACACACTACAGGTGAGGATCCAAAAGATCATGTAGATGCAGGTAACTCTAAAGGTCACCTGGTGGATGCTTATGTTTTTTTAGCTTAATCATCTTACGGCACCATGAAGGCGAGAGCCAACGAGAGAAAACATAACTTTAAAAGAAGCAAAACAATCAAAAACCAAAAACAAAACTATTAAAAAAGATAATGTATAAAAAACATCCCTCTTGCTGTTTTGGTGCACTCGGCTGTAAAGACGCCGTGTTTCTGACTAACCTGAGACCCTCCAGCTGCACAAAACAGCCAAACTGCATGATGCTGCTGATTTTGCCGTTATAAATGTCTCCAACAACAGGCTCATCTTGCGGAGGCCGATCCACGAGTCTGTCTCGCCGGGTTTCAGAGTCCCTGTTGCTGCTGTTGTCACCGTCTCTGTGTGGACTCGGTGGACGGTCACTCCAGCGAGACACTCGCTTCCTTCTGCGCTTTGGGTTTGGTTCTCCATCACGCTCTTTCGACCTGGAGCGAGAACGACTTGGATTTTGTCCACCGTCTCTGTTTGCGTCTCGACCTCTGTCGCAATGCAAAGGCTCGTCTGACCTGGGGAGCAAATATGAAAAAGAGAAATCAAGTTATAGACTGAACATCTTTTTTTTTTCCCTCGCTGGTGCCGCTCTTTTTTGCAAAGCAATGATCCACTTTAGAGACAAATTTGTTTTTATTTGATTACCTGTCAGCAGAGCTTGTTCCACAGGAGTTTGGCATTAGCATCTCCAGCTCCTTCATGGCTGCAGCTGCAACCTGCTCATCGTCTTTATGTCGTGGTGGAATCTGACAGAGGTATGATATGGGATTAACTTCATTATTCCACAAACACTACAAGCTGCAGTTTCCTCTGACATTCATTATTCATACCATTTCTAATTCTCCCACAGTGGTAGAGTTGTATTTAACTTAACAGGTTTGAATGGAAATGACAGAGAAATGCTTTTAAAGTGTGTTTAAATGAGTCTTACCATCCACACAGGAGCATCTGGTTTACATAAAGCAGGATATTTCTCTTTCAGCTTGTCATTTTCACTCTTTGGCCTGACATCTGGCTGGTGTGCTGTCAGACACAACAGAGATTATTTAACAGTAAAACTTCAACCCTGAAACACAACATATTTCAACATAAAGAATATATGAAAAGGTCTGTGAAGTGTGTACCTTTACTTGTAGATGGTAAGGATCGCATAGTATGGATAAGTCTATGTAAATTACCAATGAGGGTATCCTAAAGAAATAGACATATTTGTTAAAAGAGAAAAATATGCGAAAAACATGAAAATGGAGGTGTTTGTTTAAACTGCACACTTACTGTAAAATCTGCTCCATTTTTACACAGAACTGCTTTAAATTCTTCAAAAGTTGGGTGTTTTTCGGCCAAATCGATGATAAATTCAGCTGCAAAAAACACCAGGTGTTTAGCATTTCTTGCTAATTAAGACGAGACAGTTAAAACAACAGCGCCTGTCTGTTGTTATGCAGCAGCAAGTTAGCGAAAAAAGAAAAGAAAACAAGGATGTAATTTAACGTAACGTTACCAAGATCTTTCTCGATAATTCCGAGATGATTCTCCAACTCCGTGCACACTTTTGACACCAAAGATAAATATCCAAGACGTTTTATTTCGTCTAAAGCAGCCATTTCTCCAGTTTATTTTGGCCCCAGCAGGAAGTGGTTCTACCTCTCTTGCTTTGAGTTTGAGTTCCAACGACGGGACTTCAGCGCTGCTGCCGCCTACCGGCCAACGCGCGTATAACAGGATTTCCAGTTTACAGATTTTAGACCACATTCACGCAAAAACTGTTGACTAAATTTAAGATGTTCGTACGTTATCCGAGTATTTTTTTTATGCAGGCTACGTTATATTTGTACTGTGATACATTTTAGAGGCTAACACTGTATTTTTACCCACATTTTTTAACAGCTAGAGTTACTAACTACTTTGCAAATTTGTAGATGATTTAATTGAATAAAATAAATTTGTTAATTTTGTACAAAAATCCTCTATGTACAGTAAAATAGTCCCTGTCAGTGTTTTTATTAAATATATCTGATGTTTTTGGATTAACATCAGTGCAGCATTAATGCATGTTGCATTTTATTGCTGAGGTTGTGTAAGTTAAGTTCATTTTAACTAATTTGTATACTTTTTACTGGTTTACAATACAGAAATAAATCTTTATTTTTTACTATCATTTTATGTTTGCAGCATGGCCATTCATGAGAACCACATAAGTCTTAAAATTCAACTCTTCCAGAGAAAAAAAACAGATCTGTTGTCAGCTTAGGTGCATTGTATTTTCCAGATAAATCAAGAGGCTTTTAGAAAGATTTTCACAAATAAGCTCTTTTCATCTAAAGAAAAACTTTTTTCCAGCAATACTCCTGTCTGACAATCAAATTTAGTACACTTTACTATATTTTGAGCTGGTATTTGCTTAGAAACTTATGATTAGAGGTTTTACTTTTATGTGAAACAGAAAAAACCCCCACAAATGTTGTTATTAGACTACTGTGGCCATTTATGAACCTTTAATTGATCCAAAGAGAATGCAAAGGTCTTGGTTTTCTTTTTTTTTTGACTCTTCTGTGTGGTTTATTACTCACATTAAAATAAAATATTTCCATACTTTTCAATCTGCTTAAAGATCATATCAAGGCTGCAGACTTAAGAAACTTTAGTATTTAATGAGAACAAATTTCATTTTTACACTGGTCATTTTAGCAAAGCAACAGTCTGAGAAACACGTACAAGTGAAAGTCGTCTCAGTTATCGTACAAAATCAAACATATAAGCTTGTTCGATCCTTACAGTCACACTGATGACTAGTGACACAATAAGGTCCCTCTGTTATTCTATTAAGTTCATATTCAAGTGAAATATTATTCTGTTTCAGTTTACAGAGTCAGAATAAATGGTCCACTGCTGTGCAGAATCTCCTCACAGGAGATTCTTTCCAAAATTTCAGTCTTCAGGGTGGAACTTCACTCTTTAGTTCCTGTTTTAGTGCCATGAAAAGTAAAATGGGTTTTCTAAAAAAGTAAAACTTAATAAAAAAAAAACCTAACCCAGACAGATTAAATGTTTTGGGGGGAAAAATTTACAATGTGTACACATTTAAAATGGAGTGAATACACAGCTTGAATGACAGAAACTTCTGGTGACGTCCGCTGCAGGATGATGATCTGACTTTACAATCTGAGGCGTCACACACATCATCAGCGCCGCCTGAAGGCTCGAGAGATTCTCCAGGCATTGGGCTCCTCGTAGCGGTTGTACAGAGGCTCCAGCCGCTGTTGTTTCTTCTGCTTGCTGAGTCTTGTGGGGTCGGACACTTTGAAGAAGGCCGGTGAAAACTCCACCAGCCAGCGGGGGTCGATGGTGGTCACCTCCCGCATGTACTCCTTTGTGGTGAGCACCAACTCGTGGTACACGACCCTGAAGACAAGAAAGGCAGAACGTCACAAAACCATTCTCACATTTGAAATTGAATGTTTATGGACAAAAGAAAGACATTTATTTCTTGTTTGGCTGCTCTGAAGTGAGGCGCTGTCGTACCACTCGGGCTGGCGGTTGAACAAGGCGCTGGACGGGTGGATGTAGACGACCTGCTGGTCTATCAGGGTGCGGTAGCCTTCCTGAGGATCCTTTTTGGCTGCATTCCTGAAGAAGCCACTGCAGATGGCTTTTTGGACACGTACTGTGGCTTTTCCACAAGATACCACATCCAGTTTGTGTCTACAGAGAAGATAGGACGTGGGAGGTTCATGAGAAACCACAAAGATATTAACACTACATCAGGTTCGGTTGCTAACGTATTGTGGTTCTGCATACCTGTCCATGATTCCCAACATCTGCTTGCGGATGTCCTGGGCTCTGCGCAGCGAGCGAGCCTGGATGAAGTTCTCGTAACACCAGGGGTTGGAGAACTTGTTGTTCTTCCAGGAGTTGTAGACGGCCAGCAGGGTCAGATGATCCCCTTCAGGTTGGTGGAACTTTGCTTTCTTCTGGTCGGCCAAGGCCTGTTTGTCCTGTAACACGAGAGAAGAGAGAGTCAAACAAATGAAGGATAAAAGAACAATTACAGAACTGTTTGATAAGATCTCTAACCTGGAATAATTAAGGCTGATGATGAGTGAACAAACTGTGTAAAGATGATCAATAAATAATATTTAAAGAAGCAAAGAAAAGGGAAATTCAAAACTGACTGCTTCTGCTGACCTCAAGACCTGCAAATAATCATTAAACAGACTAGCTGAATTGTCTTTGTGTAATTTAATACTAAAGTTCAACCTTTTTTCTTCATTTCATGCCAACAAAGCACAAATAAAAACTTTGTGATAAGCACAGGAACATGTATCTCTCATCAAGAAAATACTCTAATTAGTTTTGAGTTTGGTTTTAAATGTTATTAGAAACTGGTCCTCAAAATAAAAAGCTTCATATCAAACATTAGTGGTGGGCTTACTTTAGGCCTGTAGAAGACGTTCTGCACAGACAACATGGAGACGATGGTGAGCATCTCCTCACTGCAGCCCAGATGGACGGACATGATCAACATCTTACACAACATCGGCTCCAGAGGAAACTCAGCCATCTAGAAGACGGATGCAGAGAGAAGAAATTCACACATGAACAATGTTTAAAAGGAGGATTAAAGAAAAGTGAAGAGCATGATAGAAAAGAAGAAAGCAACCACATGTTTATCTACAGCGACACAAACTTTATTCAAACAACAAAGTGCACAAATGTGATATTTTTCTGTTTCTTTGCCAATGAATAAAAGCCTCCCTCACCCTTCGTCCCAGCCGTGTGAGTAAACCTTCATCATCCAGAGCTCCCAGAGTGTAGAGCTGCTCCATGGCCGTGATCAGCGTCTCCATGGGGGGAGCGTCCATGAAGTCAAACGACAGGAGGTCGTTGATGCCCATCGCCTGCAGGAGGAAACAGATTTATTAGAAAAAAATGGCTTCGATTGAAACATGCAAGGTTCAGACAGTTTGGCTGAGATAAAGTATGATGCTCAGATGCTCAAAGTGAGATGGGACCAGCTGTTGGCTGCAGAGCGACAGTTTTACCTTCAGAGAAAGCACCGTGCTCGCCAAGTTAGTCCTCTGAATCTCAGGCACGTTGGTCGTCAGCATCTCGTCCCTGTACGCTCTCTCAGTGTAGAGCCTGTAGCACTTTCCTGGCCCTGTTCTGCCGGCTCGGCCTGCCCTCTGCTTGGCCTGGGCCTAAAATTAAAAACAGGGATTTAAAATGATTCAGTTGTGAAACAGCTGGTATTTTTTTTCCTTCTCTTCTCCCCTGAAGTACATAATTAAAGAGTAAAGCACCTGTGAGATGGGAGTCACCACCAGCTGGTCGATGCCGGTCTTTGAGTTGTAAACTTTTTGCTTGACGAAACCAGGATCGACCACATAATAGATTCCATCGATGGTCAGAGACGTTTCTGCGATGTTTGTGGCAATGACCACCTGAAGGAAAACATGTAAGATCATTTCATTTTGTTTCAAACATCTCAAACATACAATCATAAAAGTCATTTTCCTTTTAACACTGCAAACCAGACTCGTGTTCCGTTTAACCACAAAGTTTCAGAAATGACTCTGCGATCAGTAGAGTCACTTTGAAAGACCAAAAGAGGAGGAAAACTGAAAACAAAGGGTCACTGGAGGATAAAAATTTACAAGCAGGACACATTAACTGATGACAGAACACTCTGCAGCATATTTTGTGCATAAAAATGTCCATTTTTATAACTAATGCAGAGACTTGCATATCTCTGAACCACCATGCGTCAAACTCAGACCATAAATAGATGTAATGTTCCATTTTCAAAGAGGTTCAACTTTGCAATGCAAACTAAATAGATGCATAAATATCTGGATGTCTTAGTCATTACTGTCAAATGTTGGTACCTTTCTGCTGCCTGGAGGTGCAGGGTCAAAGATCCTGGTCTGCATCTCGCTGGGCAGAGCAGAATAAACCGGCAGGATGATCAGCTCAGGAACATCTGGACCCAGTGACTTCATCCTCTCGTACAGGATCTCACAGGCCGTGTCGATCTCTTCCTGTCCGGTCAGAAACACCAGGATGTCACCTGGTCAAAGGAAATGACTGATTTTAAGATCAGCTGTTCAAATTTACAGGTTTCAAGAAACATCTGCTTTCTTTAAGATATTAAATTCCCACCTGGAGGTTCAGTCAGATGGATCTGCATCACGGTGATGAGACTGGCATCCAGGTAGTCCGTCTCAGGTTCTTTGGTGTAGAGAACCTCCACTGGGAAGGTTCTTCCTGGGATGGTGAAGATGGGAGCTTCAAAGAAATACTGGGAGAACTTAACGGCGTCCAGCGTCGCCGACGACACGATCAGCTTCATGTCTTTACGCTTCTGTATCGTCTGAAAGACAAAGAAGATGTTTAATGAGATAAAACACATTTTGCTCTTTTTTCATTCATATTGTTCGGTTTGTAGAGAGTAAAATACCTTCTTGAGGAGGCCGAAGAGAACGTCAGTGTGGATTGTTCTCTCGTGAGCTTCATCCAGCATGATGAGGGAGTACTGGCTCATGTCCGGGTCCACCAGACACTCCCTCTGCAGCATCCCGTGGGTCATGTACTTGATTACTGTCTCTGTGCAGGTGCAGTCCTCAAAACGGATGGTGTAACCCACCTGAAATCAGATGAATATATGTAACAACCAAGCAAAAAGAGAGAAAAACCTAAGTCTTAGGGCTCCCTTAAACCAGAGCTTCACCTTTGTGCCCTAGGGACAAAGGTGAAGCTCTGAAAAGTAAAATTGTGAAGAGATTTCAACACTAAAGAGATGAAAAAATAATTAAAATGCAGTGGCAGTGTATTAAAATAATGCGTTTTGAACAGGAGTCAATTGCACAAAAATGCCTTATTGGGACACAGACTGATTTATTTTGTTTACACAGTGAATTAAAGACTTAAAAGGCTTAAGAAAAAAATTCCTGAAATACCAAAATCATCCCAAAATACACAGCTTTGCCAAATTTTATACCATTTGCCAAAGTTATCCACAAAGAAAAAGTCATAATGCACAAAAACACGTTACAGGAGGAGAGGTTTTCTCTGAAGGTCGCTCACCTCTTGACCCAGACGGCAGCCAAACTCCTCAGAGACTCTCTTGGCGACTGACATGGCGGCCACACGACGGGGCTGCGTGCAGCCGATCTTCCCCCTGGTGGTGTAACCGGCCTCTGCCAGGTACTGAGTGATCTGTGTGGTCTTACCGGACCCAGTTTCTCCAATCACAATCAGGATCTGATTATCGTGAACAGCCTGAGACGGATTCATACAGAGAGCCAAGTTACAAACACCTGCACTGAGGCTCTGAGACTATAATTTAATAACTTATCCAAATTTCTGTAGGAGCACCACACAAAGCAAATTAGACAAAAATAAGGGAATCTGATACTTCACATTCAAATGCATCGCTCAGAGTAAAATCTACTTAAGCATCAACATCCGCTTGTTAAAAGATAATCACATTTTCAGAGGAACCTCGGAATCAATTACAAACTCCCATGTGAAGCTTCCAGTTAAGTCTGTGAAAAGTCTCCCTCTGGGTTTGTTTTGAAACTGACCTGAATGAGCTGCTCCTTCAGCTTGTAGATGGGCAGACTCTCCCTCTGCTCCAGGATGGAGAGCTGGGTTTTCTTTCCATATGAGGCCTTGTTACCTCCGAACGCGTGCTTCTTCCACTCGGGGATGTCATTAGGCATCATGCCAATGCCCCTCATGTTGGCCGCAATCTGCCTGCCATCAGCTGTAAAAGAGGAGTAGAAGTGTGCTTGATAATGAAGAAGAGATCCGTCTATGTTAAACACTTCAATTAAAACCTTGTGACACATATATGGCCTCATCACAGACAGTTATGATAAAATAACAGAGACTCCTTCGAACCGTGTCGACCACCTGGGGCCACAGGGAGCAAATAAAACACTGAACTACGGTGAGACTATTCCATCCGGACAGATACGAGGCTGCAGGAAGCCTGATAATCATCTGCAGCGCAGACGAGCCTGAAGGAAGCTGCCTGCCTGCATGAAGCAAGTCTGACATCTGACTCAGATATCTGGACTGTGGTTTTGATAAAAGAGCAAACACACAGACTGCATCACCAAAGAGCTTCTGAAAATGAGGGTTTAAGTGTCAAAAGTAAAAGTGCAGCTCAAATATATATTGATAAGCATTCTGAAGACATTAAGATAAAATGATCAATATGTTAATTTCAAGCTGGCAGATGTTTTCAGGACTGCACAGCAACTTTATAAAGAGCACTTCAGCATCAACATCTGTGACTTAGAAATGTGTTCGATGTGCTCGTTAGTCTCTGACCGTCTGGCAGCGGGTCGACCCAGTGTTTATTCAGCCCCATGGGGATGGAGTCCATCTCGGCCTCTCGTGCCGCCTGCTTCAGCTCCCGTCTCTCTTTAGCCAGAGCGCTTTGCATCATGGCCGCCTGAGACAGAGAGCCATCTGGATTCTGGAGGTAAACACAGGACAATGCCACTTAAGATGCCGTGTGTATTTACATTCACTGAAGATGTGAGCTGAGCAGCTTCTGACTCATTCAGATAAACTAAATATTTTTTCTAGAGATGAATTATCAACTCTTGTCAAATGCTAGTTGTTCTACCAAATACTTTGGCATCCTCACAAATTATAAGATGACACTGACATATTTGATGAAATTTGACAATAAATAAGTCTGAAGCAAACATCATTTCTCACTTACATTCTCATTAGCAAAACGTAAAAACGTGAAACCAAGTTCAGGGGAATCATCGTACCTTGACAATCTTGACGGGGCTCATGTCCATGCTCTGTTTGGTGTGTCCCCTCAGGAACGGAGGCTCCTCTTCGACCAGCTCAATTTCCAAGTCTTCATCTGAACAACGGCAAACAAACAAGATCAATGAATTAGCAGTGCACCAAGTCATATTTCATAAGAATGTAAAGAAGGAGTTAAGACTAAGAGTTTTAAGTCTGTCAGTGGCTCTATGAGGATGTTCTAAGCTAACATGCTAACAAGCTCATCGTGACAATGTTAACATGCTAAGTTTAGCCTGTTTGAATGCACTCATTTGACAATTTGAATTCAATGCACAGAACAGCTGAGACCAAGAACCAAAATAATGGAGAAATTCAAATTTTGACCTAACAGTTGGCCTTAATAAAAAGTTTATCAATAATAACTAAAGTTATTGTAATTTAGCCTTTGGGTGGCGTTTATCTCTGTGTCAGGTTTAATGGAGTCAAAGAGCTGCTGAGATACTGAACAAACGCTAGAAACAAAGAAACTGTGTTACTAAACTGGTGGAGAACAAAGACTTTCTTACCCTCTTCATCATCAACTTTAGGAAGTATTCCCGTCTCATCATCGAAATCAGGAAACTCCTCTTTGGACAAAACGTTGGCAGCAATCATCTGAGGGCAGGCAGAGAGCACGAGTGTCAGTAAAAGAAGGTTTCAAAAGGATTCTGTAGTTTCTTTGACGACGTACGCAGCATCTTCCTCCTGAATGTGTGCAGAAGTCTGACGTGTTGACTCACCTGTTTGATCTCCCACTTCTCTGGGTCGGATATTTTGGTGAGTCTCTTGCGCTCCAGGGTGTCGTCCTGCTCCAGCTCGGGGGCGTGGCCCGGGTTCAGGTTGCTCGGCCGGTCGGGGTTCCTCATGTAGACCTCCTCCCCTCCGTCTGGGCCAACGTTTCTCCTCCTGTTGGGGTTCAGGTCTTCTCCTGTCTCCTGGTCCACATCCTTGTAAAGAAAGGAGGAAAAAAATAGGTCATTTACATACTGACAGCTCAGGGACAACAGTCTGCCCGTAGAGAAGAGCCATGATGATAAAACAGTATTTCTAAATATACTCTCCAAACATCTCTTGTGGGAAATTCAGAGCGGCTTAATCACTAATTAAGCTGATAATGACTCACTGCCTCAAACCATTTACTGCTCCCACATAAAGGGAGTATCTATTTCTGAATCTTTCAAATTAATTAAGTTCCAATAAAGCTTTCAAAACCTAAGATTTCAAACAGGTATCACACAAAGAAATCTTAAAATCTTGCATCTGAATTTCCCGCACATGTTAAATTAAGTTTCTCTCTTCTAGTTCAGATTCATTTCTGTTCAGTTAGTCTCTTCTCACCTTCATACTGAGACTGGTCTTGGAGCCGGTGAATGAAAGCACCTTGACTTTGACTCTTTGGCCTTTGCTGACAACATCAGCCACGTTGGCCACGCGGCCCTCTCTACGCAGTTCAGAAATGTGGACCAAACCTTCCCATCGCTTCCTACATACAGAGAACAACAACATGGTTGACCTTTAGCAGCAGAATAACAGAAGAAAAACTTCACTCCCCTGGTTTTAATCCAAGTATGCACCGCACATCAGAAGAATGCATAAGCAACCTGAGAGCTGAACACGGCCGCATCAAATTTACAAGACTGATGTTTTTTCTGACAGTTTTCATGAGTTACTAGCAGGAAAACCTGATTAACAGGGGGATATTTCATTCATTCATTTAGGGTGATAAAATCATTTTTTGATTATTTTCATATGTTTTGCTCACTTTAGATTACTATCTTAACTTCTCCCAACTGGAGGTCAAAGTTAATTCAAAGCAGGACTTTTCATTTAAGCACAGATTTTGTTATCTGCCTTGACGTAGAATCAGAAAGAAATGTTCTGTTAAAACCACTTCGATGACTGTGTACTGACCTTAATCCCTCGAGCTGAACAAAGCATCCAAACTGCATGATGCTGGTGACTTTGCCGTTGTAGATATCACCAACAGAAGGCTCCTCTGGTGGTGGACGGTCCACATGTTTGTCCTTCCAGCGGTCAGAGTCTCTGTCTTGGTCTTTTCTGGGACTAGGGGAGCGCTCACTCCAACGGGAAGACTTTTCTCTTCGTTTGCCACGATCTCTGTCTCTGTCTCTATCTCTGTCTCTGTGTCGCTCACGGTCTCTGGAGCGAGACCTGGACCTGGAGCGAGAGCGATGCCGTCTCTTCCTGTCTTTCTCCCGATCTCTGTCCCTGTCTCTGTGTCGGTCTCTGTCTCTACTTCTGCTGCGACTTCGGCTTTGACGTCTGCTTTTCTCTGACCTGCGAGAATAAATGGAGGAAGTAGATGTAAGTAAACGTCACAAGACACAGTTGACAAAGCATATTTGCAGATTGTGGCATTTTTGTTTTCTATAGAAAACACAGGAAACATCATGCATGTTTCAATAAAAACAAACAAAGACAGTGTTTTACCTGCTCTTGCTGCTTTTTGTGTCTGTTCCACTGACACTGGGCATGAACATCTCCAGCTCCTTCATGGCATCAGCTGCTACTTTCACATCATCTTCGTCAAGCAGCCGCTGAGAGGGTCACACAAAAATTAGGACTAAAACTCTTCTTCATCATGTGAACGCTTGTGCTCTTTTTATTGTGGATGGCAGTGGCAGTAATGTATTGCTAACATTCTATCTTATATGTTGTAGAATGATAATGGCAACATTACATGTAAAACATGTACAACCACACATTATGTGCTTAAACCACATACCTTTGGTGCTGGATCATTTGGTCTACACAGTGCAGGAAACAGCTCCTTCAACCTCTCCTTCTCTGTCTTCGGCTTGACCACACCCTCAGAGGCTGAAAACAGACAGTGCTTTAATGTATTGTAGTTAAGATTAATGTAAAGGGAGTATTGTGTAAGGGAAACCATAAGCCATTGTGAAAGGAAACTACAGATATGTAGCAGAGTTTACACAAAGCAGTACCCAGTCCTACTTCTACTTCTTTACTACATACTTTAAGGCCTTTACTTTAAGAGTCAGAAGAGTAAATTCGACCAAAACTGGTTTTAAGAACAATATCTAACATATCAGGTAATATATAATTAACACAGCTTAACAGTTTACACCTACGTATACTTACCTTTACTGGTTGATGCCTTGGATGGAGGTCGCATGGTCTGAATGAGCCTGAGCAAATTACTGATGAGAGAATCCTGCAATAAAAACGGCAAAACACACGGAACTGATCAGCTGCCAGATGGCATTAACTTGCTGATAAGCTAAATCCAAAGTTAGCTATATCATTTTATGGCTGTTAGTGTGGGATTTTAATTGAACTTACTGTGAATTCGGCTCCATTTTGAAGCAAAAGAGATTTGAATCCATCAAATGTCGGTTGTTTTTCAGCTAGGTCGATCACAAATTCAGCTGTGAAACAACAAACAACTCATTATCAGTGATCAGAGTTCAACAGTTAAGCTAACTAACTGGCGCTAACTATCGTTGACCGAAACCCAATCCAGAACCGGGAAAAAAGATGATAGAAGTTTAAGATTCGTACTAAATGATCAGTAATCTAGGAAACGTTATGATATAGTTGGAAACAGACTAAATAATAAGCCTACTAAGTGTTTTGGAAAAAAAAAAACAAGTCAGTTAACAGTGTTAGCAAAAAACACTGTAGCTAGCTAAAAACAGCTAGCTGATGTTAGCTTCAAATATCGTAAAGAGCGGCTTTTATTCTGCCGCAGAACACGAACCTAAATCTTTGTCACTGATCCCCAGATGGTTGTCGAGCTCCGTGCAAACTTTAGACACCAGAGACAAATATTCAAGCTGCGATAACTCGTCAACTCCGCCGTCTGCCATCATCCACGAGTCCTGTTTTGTTCAGGGAAGCTAAACGGCAGCGGACATATTGGACGAGGGCAACGTCCACTTCCGTACGTGCTTCTCTATTGGTCAACAGTTCATTGCGTCATCTGCATCGACACATAGAGGTTGCCAGCCGTACCTTTACTTGCCATACGGTGGCGCCAAAATGCCTAACAATACGTTTACATTATAAACACTAGTTATGCCTCCATATGTGCATATTTACCGAGAAATTTCAATTTATCATTTCGGCATCTGGCATCAGATCTTTTTTTTATAACGTGATCAATCAAATCAAAAGCGTAAATATTAGGTTTATATGATTAGAATTAAGTGCAGCAAAGATATGGCCTATATATTGTCCTCTTTTAACTCTTGACCTTGTTTTATGAATTGTATATGGCTTGAGTGAATGTTTAATGCATATTTAAGCACATTTTGGCAAAGAAATGATTGTGTGCAACATCTTCTACAGTGTGTCCAAAAGTATGTTCGTCTCAACTGAAATAATTGTACATGTTTTATGTTTTCATCTAGCTAAGGCCCTTGGGGTGCATAACAAAAGCTGGGCCAACATTATGTCTAGCTTTGTTCCTTAAATAATTTGTTGCAGAGCGATGAAGAATTTAGTAACCACGATGAGCTTAAGATATTTTATTTGTAGCAAAGGCATGTTGCTCATTTCACTTTTGCTCAGATGTGACTCAAATGAACTTCACTGAAGGGCCATAAGTATGTGGACAGATGTACTTTTCGTCTGTTGCTGACTTTCATGGTTTATAATGGGCTGCTTCCAACTTGGAAACTGTTAAGGGGAAGATATTCTCCTGTTTTAACATGTCCCACAGGCCCGCAGGCACAAAATGAGCTTTCTACAGAAGTGTAGCTGCTGCTATGACACTATCATGTAATAATGGTCCATTGTTTTAAAAATAAAGTGTTCAACATTAACTTAAGGGTATAAATTTGCAAGATGTCCATATACTTTTGGCCACTTGGTGCACATCAAATTCTTACTTCTGCAGAAGTCACAAGAAACAACGTGTTAAGCAAAAACATACTTTTTTTTTATAAATCACACAAGACCCATGACCTCTGGCTTCTGCTGTGCATAGCTTAAAGTAATCAATCACTCCATGCAATCTTCAGCTCTTAGCTCAGGCTTCCACTCAACTTTGTCTCTGTTTTTTTTTTTTTTTTTAATCTTGGCCAGAGCACAAAGTGTCATGATTCATGGATTTGTACTCGCAAACAGGGTTGTGACTGATGGAGACTTGGAAGTGTTTTATTGAGGGAGAATTTTTGGAATCGGTAAATCCAGACTATATATTGTCTCAATTTGTATGTGCTGTCAAGGTCATCATAACGCGTTGTATAAGGTGTGCGGTGTTTATATTGGGAGTGCACGCTGGTATGCAGCACATGGGAGATGACCTTCCTCCCCTCGTCCCAGGATAACCCTCCATATATCTCCTAACACATCCTTAACTCCTTGGCTTGGTTTATGGACCCTAACACACCCACACACACTCTCTCTCTCTCTCTCCTTCACACACACACACACACACTGTCCTGTTTGTGTACCCTATATATATATATATCCCTCTGTCGCTGCCTTGTTGGCTCTCACCTCTCAGACCTTCTACCTCTAATCTCCTTATTAAATTTAATCCTCATTACATCCATAAACATAGCACGTATTTAACAGACTACCGCTTAATTCCTGACCAAGACACTTTAGAAACCTTTCAGAAGTTCTTGCAAGATTCTCACATTCGCAAGACGTCTGATATTTATCATTTCAAGAAGGAGTTAACCCATGAGATTTTCTGCATGTGTCTCAAAACACCACAGTGCACTAAAACAGCACTGAACGTCTGTAATCTTTGGTAATTAATTTTGTCTCACTTGTCATTTTTCCACATTCTCAGTCTTGTTTCTCTGGAAAACATGCATTTTGCATTTTTATATCTTCATATATTTACTGTCAGTATCGGATTCCTCAGAAAATCTTCTATCCCGGGAGGTTGCTCACTTCAGACATCCCACACGTTTGTTTCCAAGTCAATGAATTTTTTATTTCCAACTTTTCCCTAAACTAGAAATCGTTGAGTACAAAAAACAACCTAAATGTGTGCAGTCTTTTTTGCAGGTAGGTGTTTTTCTTTATAGAAGTGCTGCAAAAGTTTAGAGCATATAAACAGATTTTTATGGCCCAAAGTAGAAATATACTCAAAACAGTGCGGTATTGAAGCAGTTTGTAGAATACTCATGTAACTTAAATGACAGAATTTATATAAAATTTATGCACAAACATCTATTTTTAACTGTGACCACTTATAGAGACACGATGGGCTTTATCCTGCAGATACAACAGCCTCCATTCTTGTGGAAAGACTTTCCACCGGATTCTGGAAGCTGTTTGCAGGGATTTGATCCCATTCAGCCACAAGCGCATCAATGCGGTCGATCACTGACGTCAGGTGATACGGCTTGGCCTCATTAGGGGATCCACTTTGTCCAAAAGATGAAGTTGGATGCGGTTGAGGTGCGGCGGAGATGGGGTTGGATGGGGTTGAGGTGAAGACTGTCAGCCAGTAATCAAGTACCTCGACACGAAACAGAAAAACAATGTTTTCTTTCTCGGTAAAAAAAGTAACTTGGATGTAACTCTGGTGTGGAATAACTCTAGAATTGTATTTCTAATAATCCTGTTTTCACCCTGTGAGCAAATAAAACAAAATAAACGAAGTTAATGGAGGGGATACTTTTAAAAAACCAGAGTCACTTATGTTGGGACTTAAGTTCTTGTGTTGTGGTCCATAAATCCAGCCAATGAGAGACTCAGGCTAACAGTTCATGCTAAGCTAACCCAGTCCCAAGTCTCAGCTCTTTCTAAAATGATGTATTAGTCCTCTTCCCTCAAAGGCCCCAGGTAAAACCATGTAACCCAAGCAGAACCAAAAAGTGGTCAGAGCCGTCCACATACTTTTGGCCAACATATTGTATGTGGAAGCAGACAAAAATCCCCATTTAAAATAACACCGGCTAATCAACAGCAGAGGAAATATGATGTTGAAACAGGTGGCCCCGTTACAGAATCTTATTTTCTCTCTCTGTCCATTCACAGTGCAACAGATCCAGCTAATGTTTATAAAAAATGTTCCTCCGTTAACCCCCCCACCACCCCCCCAAAACCCCTTCTAATTCCCCTGTGTGGTGTTGGCTTACAACAGTATGCATATATTTTCAATGGCGTCCTCACCTGACCACGGCAGCTCTCTCTCTCTCTCGCTGTGCCGTCCTCACCTGACCTGATTTGAGAGGAAGCAGGGAAAACGTATGGGCAACGGGGGAGGGGAGGGGAGGGGAGGCGAGGCGAGGGGAGGGGCCGGACTCACGCTTATATAAGAGTCCTCTAATGTACACAGGACACGTGCTGCATGTTCGTAGCCTGTCCTTCTCAAGTTTATGCATGTTTTTCTTATGGTGAGTGGTGATGACAGAAAGACGGAGGAAGTGCGAGGATTCAGACAGACGGAGAAACAAGAGATGAGGAGAGGAAAAATAGAGCTACTGTTGGATCTAATCCATGTAAGATTCTTTAGAAGGAGAGAGTGAAAAAGACAGAAGGGGGGGAGAGAGAGACGAGGAGGGGAGGGATTAGTAGGTCGTCCTGTCTCCCTTAGGTCCCAGTACTTGGATTAGCATTCTTCTGCTCCACTGTCCTGGTAAACACACATGTTCATGTTTGCATGAAGTTCTTTTTTTAGTTTTTTTGCGAGGAACCGAGCATGCAGGGATGAAAATGAAGGAGTTTTATAAGCAGGGAACATGAAAAGTACACCGTGTACTTTGTGGTGCATGTGTGCAGCTCCACACATGAGGAAAAAGCCAGGAGAAGTGGGGTTTGAAGAAAAAAAAAAGGGGGGGGGGCAGTCCGTAAACAGTCTTTGAGATTCAAGCATGTACTGCAATTGACAGCGCAGCTGGCTGCAATGTTCTCCTGTTGTTGAGTGGAAAATTCCTGCTATGACAGAGCATGAACTGTGTGTGTGAGACGGAGAGAGAGAGAGAGAGGGTGTGCATGGAGGAGGGCGATCCGAAGGGGGGCCGGGCTACCGTCCACGCAGCCCGGCCTGGGATTGGTTGGCGGAAAAGCTGCCTTTGTGAGATCACAGCCCCCACAACAGCTCCCATCCACATGGCGGACTTCATGTGAAAAAGATCCACCCTGCCTTCACCAAAATTCATTTAAAAAAAGAAAGAAAAAAAAAAGAAACCTGTGTTCTTCAGGAAGTGCAGCCTTCACATCAACCTGCTTCACACTAATAGACCCAATTACACACTTCTCTGCATGAGTCAGAGTGGACCCAGTAGAGACACAAGTGAATAACAGCAGCTATTCTGGCTCATGAATCACAGTTTTCCTTTTATACACATGCAGGTACATCCGGTAAGAAGTGAGCACAGAACAATGATGAATCCCACTGACTTGCAGGTCACCTACAGCACTGATCTGCTGCAGGGCGACACACACACACACAAATTGGGAAAAAAGGAAAGTTAAAAAATTGAGCAGAGGTGTCTTTTATTTTAAAACAAATACATAAAAGCTCCCTTTCTGATATTTCTGCATTTTTTTAGAGTCTTTAGTTTTGGTAAGTTATTCTCTTTTAAGCTGCAACTCATCAATATTCCTACATTAGCAATAGTTAAACTCACTGCGAGTGATGTGAAAAGGGCCACTCAGAGTTACAAACCCACAGAGGAACATCAGATTTAATATCTTTAAGCATATTGATTTTTAATTTTTTGGATTTGGTTCACTTGCAGAAGGCGGCAGGTACCGTTGTCACCAAAAAAGTCTCTGATGAACTGACTTTCTTCCCTGATTCAAACAGCAAAAAGACAATGTTAGGACTTGCTGGTGAACACAGTGGAGTGTTTGGTGACTAATGAGAGAGACATTTCCCTCAGGAGCTGGTGGAGACCAAAACTGGAGATAAAAAATGAGTCAATATTTAAGAAGAAGGTGATTAAATTGGACAAACATTTATCAGGTGACCACATGCACGACTCAAGATGAATAATGAACTTGTTTTGTATTTGCTGGATGTGTAAACAGGCAGCTGTTTGTCCAAATGTTCACTTTACACACTAAAAAACATCAGGTTGGAAAAGGACCCAGTGTGGGTTCGTTACGCTGGGTTTCACCTTTCTCACTTTTAAATTATCGTTGGGTTTCTGGATCAAAACAACACTTTTGTGAGCGGTTTTCTCTCGGTGTTTCTGAGTAAAATTAACATAATATTTTGTCTGTGCTATATTTGACCCCACGTTGGGCCAACTTTAACCCGGTGTGTAAGTTAAAACGTTAATGATGTGTTTACAACTGTTCCACTGCCGTCGAGTGGTCAAGAAAACCTGTTACTGCTGGTAAATATGCCCTTAATTTGTTTTATTTTGTTGCAAAAATAATTCCTGTGGATTTTATGTTTTTGGTTGATCCAAAAATGGATTAAAAAATGTTCAAAATAAATGTTTGTGTTTTTGAATTTACTTTATTTACAGTTATCATGTATGTTAGTCATTAATAATCTGTTTCTGCAGATTTATTTATTTACTTCCCTGCAAAAGTTCTAAAAAAAGCTGTTCCACTGAAAAAGTTCATGAAAGATGACATTGTGAAGATGTTTATTTTTTTTACCAGGATTGTGAAAATGTTCTCTTTGTCGTTTGACCACCAGATGGCGATACACTTACGGACGGCCGTGTGTCACCCTCAAGTGACCCTGTAAACCTGCAGACCATTAACCCACATCATCTTTCATGTTTTCTTCTGTCACAGGTGAAACTACAGGCTGGATTCTTGTTTGTACAAGAAACTATTAACCGAAAACACTCGACCCCTCCTGAAAAAAATCCAAATGTGTGCAGCAGGCCTGAGAGACAGAGGCCCTTCTACTTCATATTTGTACTGTACGGGGGTTTAAGGTGTCAGAAGGAAGCTGTCGACAGGCTGTCCACAAATTGCTGAGCTGCTCTCACTAATCCAAATTGCCCCCCAACTTGCTGCAAAAGCACGTATCGTAAAGCCATGACATGAGGATTTACAAAGTAGGTGTAATAATGTGACTTTTTTTTTTTTTTTGCAGCATTTCTGAACCAACTGGAGCTCACTGAGGGCCAATAACACATCATCTGCAGAGATGCACTGAATTAAAACCACTTTTTTTTTTCTTTTTTTCTTTTTGGACCAAGTGTGCAGACCGACAGCCTTCCCATCTGTGACGAGGATTCATCCTGGGTGGAAGAGTTAGCAGTCGCAGCCTTGTGACCGGCTGTCTCTCACTGGGAAACCTCACAGGCACTCTGAGAGACATCTGATTTGATCTGTCAATAAGTCCGACAGGATGTAGTGTGGCATGTGCTGATGAACTGAGCAGTGCTGCCAGCGCCTGTCTTTCCACCCCAACAATGATTTGAACAGACAAACCTTGTTTACTCCTCATTTAGCCCTTATATCAGCCCGCCGAGTTTACATTCTTTCGCCGCACGCAACTGTTGAGAACATTGTTTTTCAATTATGCCAATTTTGCTTCACCAAAAGGAGGTTCTTGCATATCATTGGCAAACATGGCTGCCCTCAATCTAAGCAGGCTTAAGTGCTCATCTTGGATTATGGTACATGAGCACATTTACATTTTCATCTTTTATAGCTGAAACCTGCATCAACAGAGCAGAGAGTGTTTGAGTGAAGTGTTGATGCAGCGATAATGTGCTTTTTTTTAATCTCTTTTATTGGCCAAATGATCCATGCAGAGTCACATTTGTGAGGACAATAAACATAACTGTTAAGCCTTTGTCAGAAATCAGGAATAGTTATTGAGACGATACCCAGCTATAATCTTTAATTTCAACACTCTGGATTGCAGATATGATACAGTCGTTGAGGAGAAAAGGCATTTATTGAGTGACTTTAAACTCTCCATATAACTGCATTTAACAGAGACAATGAGGTGATAACAAGAAGAAGGTTTTTGTGGGTTTAATTTATTAGTCCATTAATGAAAACCCTCCAGCACATGACGTAGCCTGCTGGAGAACTGAGAGCCAAAAAGAGCCAGTGAGATGTAAATTTAGTCACATATTTATTACATAAATATATAGTAAAATAGACCAGCGACAATTACCATAAAAATATCTTCCTTTAAAACCCTGACCATAAACAAAGATTTGAAAATCACACATCGACATTTACAAACACGCTGATTGTCTGGACCTGTCATGAGCAGCCCACCACGAAAACCTGACATCACACCACCCACTGGACTCGTGTTGGGAGGAGGAGAAGGAGGTAAAAAGGGGGTGGTGGGTGCTCAGGAACAGTAGGGGATTGGGTCATCGCTGGGAGGCGGGACAGGGCTGGGGGGAGGGGACAGGTCCAGGTGAGAAGGGGTTAGGTGTGATGAAGGTGTTGGTGGTGTGAGAGGAGATCACAGTAGATATTCGGATGTTTCCTGCGTGTGTGTGTGTGTGTGTGTGTTTATTGAAAGACAAGACCGGGTGTTTTTTTGTTTGTTTTTTTATTTATTGAGCCCAGAGCGACGCCTAAAGCTTCACTGTGTGTCCTTGCATGTTTGAAAGAAAAAAAAGAAGAAGAAAGAATCTTAAATATTGTTCCTTTGCTTTGCATGCCTGCGACGGTGCCGTCATCTGAGAGTTAAACTATGATAATAATAATTATTATTATTATAATCAAAATAATATAATAATAATATTATTTTAAGATACTTCTTTCTGTCTGGTTCAACCTGCACCAGATACCAGGAGGCTGTGGTTTGTTGTATATAGTTTCCTGTATTTTTCTGTCACAGAAAAAGTAAAGTAAATAAACTTTTTTAAACACTACTCTGTATTACCCTGAAAATATAACCTGTGTGGCACCTCTGGAAAGAGACAGAAGGAGAGAGCTCTACTCTTTGTACAGTGAATGGCCATGTGGTTCCCTGTGTACTGGCTCCTCTGCCCACTGCTGTGCAAGAGACTGCAGCCTACGATGCATCTGCAAACTGTTATACACTGCAAGAACAATCATTTGTTTTACTACAGAATCTTAAACCCCCTTTGGCTTCTTAAGCTCTCTAGAAATCTCTGTTTAGCATGTCCTGAACTCGGACCGTGATATGCACGAACTCGGACATTTCAGTCATCTGCACACTTCAGTACAGGAAGAATCGATGGAAAGCTTTGCTTACTGACTTAGAAGGTCAATTTAAAAACAAAAAGCAAGCCAAAACCCCCCCCAGAAGTTTTAGTCAAAGTAAAATTCCAATGTCAACAGGCCTGCTATAGATATTTCTATGTGACTGTAAACTCCAAGACAATAATAAAAGTTTTTCAGACCCTTTTTCATGCTGATCAGCAGAGAAAAAAGCTTTTGGGTGGCAGCAGATTTTTAATACTGCAGTACCGCAAGTGGCCACTGCGACAAACTGGCAGCAAAGCTGAGTAGAGGCCTTGCATACTGCTCTCTGAATACATTAATAATCAATACAACGCATGTAAAATCAAAGATGGCACATTGCTGCCACTGGTGGCCAAAGAAACGATAAAAACAATACATTAGAACAGTAGACTCCTTCACATGCGTTCTTCTGCCACCAGAGGCAGCACTGAGCACACTGCTGCTCCAGACGGTGAGGGAGTAAGAAATCATGCACCACCTTTGATAATAGTTTATATTAAAATTAAATTTCTCTTTAGAGTTTTGTAAAATCAGTGTTGATGGTAAACATGAGGCCAATTAAGGCAATAAATTCCTCTGAGTGTGTTGAGTTTCCTGCTCGTGACGTCGAGCCAGCAGTGCCTACATTTACCAGGATGCATTGGGAACAAGCTTCCAATGTCCATGCCCACAAAAATGAGCTTTTTGAGCGGGGGCACCCCCTCTGGTTGCTGAGGCTCAAACAGCTTGTTATTCTCTTAAACACCAATGACATCACTGGTGTCAAAAAACAGATTTTACAGCAAGAAAATTCGGATTTCTTGGTCAGTAAAAAACAAATGGAGGAATTTATTGCTTCAATTGGCTGCTTTTAGCATAAACACTGATTAGACGCTGGCATAAAATGTGGTAAATTTTTTGCCTTTAAAGGAGGCATAATTAAACACAGTCTGTCACCTTTAATTTAAACTTGATAAGTGCTAAAAAAAAGTCAACATTCTTCCTGTGATGAATTTCATGAGCGACTGTGTGACTGAAACGTCCGGGTTGCAAAAGATGCCCATCAAAGGCTGTGATACAGACATCGATCAGGACGGGTGACAACAGGTTGACATGCTTTCAACTGAGCTGACAAAAAACACCTCACATCCTGTCTTTGGCACCTTCCCGCCAACCCTGATCCTGACCGAACAGGTCGTGACCCCTGAGTGTCTGCAGAACACATCGCAGATTTCCCAGCAGTCTCTGCAGCCACAGTGAAGCAGGGAACTTTTTAAGGAGTGATACAAAAGTTTAAAAAAAAAAAAAAAGTAGTAGTTGTATAAGCTGTTGTTATTGGTGGGTTTTATAGCTCATTTGCATGTGTACTTTATTTCTTTTAAGTTGTTAAAAAACATCTACTGCTGGTTTGAAGTCATGAACTTTATAGGATTTGTTTCCATAGTCACAAATGTACTGAGCAGGCTGAACAGAAAAAAAAAAAGACAATAGAATTTTTCTTTTTTTTAAAAAAAAAGGAACCAGAAATCAAAACTTAACCCGGAGGTGTTCACCTCTGCAGAGTTGAGGTTGACTTCAGTTTGTTTCTATTGGTTGAATTTGCTGACACACCCAATCACACAAGGCTTGCAGCAGGTGTTGTGTTTAAACGCACTGTCCAGACTCTGAAAACTGCATCTTTTACGTTAAATCAAGACAGAGTAAACCCCTGCACACAGCGACAAAAGCTTAAAACTCCCTTCAGATCATCTTCCTTCATGTTTACTTTTTCTTGATTTATCACATGTTCTCTGATGCACCTGTTAGTTTTTTTCTTCACAGGTGTGTAAACATTCTTTTTCATCTTGAAACCTCTCATCATGTAATAGGACCGTGGGTTGTGACATAGTGAATACAGACACATACAGACAGTTCATAGACATTTGTACAACATAACCCCATCTAGAAATAAAATCTGACATGGAAACATCGACCAGCACCAACTGCCGCATACAAGACGTAGAACTTGTCGCGTCCACCAGGTATCTGCTTTTTAGCGAAACATCGGTCCAGCTGTTGATTATACTGCTTTGAAGCATAGTGTGTTTTTGCTAAGAGTCTTTAAGATCATACTATAAGCATGCTAAGCTTACTGTACATGCAACACTGAGTCCTTTCTGTTGTTAACAAAGTGAGCAAAAAAGGTGGTACAATAAATATGTCCCCAGTGGACATGAAGCCTTTTTAAAAGGTGGTTATTGGTGATTTGCTGGTGCTGTATAAAAGTGGCTTGGACCTGCTACAGAGTGGAAAACGGTTCATAAACTGATCCCTTTGTTTGGGTTTCAAAGTTAGCTGAGCAGAGAACGTTTCCTCTGGTTTTGCATACAACAGCGGGCTTGTGTACTGTATGTGCCAAGAGAGGTGAGTGTGTATATATGCGCTGAGGATGTTTGACAGAACAGAGGACAAGGGAGACATGTTGGACTGAGAGCACAGGGTGGTGGGGGGGGGAGAGAGTGAGGACGGAAAGCACCCTTTAAGGCCGGTTTATCAAACCTGAGCAGTTCTGAACCAATTCAAAACCTCTTAATTTTTTTTTTCAACCTGACAAACATTGCATATTTTTCTCTCCAAACTACAATACAATTCACATCATTTAAGTAATCTCTGATTTATACCTCTCATTGATAGACTATTAATAGATGAGCTCATTTGTGTACATTCTTAGCTGTCTAGGCATGTGATTTCCCAACCCGTCTACAAAAATATCTCCATGACTAAAAATCTCCTCGCAGATAGTCCGAGCAGCACAAAACTCAACTCGCAAGTTGACGCCACAAAACCACCTATAAGTGCTCTTGGTTTTTCTGTCTTGGGATTTGGTGTACTAGGCAACAGTCTCAAAACAGGACAACGACAGTGTCCACTCAAAGCTATTCGTAATGTCTAGTGGCCAGGTCGCAGTCGGCGCCGTGAACGGAGCTTCACGTGTCATTGGATAAGGGACGGGGTGAGGTGGTGTAGTAGTGTTATCTCATGATCAATACATCGCTCTATTTACACAACGCCTCCCGGTCAGCCTTTAACACACAAAAAGTGACGGCTGCGAGACAGTTCGTTAACAGTCTGAACACGTATCTTAACGTTTTTTTTTTGTTTTTTAAATTTGATGAAAATTGATGATGCGCCCGATAAGCAGATTTGGCACTTTTGATTATATCGTTCAGCTCATGGGCTTCTTGTTGTGGTAATGTCCCCCCAGAGGGGAGCACTGGCTTTGATTTAGTTATTTAATATTGTGTGTTGCGATAACCTAAAAATCGCTCTCGGGACTCCTCGGCTGCCACCACCCAGCACACTGATTCTCAGCTCCACGGCATGTTTTCTTTTTTCTAAGTGCAAGCCTTCACAGTAAATCCTCTAGTGCCCTATTAAACACACTGTAGAACAATACCACAGAGAAGGAGGGATACAAAAGCAATCAATAAGGCCATCATTTGTAAAGAGAAGCAAAATTACAAAGCCTGGAACTGCAGCTGTGGCAAAAAAAACCTGCTCTGCTCTGCCAGCAACAGTATGGCTTTTTGTTTGTGGGGATCGTTGCAGATTTTCTTTTGAAATATTACCCACTGTTGCGATTCAGTCTTCATCTCCTGCAACTTCACCACTCTCACATAGGCTATAAATGGTTCTCGAGACCCCCCCTCCCCACCCACCCACCCTCGCTTTTTCACTGTCCGTTAGCCTGCTGAACACAACATTAATTACATTCTTCAAAGGAAATAATGCAAGTCAATGGCAGGAACCTGTTTTTACAGACACCTGTCATGTACTTCGGCCTAAAAAGGTGCTTTTGAGGGGGTTTTTTTTTTGGGGAGGGAAAGCGAAGCAGGTCGATCGGATATCTGCACCACAGACGTTCGTAGCAAAGCGATCACACACTTACACACAAGACTCGGGGGGTCTCTCACATGAACATGGGCGCTGACAATCACATGCACACACCTTTATACATGCACAGCCGTGGGTTTTTTAGCCATGCCAATCTTTCAGAAACATCACAAAGTTAAACAGTAAGCACACTGAAATAGAACAGGCCTGTGGACGGAGGAACACAGCCGGTTCCTCCACCCCCCCTGAGGGTGGATGGAGCCCGGCTTGGATGCGAGCCATGTACTGCTGTACACCGTGAGCCAACTGGGTGAGGGAGGGCTGGATATTGCTGCTGGCACTTTGACCGCACGGGGAGAAAGTGCAAAGACTATAGTATTACTGACAGTAAGAGCTGAATTTTGCTTTTGTAGACTCCGGCACATGTTTATAGAAAAGTCAAAATGTGATTTACTTAGGATCACATGATAGAGCTGGACTTTTAGAAATTTTTGTGTGTTTCCATTCTGCTATGAAAACCCATTTCTGCCAGGAAGAAAAAAAGTGAATGATAGAAAATAAGCTTTTGATTTTTTTAGGTGAAAAAAATATATAGTAACGTAATAATTTTTAGATAGTAGGTCAAAATACTTGTTTTCATCAATACTTTGATGTAATATGTAAATAGGTAAAAATTTTATGCTTGATGATTCAAATCTGAAGATTCTTTTATAATATATAACAGAGATTTTGACATATTTATGATCATATTTCGTTTTCTTTTTATTCCTAACTATCTGGACTTTCTAAAAAAAAATAACATGAGGGGAAAAAAAGAGCAAAAAAATTTATGTGTGGCAACAATCTTGGATGGACTGTTTCTCCGGACGAAAATTAACGCTTTTACCAAACCAGTTTGTGTTCGTATTAGCTTTAAGCTGCAGAGGTTAGTAGTCCACCATTTGTTTTTTGTCTATTATCAATTATCTACTTACTTGAGTTATGTTAGCGATGAGTGTTACCTTAATTTGTAATGATGGGAGATGAGAGAACATGTATAAATAAAGTGAAATAAGGCACTGTTGCTTAATGATTTTTTCAAAAAAAATATTTACAAATGGGTATATTTTTCTGTTGCCTGATGATTAATAAAACTAGTTAAACCATGGAACTAAATGGCTGAATTTTCCAAAATAAAAAGGAAAAGGTTAGGGTTGAAATAACCTGTGGTCAAATGCTAGGACTTGATTTAAACATAAAGAATTTAAGGGTCGGAGGTACTGAAATCTCTTGCTAACAAAGCTTCATTAACTGCGTTTACCATGGTTTAAGAGTGTTTCTTCCAGAGAAACTTGTCCATCAGTAAAAACAGCTCATCTCAACTCGTGTTATGAGTCTACTTCTAATTTAAGCTCTAAATTTGATAATAAATTTAACTTGTTTGTATTAAAACCTTCTACATCAACTATGAATTGCTTTGTACAGGACAACAGACTGACGTACTACGGTAATTTCGTACTGCAGTACATTTTTTAACATAGTCTTCCTAATTTTTCAAAGAATTTGTAGGATTAATCTTTATCCTTGTTACAATTTTATTACTACTTTATATTTCACTTGTTTCCTGTATCACATTCTAGGTAGAGTGTGTTGCTCTTTCGGATATTACCTCCATTTTTTTCCATGTTATGGATTTTTTTTTGAGAGGTTTTTCTCTTTTAAAACAAGGGCCAAATCATTGAGGGTGCACAGATTGGAAGTCCGCAGTTTAAGATATTTAGTTTTATGAATAAATTTAAATCATGACTTTTCTTTTTCTGGTAGGAATGGGTTTCCATACAGTGCAACACCAACTTTAACCGACACAATTCACGAACATTCCCAACCAAACAAAACCAAGAGACAGGCACAACACTCTACCACCTCCACACTTGAAAAATATGTTTTCATTTGGGGTTTAAGAAAGCATTAGGGCATGATTCTTTGCAGTTAAAGTGGAATCAGGGTCCATATCCTTGAAACTTGGATGTCTACACCTTTTCAATCTCACTCTTGTCCAGGACTGAAGACATAACAGAAGAAAAGGTACATTGCTGATTGTAAATTGAGACAGAAAAAAAAAGATGAGCTAACGATGGATTTTCATCTAAGGTTCATCATCATTTATTAGAAAATGTTCTTTTACCTGAGAGAATCCTTCAATAGCTTCCTTTACCCAGTCACAAAAAGTGGTCTGTGTTTGTGTTTGTATGTGTGTGTGTTGTGTTTGTATATGTTTGTGTGTGTTTGTATGTGTGTGTCTAGAGTGGGTCTAGCTGATGCTCTCATGGTCAGGTGCATTTTTTAAAGTAATCATAAGATTACAGTTTTTCTACAAGGGTAAAGATAAGACCTAATTCAATGAGAAATCCTCCAAAAAGGTTCTCTCACTCGTTTATTGCACTTTTTTTTTTACAAGTAACTTTATAATTGGTCACTTAAAGTGTGTGCCTAAAGGCTGCAACTTTATTTTTAGGTAAAACTAATTTATAAAACATTAAATGCTTGGAAAAGGCAATTGGCTTAGGTGCAAATTTTTTTTATTTTGTCACAAATATTACCACTAGAGAATCTTCCACTTCTCGTGGGATAGTTTGGGCCATTCAAAGTGCATTTTAGTTAAGTGCTTAAGTACAACTGATGGTCAGCAGGCTGTGGATGTTCATCTCAGTGGGATGATTGCAGATATTTAAAAATCATCTTCTTGCATCTTTGAGGCAAAGATAATGGGTTAAGTGAACTTGCTTGTTACGTGTACATCCCACTGATGAACGCTGACCACCCAGAATACTTCATAACGTTACATTAACTTGGTCGCAGGGCAGAAAATTAAAGCTTCACACACATATTGCAGAAGGTCTTAATTTAGGGGCTTGTGTAAATCTTGGAATTTAAGGCTCTGGGAGCCTTTTAGATCAACCCACCAAACAATGAGAGAATCGCATCAAGTAGACATAAGTTGAACCCAAACTTCCAAACAACACACACATATATGTACACACACAAACACACACACACTTTCTAAGCAGTTTACAAAAACAGCACATCTTTTAGAATCCTTTTTCTCCATAACATCCCCAGTACCCCTCCTGCTTGTTCTCTGAGACCCGGACTACCGTGAAGTTACCGACCCTGAGGACCAGCCAGTCAGGTCCTGTCTAAAGGCCAGCTCGTCCGGGCAGTCCAGACCCTCGCCCACACAGAGTAGCAAGGGCCTTCAGGTCATGGAAAGAACCTCTGGAATTGAAGCCAAGCCGAATTTAATTTCAGAAGCCAGACTGGCTTGTTGTTGTTGTTGTTGTTACAACGAGCTCATCTTTCGAAGGGAGCTGGAGGGGAAATTGCATAGACATCTTGCTACTTGCATGTCTTCACAAACTATACATTTGGCATAAGGGGGGGGGGGACCAAACACAACCATAAAACCAAAAAACATCACAGACAATCTCCTCCCTTGTCCGATGTCAACATGTGAGAATAAACCCAGGATCATTACATGGGAGGGATGGGCTTGGAAGCCCCGCAAAAGCCAGCCTTGAAACCATCACTTTGCTTGTTGTGGTCTGGCAAATGCAATTTGCTTGGGTTTGGGGTGTCATTTTACGAAATTACTTTCAGCTTTAACCATTCTGACCAAATAGCAATGAAAAGAGCAAACAAATATGGTAACCAGTCATCATCGTCTAAGACTCTACGTACACTTCATTTCATGTGTCTTGAGCTGATCAGATTCATTCAAAACAGACTGAAACCTGGATGCTCGATAACTCCGGCATTCAAGCCAGATGTGGAAAATATAAGTGATCTTAATGCCTAGATTCTACCAGGAATGGCTCTATGACATCTGCATTGCCGTTCCCCACTCAACAGGAGCATTTCAGACGTAGAGGGTTTTGCCATTTGACTTGCTCAGATTTTGTTGATTTAGCTTTGATTTTTGTGCGTTTAACAGGATCATGTTGGTTACGTCCACTTGGAGATGTGATACATTTTGGAAATCTGAATGGGGTATTTTATTTTTAAAAAAATGGATGATTGACTGAAACTGATTATCTATTTTATCTGTCTCTGACTTAATTCCAGGCTTGATCTGCTCTGATTGGCTCTGGCAGCCGTGTCACAGCTGGAAGTCGACTCAGTCTGGCCTGTTGTAATCAAGCTGTAAATACTTCAATAGACCATCAATGCCTTAATAGTTAAAAACTATTGCAACAGTTTTGCTAAAATTAGCATTCCTTAGTTTCAAAACTAGAGACTCATCTCTAATGGACAGCTATTAGCTAGCTAGCTGATGTAACTAAACTTTTGGAGTGGACATGTTGTTCTGCCGGTCAGTTTTGTTGGCCCTATGAAGACAAATATGTGTAGCTCAGTCTAAACAAAGTCTCTCAAATCACATCTGGATTTTATCTGCATTCAAGACACTTGACATGACAAGTGTAAAAGGGGCCTCAAACAGCGCCTGTTGTAAACTGGTTCAGATTTATGCTCAATGGTTTTCTTGGCTTCCTTAACATCAATAAGTGGGTTCACGAGATTTCCAGGCTGGCTTCTGGGAGGCATTGGGGGTAGTGGACAAATGGAGAAAACCACTTTGGACTCTTCCAACTATGATGTGTGTGTGTGCTGCAGCCAAGTTAGCTGGCAATCATGCCAGATAATAGCTTGTTTATGTTCTAATCAGGTCTCCCTCTCCCTCCTCCCACTTCATCCAAAAAAATAACCCCCTTTCTAGCCCTCAGCCAATGTGGCTGCTGGCAACACTCGCATCAATAGTTTGGAAAAACTGAATCTGATTCCATAGACGAACAGACACACACAACTATAGGCATTCATGTGTAGCACGTCATGTGAGAATACGAGGGGCATGAATCTATCTCTTTGCAAACAAGAAGAGGCACAGGGTTCATGATTAATGTCACGGGGCACTTGAATATGGATCAGCATGCACATGTGAGAGAGTGCACACAAACGTATGAAGCATTACACATTACTTTGTTTTTTTTTTCCCTCTTACATAACAGTGGGATGGAGAAGTTAAATTTACTTATCTTGCAATAAATCTTGAGTGTTGTATGTTGATTTTTTTTTGTATTTACATCCTTGGTTATGGCCAAAATAAAAATGTAAATGAAATGAAAATAAAATCAAAACAGAAAACATACAAAAATACATAACATAGTATTGCACCTTGCAGACGGGCAATATATATTCTCAGTTTTGTTGGTTGTTTGTAACGTCTATGTGACACCACTATTCTCTCTGCTGGTGTGTGGAAGTTAGGTTGTGGGTGCCGGGCTCAGGTCCAGCCCCCTCCTGTCAGCTACATTCAATACCATAAAACACTCAGCCATTACAAAAGTCGTAATCCCTCAGTCTCCGGGCCATTCACATTTTTGAGTTTACTGTCTATAGACTGTGCCTTTAGGTTGGAGAAGTGCTCACATTAGCAGATGATCTCTAACGTCTCGCATTGTTTTCTCATGTTTGTGTTGTTTCTCCCGTCAGTCAAACAAGAACCAAATCAATAAGATAAAGAGCACAAAAGCTTGAGGGAAGAGTCCTTTTGTAACTTCTACTGATGCGTACACACAAGCACATATTATCTTAACATATACATTTTTAAATCTATATATGCATCTCTGAACTTTCACATGTGCCTGCAGTATATGACTCCTCCCAAGTTCCTTTGAGTTTTGTGTTGTGTGAGGTATGACAAGATTGTTTCAGTTTTTCCTTTTTTTTTTTGTATTTTCATTTTCTGTTGCATTATTTTTCCTGTTTAGGTTTTTTTTTTCTCCAAAGTTGTATTTCATAAAAAAGAAACAAAATATAAAAAAGAAATTCCTGTTTTTGTTGGTTGTAAATTCCTCCTGATAAAAGGGGACGGACAGCTGGACAGACACACAGACAAACAGATCAGTTGGCTTATCAACACAAACTACAGATGTGAAAAAGAAGTGAAATATTTTCTATGTTACACTGCACGCATGGTCAAAAAGTGACTACAGCTGTTTTTTTTTTCTTTTTTACACAGAGCAGTTTAAGCGTCAAAAAACAAACAGAAAAATAAGAAAACAATGGTAAAATGAAAAAATCTCCAATCATTTTTGTTCAGGAGTCTTTTTTTTTAAAAGTCATCTCTTTTTCATTTTGTTTTATGGATTTTTAATCATTTCATATATCTTTTTTTTTCTTAATCTAAATCAGACTCAGAAGGTAAAGCAGCATTATAACTCCTTCTGTCACACACACATACCCAGTCAGCTCACAAGAACAAAGGACATCAATATGTTTTTTTCTCTTTTTCAGTTCTTTTACAAAGATGTGTTGGAATTCCAAACCTGCATCTCTGGAATGAGGGATCTCTTCCTGATCCTCACCATATGAAAGTCGGAGGTCTTCCGTTTGGAGGGAGCTGAGGGGGGACATTTGGGGTTGTCAGCGGTCATGGGAGCAGGGGCTCGTATGGGGTTGTTGCGGGAACCGAAGGGGAGGCCGTTCGTAATCCTAAAAACGCCATCTCCCCTTCCTCCGAGAGTTTTGTTAGCATCGTCTCTACAACCGGCCATGTCACCCTCTCTCACCCATGTCAATGATGGCAGTGAGGGCTTATTTCGACCCTCAGATTTTTGTTTCCTGTCCCACGCTTTCTTGTTCTCTCACATCCTCACATTCTTGCGCTCGAGTCTCTCGTTCCCGTCGCTGCTGCTGCTGCTGCTTTAGCCGTTCACATTCATCCGGTGGCGCCACTGTAAAGGGCAGTTATGGCCAGCCTTGTCTGACAAGGGAGAGGCCTGGATCCCGTTTAATTTGTCAATGATTCTGGGTTAAACTTGGGATAACCCACTCAGCGGGGAGTGGATGAGATAGCTAGAGTGCTTTGGGAAGAGGATGATGAAGGAAGGGAGAGGCTGTTAGGTGGAGGGCTCCATATTTGAAATGTCATAGGGCTGACTCTGCTTTCAAGGATGCTGGGGGAAATGAGGAGCACAGGGGAAATGAGTAAGTGCTACACAGCCCTCCTACCATCCACCGCAGGGATCTCTCTGCACCCCAAGACGGTCCAAAGGCGGGGGGGAGGTCGAGTGCTGTTGGTCTAATACTGACAACAGGACAGGTTTGGGACTGAGCCCACTGCGACTGTCAGCCTCTGTTACACAGAGCAGCCAAAAAACTCCAAAATTGCTCTGTTTTACACAGAGCAGCAGGAAAACTAATTGCTAATCCAACAAGGGGCGTTGGTGAAACTTTGACGAGCGAGGAGCTGAAGGGAGGACTGCTGCAGTAGTGCAAAAACTCCACTCCAACACGAGCCAGGCTGGGTGGGGGGCTGTTTTCATGGTAAATAGGGTGCAATTCAGTGAGAGCTAAGCTCCAGAAAGGGCACTGTGATGGGCTGGAGAAGGGTCTTGCAGGGCAGGTGATGGATCTCTGGATGATGCTCGTGGAGGGGCGGGGGCGCGGGGGTTCTTCTGGGAGTCAGACCAGACTCCGCCATTGAGCCCAAAGGTGGCGTTCCAGTTCCTCTCTCTTTCCCTCCTCCCAGCATTTCTCCAGATGTTGAAGAAGCAAGGCGTGGCCACCTGTGACTATTACCCATGATCCCTGCCACATGTTGCTCTGCTCAGGTACTTCTGACGGGTGCAGACGACCCGTCCTGTACAAAGTGCCCAGTATGAACTACTGCTTGGCATCAACATTCTTGAATGGTCATTTGGCTAGTACACCTGCCATGGGTATCTGCGGTGAGATATTACTGTTATAGTGGTGAGCAGTGGTAAAGTGCATGACACTAAAAGAGCTTTTGAGTTGCCTCTGAAGAAGCTTCATTTCGGTTGAGAACATTCCACCTTTATTTTTTTACGTCTAATGCACTGTCCATGCATGAAAGAAAGCTTATTTCCATGGAAACATTTATCAAGATTGAGTGGCAGTCATCATAAGTGTACTGTAGAAGAACGCCACGATGCAGGAGGAAACTGCCCTTTCTGTACATTTCGATTCAACGGACGTGGCCACCACGGGTTTTTCAGTTCCTCTCTGTTATCCATCCTCCTGCCACATGCTTTGATGGGTGTCAGCTGGGCTGCACATCCACACTGTCCTTTGTTGCTTCTGTGAGTCGATTTTCTGTTTTGACAGAAACTGGTAAATCTAAATTCAAAAGATGACACTTGGTCCCATATAACAAAAAGAGATAACCCGAATGTAATGGGTACCATTCCCTGGAGTCTGTGACACCTTCCAGGGGGATGGCTGGCCCTCCTGTCTTCAGTGGTATTTCATTTCAACCAAGTGATAGCACTGAGGGTGTGTGTGTGTATGCCGTGAGTGTTTTTGTCTTTCCATGAGTGTGCACCTATGCAAAAATTATGGACATTTGTGTGTTAATCTACACATGCGCCAACTTGAATGGTGTATGTCTGTGTGTAGGCTGTGGGCAGCTGCCCTGTGTCCACAGAGGTGAGGTAGTGCCTGACACCACAGGGGCAGTATTGCTGCCCCAGCCTGGGGGTGTGTCCACTTTGAGGTAAATGGTAGCCTTCTTGGCATCTGCCTGCTCTCAGTGATGCCCATGGTAAAAAAAGGCAAATGTGTATGGAAGCCTGGAGGGGCCACACTGAGCTGAGTCCGTGAGGAGAGGACTGTACAAACCCTGCAGGTTAGGGCTGTATATCAACACTGCTGCGCAGTGCATACAGTAAAATGAGGCATTCACGTTACTTTGAGGTGATGTGTGTTTTCCTGTTTATGTGTTTGTTTGCGTGTGTGTGTGTGAGAGAGAAAGATACAGAGATTTATACGTACAGAGAAACTGTGTGTGTATGTGTGTGTGCGTGTGTGAAAGATGAGCTTTGCTGTCTTGCTGGTGGTTGCTGCTATTCAAAGCCTCCGTAGAGGTTGTGTGTGTGTGTGTGTGTGTGTGTGGGAGATTTACTTTTGACCCCTGGCTCTGACTCTGCAGTCCACCTATTAAATCATGCCTCCTCTCTCTATCTCTGCTCCTCCCTTCTCTCCTTTTCCAAGTAGCTTTCCTCCCTTCTTTCGTTCTGTCTTTCTCACTTTCTTTCTTTCTTTCTTTCCCTCAATGCAGTGACTCCTTGGAGAGAGAAGGGCTTAATTGTCATTCATAAGATGGTAGGCTGCTGGCACAAGCAGCACAGGCAATGACAAGGCAAATTTGCTCATATATGTGTGTGTGTGTGCATGTGTGTGTGTGCGTGTATTGTATGTCACAGGAGCCGGTCCAATGACACAAATGAAGGTAGATATGGAACCATGGTCTGCACGTTTTTTCAAAGGTAGACAACACAATTTCATAAAACTGGAGTAGCTTTATATAAATATAGCACCGGTTTCACTGGGATCTAAAAAGAAGAAGCCCCAAGAACATCTGTAACGGCTCAGATTGAGTTGAGGAATTGATAATGAACTAGATCTGGTAGCTCTGCGTTTTCTACAGCCATTATACAACAGAAAAATGCTTTAAAGCATCTACTGAAATTTCACCGTGCAGTGTTTGCTGATTGTGTGTGCCTGCATGACTGTGAGAAATAATGTCACTGATGTCCATATTCTCTGAATTACGGCCCTAACGGGTATTCAGAAATAATACTGAGAGGTGCTGACCAGCATGAGAGCTGGAAACATGGGCTTTAAAAAATGTGTAAATCTGTGACGGCTAAAAAGAACCAGAGAGGGGAAATGGACCCCTGCAAAGAGCGCTGCTCTGAAGAACTGAGGTGGAACAGGCTGTGGCTGTGTGTGTGGTGTGTGTGTGTGATGTGTGTGTGTATATGTGTGTGTGTATGTGTGTGTGATGTATAGGTGTACGTGTCTTGGCAAATGGCTACAACTCTTACTAGATAAGACATCGTGCTCAGACAGAAGGGCCCCCACACGGATTTTAAAACAGGGGTTAGGTAAAAGGAGAAGAACGAGGTGGAGGAGAGGGTGTTCAAAAAAACAAAATCCTCTGTTTGCTTGACTCTCCTGTTGCTGGTGTGTTGTTTCTGTTATCGTTGGTTCCAGTTTTTTTAACCGCATACTGTAAATGTAATGTCGGAGAAATGCAGATTCCTGCCGAGAGGACTCTCCCTCCATCCTTCCTCTAAAACAAGTGATGGCCCTTCCCATCGCCCAGTTTGCCCCAACTTCCTCTTCCCTTTGCTTGGTAGCAACTGTGTGTTTCACACCTCCTGGTCCTCGAAGACCTCCAGGAAGAGCGGGGGGAAGAGTTCGTTGGGACACTCCACCTTCATGTGAAGGAAGCGGCTGGCGTGACACGCCCCGATCATCCGCAGGTCTGTCACCTTCATCAGGAGCTTCGGCCAGAAATGGGGAATGTTGTGCTTGCGGTAGTTGATGTAGTGCTCGAACGCCAGCAGGTACGTCTCCTGGCACTTCTCGATCTTGTCCGTGCAGGTCAGGCCAGAACGGTCTGATGAGAGGACGAGTCGATGTGGAGAAGAAAGGGAGGAAGAGATGGAAGATAAGATCATAACAGAAGGAAAGGAGGAAAGAAAGACAGACAGAAGGAAGAACATTAGAAAGTTATTCAATAAATAATCATCAGCAGAGTGTAATTATGACTAAATGTCAACATTCTGGAGGGAAAATTTAATCTTGACTCATCTCAGCGAACACTTTCATGTGTTATTATGCACAATTACCGCTGGGAAATACCACGAATACTGTCATGAGTTGGTTGGTAGCAATTTTTTCAAACCAAATGCAGCATCAGAGTCGGCCGGATCCTTTTAAATCTGTCGTCTAATCTATTTAGTCTCCATCATTTTGAATTGTAACAAATTATATTAATAACAAAGATCTGAGATTGATAAGGCAGAGATACGACATCAATGTTCACAAAGACAAAAATGATCACCATCCACATCAGGAGGTGGAAATTCTTTCACATCAGTTAGGTGATGTAGTTTTTACTCAGATTTTGGCTCATGCAGGGTTTCTAATAAATAATGTGGTATTGGAATCTGTGCATTGTCTCATATACTCGAGTATTTTAGGGAGTACTGAATGCAGATATAACTCTCCTTTTCCCCCTTCCAATAACCTGTGGATACTTGCAGAAATATTACCCTGCGTCTTTTGCAGGAAGCTGCAGTTTTACACATGCTCTCTTTATTTGAATCCTGTCGTTTTTTAATAAATAAATAAATAAAAAACCTCAAGCATATTATGAGATGTGTCCTAAAATTAGTTTCAGCACTGAGCAAACCCAGACTGAGGCTTTTTAATCACATTTAGGATGAGCTTTAGAATTCACCTTTCAACACTGAATATGTATGTGGACTTTTATCTTGAGGCCATAATTACATTTTGATTCACAAAAGGCTACAATATTTATACTGTGGAAAGCAGCGGGTAATAACCAGGAATGTGGACTGTGGTGGAATTGGATCTCCAAGGGCACTGAAGACCGAAGATTTACATGAACATTACATTAAACTCAGCCTCCCACGCTTCCACTGTTATGAGCCGCAGAGCTGAAACGCTGTCAAGCAACTTTAAGCTTTGAAAAAGGAGCCGAAGTCAGAAAGTTCTTAAGTCAACAACAACCTGAGCTCATGAGCAGCACTGCCTGCAACAGCGCCACCTCTGTGTCGTCCAGGTTGAACTGCGCCAGGCTTTTGCCCAGATCGAAGATGGCGTCCGACACGACGCCCAACCCGCCGTTTTTCAGCTGCTCACGCTTCACAGCCATTTCCCCGCTCAGCGTCAGCGTCTCGCTCTCCGGGTCGTAGCGCATGGCGGCTCGCAGCGACATGATCTCCATGCAGCAGCCCTTCAACAGGATGATCTGGTCTTCACACGGTAGCTGGTGAAAAAAAAAGAGAAAAAAAAGATTTTATTGTTTGATTCAAGGTTATCCTTATCTCTGAAGATTAGTTTTTCTTTATAGAGTCAGTGTCACAGATGTGGAACAAAAGAAAAAAAGGACATATGTTAAAAAAAAGTTGAAAAATAGGACAGAGGAAAAATAAGGGAAGACGGGTTGAATTTTAGTTCTGATACAAATAATTTGAACTCTTTAATTGTTATCAGTTCTGTTTCTTATTGCATCTTACATCTGATTATTGTTTTAAGCTTCAACAATAACTTTATTTGTACAGCACTTTTCAAAACTGTCTAATGGAAAAAAACATAGAAGCCAAAAACTGTCAGAAAGGTACAAAGGTACTTTTAAAAGATCTATATTTACTGATGATAAAACAATGTATATTTATAACGGATAAATTGGGGATAAATTGTTACCAGGACATGCTGAAAGCAAAAAACACAACAAAACAAAACAAAACGAAACAAAACAAACTTTTTTTGAGGGATAATTTCAGGCACTTTCACAGAAAATAAAATAAATCTGCCATGAAGACAAATTTATTTTTTAAAAGAGCCAGAATGAGATGTGTTATCAAAACAAATGATAAATAAAAACTAATTAAAAAGAAATAATTAGAAGTGATGGAGGAATGATGATGATTCTGTATTATTGCAGAAAAAACTCTTTGTGGCAAGCAAAAGTTTATTCTACTATGATATTCAGAGAGATAATTTTCAAGGAAAAATCCCATTATTGTGATTTTTGAAGCATAAAAATAATAATCAGTAGTTAAAAACTAAGATTCGTTCATAATAAAGCAGAGCAAAGTCACATGACTTAAACATCACCACCAAAACATGGCCGTCATGGCGGACTAGCAAGTGGATCAGTTAGCGTTTAACGTCCCTGCAGACCTCAGTGGTCTCATTCAGCCACTTGTTAGCAACTGCTTCATTTAAGACACATAAAAGCTTCAAAAATTCACGAGTTTGTTTTATTTTTTAACACTTTTTATGGTTTAAAAAAAAAACCTTAAAAGTCTCTTTTCACTTGCGTTAACCACAGACTTTGTTTCAGGCCAAAAACACAGAAACTATAAACTTTGAGACAAAGGATGCTAACAGTCCTGTTTTCTCTGCAGAAAGAAAAAAGACTCTTTTTCCATTTGCAAATTGAACATTTGCCATTTTTACACTTAACTTTACTGGAGATGGAGTCTGGCACCAGTTAAAACTGATGCATCATGACATCAGTGCATCGAATACTGTATGAAAAACCAAACTGTTGCTCCCATCTGTGTTTCTGAAGTCCAACCACAGTTATTAGCATTTTGTCTCACATTGTCATTGGTATAAAAGTGAGTTAAGGAACTGGCTCTTTACATCCACATTAAAAAGAGAAAACCGCTAAACCTCCACCAGTCCGATCATGTGACTGCTCATGTTTGTTGAAACACCTGCGCTTTCAGAGTCTTGTGTTCTCAGGTTTCATCAAGAAGTCTGTGGTTTGCACAAGATTTAAAAACTAGAAATTATTCTTTAAAGAGGGATTCAGCAAAAAAAGAGAGGAGCATGTGCAAGAGAGAGAGAGAAACGAGCAGAGCTGATGAAGATGGGTTGAAAAGAGGCAGACATCTTTTCTCCTCTGATGAACACAGATTATGACTAATACACCCTGATTTACATGGATATTAGAATCTGCGGGTTGAAACCCATTTGATTAAACCTACAGATTATGATGTGCTGAATTAAATCTCACCTTAATGTAAGCCTGTTTCATATTTCACTGCTCTAGACTGTTAAGTAGATTAATAGGCATTTATTGGCTTGATTTGTCTTGTACATTTGTACCTGGAAGGTGTGATTAATTTTTAGTGGCTCGGTGAGTGCTGGCTTTGTTTCTGTGCATTCTTATCAGTAATTCACTGCAGATCTTCTGCAGGCTCGACTCTTTCATCTGATTAAAAAAAAAATAGGTTTCTTTCACAATCTAATCTATTATATTGTGAATAAAAGATAACGCATTAAAAATGACTGATTATGTGTCTCAGTGTTTGGAATATTGAACTCCGTGTCCATTTCTGCTACTGTTTAGTTTTTTCATCTCTAAAATAAAACCGATATTCAGCAGCAGCAGTGGTGTGTGCATTTTTTTGCAGCAACAGTATCCATCATAATAGTTTCGATTGTGTAATAAAAGAACAATCGGGAGGAATTTTACTTTGAAAGGCCTCCTGCTTTCAAAACCGTCTGTGATTTATGTTGTGAAAAACAGTGAGGTTTAAAGCAATAGTTTCTCCTCTTCCTGTAAGTCATTGCACCCCAGACTCCCACTCATACAGCTATTATTTCTTTCTAACACACTCACACACACTCTCACACACACACTGCAGCTGTCCCACTAGACAGTAACGCAGCTACCCCGATAATTATCCAATCACAGAAGGTCTCATTACAAGCAACAGAGACAAGAAACATGATTACACGTTGCTAATTAAGGCGGAGCAGACGGAAGCAGAAGTGCTTCTCTGATTGTCACCGGCAACAAAAGCCAGACGTTCACTGTGAAAATGACGGCGTATTAACCTGCGCGTCTTATATCAACGACACACACACTCACAGGATGACGCGAGCGTGGCTGCGTCTGCAGTGTGTCAAAGCTCTTTGGTTCGTTAATCTGCACTCACCTCAGAGAACATGGGCAGTTTTTTGGCAAAGTCGACGACTCGGGTGATGGCAGGAGTGATGATCTTGGTGAACTCGCTGAAGGCCTCCAGGTCCACCTTGTCTCCGTCTGACGTGGGCGCAACCGGGGACTGGCCGATTTTTTCTGGCTGCATGGAGAAATCAATGCAGGCGGCTGATTAATAGGAATTATTAGACTGAGGACTAGTTAAGGTGTTTAAGATCAAAAAAGCCTTATTAGAAAACTTTAAACTAGAGGAGCTCCGATCAGGGTTTTTGTGGACGATCACATGGCGTCTATTTGAACATAAAGCTCATTTTTTATAGTGTGGCATCAATTATTCATCTACTTATTTAAGTTATTCCTAACACTGTACATTAAGTATTATTAAAGTAAGAGATTAAAGAGTAACATGAATTGACAACTCTTTTATTTGCAGAGATGTTCAACAATCCACATGTTTGAAGCTCAGCTTTAACAATTGTCTTCCTGTGAGAAAATATATAAAATCAAATAAAAATAAAGTAAAAACAAACATTACACTCTCTCTAGAGATTCTTAAGAAACACAACTTAAATTAGTTTAACAATACATGTACCTTCCAAAGGAAAAATAGAAACAATTTTATAAAAATAAAATAGCAATAAGTGCATCATCTGCAACATTCAAGACTGGTGACGCCATGTTAGCTGTGCATTTTTAATTTTCTTGCGTTACGCGTCATACGATCAGCTCTATTGATCGGCCTAAATGACAACTTCGATTAATTCTGATAGCCGACTGAGTCACTGATCAATCGGCACACACCTATTTTAAACCTGTTATTTAAGATTTACGTCATAATGCAAACAGATGGGCTTAGTGCCACAGAACCGGTTCTTTTTGTGGGACTTGATGAAATATATACATAATATTAAGAACTTTATCATTTAAATGGACCAGAAGAGGAGTGTATTTGCACTGACTGCGTGGAGTCCACCGTAACATGACAACAGAGTAAATTAGGACAAGTTAAAGTTGAGAGTATGGGTGTGTTTTTATAACTTTAGAGCACAAAAGAATAAAATAAGATTAAAGAAGAACTGATAAGAGCAGTGCAGGGCTTAAAGTAAAATACAGCAGAGGCAATAACACAGTTTTTGAGCATTTTATAGCTTTTTTCTTTCTCTGTACAAAGTGCTCACTTGCCTTGGGAGACAAATTAAAACCAATTTATCAGATAAGAACAGCAGATCTGAGCTCTGTGAGAGGAATGGAACATGTCACCAGACAGATAGCTTTTGGACTTTTAGGACTGCAGCGGGGAAACTGCAGATCAGTAAAACACGTGTTTACAGAGTTATGTGAGACAACGAAAAATACTGTTTCACCCTCCACTAAATAAAGCAACTGTCAGGGCCTTAAGTCATTTATTCAAGACGGGCCTAAACAATAAATTCTCTGAGATAAAAATATATGAATAATCGCCTCACACAAGGAACCATCAGTTATTATCCGGAGGGAGAGAGAAAGCGTCGTAAATCAGCGCGAAACCTGCAAGCCAATCGTCTGCTGTGCAGCTGAGAGCCGAGCAATTACGGTAAATTTAAATAAACGTAATAATAACTTTGATAGACTGTAAAACTTGTCATATGAGAGCCAAAACAAAGCATTGGTTTCACTGGTGAAGTCAGTAGCGTTTCTTTTTTTTCCCCCCAGTTCACTGCTGAGTAAATAGCTCTCCGGAGACACAAAGAGAGCAGCTGAGGTTGTGAGCTGCTGAAAGTGAGCCACAATCTCAAGTGGAGACGCTTGGAAATGAACCGAGGGACGAAAAGTTCAGCCGTGAGTCACCAGATACGACTGACACAGATGACAGACTTAATACGGAGCCTTTAAGTCAACATCTGTTCAAAGGGGTTTTCTTTAAATGATTTTGTAAAACCACTTTTTTATGACTCGCCCACAGTAACATTTGGCCTTGAAAGAAAGTTTTGGTTTTATTTGCCCAGGTTTGGTGATATTTGAGATCTTTTATTGACCCACATGAAAAGAAAAACAAAAAAAACAACAAAAGCCAGAAGTGTTTAAAGGACTGAAAGTGGCATTTTAAAAGAATTCAGCAGCCATACGTCCTTTCCAGAAACGCTTAATAATCCACAGGCCTCATTGGCAAGATTTCATAGGAAACCATTTCTTCTTCAGGAGAATGCAGACTTGAACAAACAAGGGAGGGAAATATCTGGATTACCAGAATAACAGGGAAAATGTCACGGTTGAATTTTTCCTAATTAAAACGTTCAAATGTCAATTTTTTTAATGTAAACAAAATTCCATCTCTTTTGAATTGTTGAGGCAGAAATCTAAAACAGATACGTCAAAGCTCGGCCAAATAAAACCAAAAGAAAGTGAAAGTTATGTGAGAGGATCTGTGTAGTTTGTAATGCGGTTTTAAAAGGCACTTTAAATACAAAATAAACTACTCTAAAGGAGAGCTTAACCAGCCTTCAACTATTACACTTGATAAGACATTTAATCTCAATGATGCAAGTGATGCTGGAGCTCCGATGCTTCCACAGATGAACACACAAGCGATTACATATCTCAGGCCTGTGGGGCTTCATATGGACTAATGTGATTCTCCCGCAACTGTTTATGTTTGCTTAATAACTGTATGGCCATCTGGGTGGCATTGAAGGAAAACACAGAGCTGAAGAGGGATTGAGTCGATGCTGCTGTCAGGCTGCTTGGTCAGGCAGCCGAGAGCTCCGAGAGGAAAGAAAAGACTAGTTTCTATAACATGAAAGAACGTAGGAATAAGAAACTGCTTTACAGGATATTTGAAGCTTTGAACAAGTTAAATTGAATACTTTTTTAAACACAATATAAGACCAATTTCATGTTCATTTCAATAAAAAAATCAAGTTATAAATTAAAATTTTAGTCCTGAAATTACTCGGAAATTAAATGAACCTAAAATCTAGAATTCCTAATATTCATATTACCTGTGTTAAGACTCTTAAATGACCATTGATTTATCAGATGAGTTAATATGTTGTAATCAGGCAGATTGACGGTTTTACGGCTGTGCTGTGGGATTGTACACTTGGTTTATGCTTTATAATAAAGTTAAATAATCTGCTTTCTTTTCGTTTGGCAGTCGTGATAAAACTGCCTTATAGAAAATTTAAGATGTCAGTAAAGTAATATTCTTTCTGTCCTTTAATGTATTATGTAATTTAATATCAGGAGGATTGATGGAGCTATTGATCACTACTATAAACTCAATGGCTTCTTTCCAAGGTGTTAAAAGTTTTGGCTTCCAAACTCACATTAGTGCAAAAACAACCTAAGCATTTTCAAGACACCTCAATACCAATGAAATATAGAAATCTGAACAGGTAGTTTCATTCAAAATGTTCATCTGGTGTTATGTACAAATACACTGTAGAAGGCGATAAGGTCACCTCGTCCTGCAGCGCTGCAGGTAGGCGGCTCAAAAATGTTTCAGACATCAGACTCAACGTCTGCGTTCAACCAGAACCACGTTCTTCATGCAGAACATTTTGAGTTGTCCCATTTGCCCGAAGTTCCTGAGACTGAGAGCAAATGACTCTAGATAAAGTTAATGAGTTCACGGCCTGAAAGTATGAGATTTGTGCGATCCGGCTGCCAGAAAGGTTCACGCTTCACTTGGCCCAGAAACCAAACAAAAGACCTGGAGCGTGTCATGTGGACTAACCTGAAGAGCGAGATGGTAGGAACTAGGACAGCATCTTTCTTATAAATAAATAAGACCATTTTAGCAATTTTTGCTTTCCTTATTTATAATTTAAGTCTATTTATTCTATGTGCACTTGGAATAAATAGATTCCTTTGCGTCTGAGGACCTTTTACCAGTTTTTATGAGATTAGATTGTTGATCTTGGCTTCATGCACCTGACGTGACCTCTCGCCTGCATTCAAACACACGAATGGTTTGCATGCTTTACATTTTCATACCAGCACGTTCATATGCATACTGAAACATGTATACACACACATTGCAAAATATTCATGCATTAAATGTCTATGTTTCCTATGTTTTAGAATCTTGATTATTTTTACATTAGTTACATGCAATTTCTGGTGTGTTATTTAGTTCAGAGGGATGTTTTTAAGTAAAAGACGTGTTTCTTTAATATAAAAGGCTCAAGTAATGAGGACTATGTCAGATATGTAAACATGAATGAAAGAAAGAACTGAATCTCTTGTTAATGCTGTTTCCACATGCCGGGCGACAGAGTGTGAGAACAGACTGTAACACTCTGCACAGTGTGTGTGTTCTTATAGATCTGAGGGCTAGTTACATGCAGCCAATTAATGCAACAGCAGGACGCCAGCAGGCTTCAGTGACGTGTGGCTGTTTAGTTTCAGCTGCTGTACAAAAAAAAAAAAAAAATCGAAACCACTGGGCTCTTGAGTACCGAAACATTCATGACCAGTTGAAACCGGATACTTCCAGAATATGTCTCATGTTATGAGACAAAAATAAACACAATGAGTTTCCAGGAACATGACAGTGAACCGACTTCGATGTCCTGCAACCGTCTGAGTTTAACTGAAGAGACGAACTGATCAGATGGGTTAATGATAAAAAAATCTTTGATTTTTACGATCTATAAATCTTACAGGATTTAATTTTAAAGTTTAAAACCATGTAAACCTTCTTATCCCAGATATTTAACACGGCCTGAATCTATATCCATCAATGTAAAGTCAACTGCTGGCCTGTTTTTTCATATATCCTCAAGCTTTCTTCCCATACAGCAGCACACTGGCTGTCCACTGTGCTAAATCTGAACATTTCAGGCCAGTTTGTCCATAAATATTCGTCTGCATTTCTTTGTCCCTTTGTTTCTTCCTTCTTCTTCACCAAAAGACCACAGTTGTTTGCTTGTTGTGCTGCAGAGCTTTACTGTAATCAGTGCATAATTCAAAAACTTCACCCTCGAGTGAGTAGTCATTTGCAGGCTAAAGTACAGTGTATGTATGCGGAGTGGTGTCAGTGCTGCCGTCCCCAGAGGACTGAAAAGACTCATCCCGGTCGGCTTAGCATGTAAATTTAGATATTCAGGGTTCAGCGGCTACAGCCTCCAGAGCCCCGTTAGTGTGTGAAGCCTGTGTGAAATGGAGCTGTTTATCCTTTTAGATGAAGCGAGCTCAGGGCTTACGTACAGTATGTGGCAGCAGCACAGGTTACTGTGCTAATCAGTCTTTAAAAATCCTGCTTGCTTGCTGCAGACCTGCTCTGCAGACAGGCTTTGCAGTGTGTTAGATACAACTCACTGCAGTTTTAATCCCTTAATGTAAAGTCTTGTTCGTGTAGAAGTATGAACCCGTAATAATGATCTCACTTCACACATAAACAATAAATCACAAACAAACCTGGTTTCAAACTTATTTTTTCCACTTTTCGGAAAAATTTTACACTTTTTCTCTGCTTGAAACTTCACACCTCCGCCGATACGCCCCCCCCCCCATACGGACCCTCCCCATCGCACCCAGCCACCTGTCCTTCTTGTTGCCTAGCAACTTCTTTCACAATACTTCACAATACTTGTCTGTATCCCCAGTTCTCTCAATCCCTGTCCTGATGAATCTTGCATTTTTCCCACATCTAACACCCACCTACACAGATCGCTGTCTTTAGAAGGATCAGTGTGTAAGATTTAGTGACATCTAGTGGTGAGGTTGCAGATTGCAACCACTCAAATACCCTCCCATAACAAGCATGTATAAGGAACTTATGGCAGAGCTTAAAAAACTCAAAAGGCCCTGCCTGGAGCTGGTGTTTTGCCCACTCTGGGCTCCTGCAAAAACATGCTGTTTCAAAATGGTGGAGAACATGATGCATCTGTAGATATAAAGAGTTCATTCTGAGGCAATGAAAACATGATTTTCAGTTCTGGGGGATTACACGATAATGAAAACATAATTATGCATATCATATTCCATGTCTGCCAATCGATAGATCCCCTAAAATCCCTCACATCGGAACTTTAAATAAAACCCCCTTGATTTTGGCAGCGAGTCCTGGTCCAAGTCCTGCAGACAAAATCTGAACCGGTGCTTAAAACTGGGTAAGCACCTCAGTTAATCCCGGGCCAACATGAGGTCAGCGTCTGTCTGTGTTTGTGTGAGACGGGGGGAAAGACTGATACCAGGCAGGGACGCCCTGTCAGGGCTGTCCAGGATAAATCCGAGCACGAGCTCAGCAGGAGGACAGTTTGAGAGGGAGAAAACTCTGCCAGCATCCCTGCCAACTCGCAGATGAGAGCTCATGACTGAGGATTTGCATCCGTCGGCTGAGAGAAGGAGGGGTTGAGGGGGGCTCACGGAAAACAGACGGGGAATAATATGGGGAAAAGTAAGGGTAGCAGGGTAGGGATGGTGAGAGAAGAAACAAAGAAATGAAGGAGGAAAGAGATTAAAGCAAAAAAAAAAAAAGAAAGTCGAGGTGTGAATGAAAACTATGAAGGGAATTAGGTCTGGTTAAGAGCCCAGAAGGATTAGGATGAATAAAACCCCCCCAAATGCTTGAGAGAGCTGAGGTATAAAGACACAGGCAGCAAGACGGAAACAGACAGCAGGGAACACGGCGATGTAAAGTCATGAAGAGATACTCTGACAGTCAGAGTCTCAGCTCACACAGATAAAATGAAAACACCAACATTTCTGATTTTAAACATGCACGTTTGTGCAAAGACATAATCCACATTGTCCCGTGTTTGGTTCCGATGGAGTTCAGAGCTGAGAAAAAAAAAAAAAAAGGAAGAACAAACACTAAAGCTCACTTGACAGAATGATATTTCTCCTGTGGCAGTTGTACGTTGAGTGTTTTTAGACTTAAAAAAAGGGTTTTATTGATACTGCAAAGTCCACATATCCTGAGTGTTTGAACAAACTGAGATGAAACATGCAAAAAAAACACTTCATGCATCATAAATTTCTTCTATCGTCTGGTCTGTCTTTTTTTTTTGTTGTTTATTGCTTTCTGCATAGTTTCAGATGTCAAGAACGTAAAGGATCAATCTGCGCCGTTACAACCTGGATCTTATTTTCTTGGTTTGGGCCAATGTTCCTGTCAGTTATGATAACGATGAACAAAATAGATAAAAAGCTGAAATCTGGAAGCGAAGTCAGACCAAGCAGGAGACAATCAGACTCCCGGTAAACCAGTTATTCCAGACATTAAGGAATTCCTACAGACATTTTAGATTTTTCCTCGTAAAAACAGGTTTTTATATCTGACTAAAGTGCTAACTGGATTACAAACTGTCTGCTCGCTCTTTTTCCCCATCACACTCTGTTGTAGTGCTCTTAGATTGCAGCAATTTACTAAAATAACCCAAAATTGTGTCAGAACTTCACTTCATTCCAATTTTTCCACCTCAAAGATTTTGTTTTTCTGCTTTTTTTTCCAAAATCTTCTTACCAGGAATTTGCGCTTTTGTTTCCACTGGGCGCCCTGAGCGTTGGTGTGTCGGTGGGCCTCCGTCACCAGTTGGATTAGCTCCCACTCGTCCCCGGTGGGCTCTGGACGGTTCTGGAGATTTTTCACCATTTCCTCCTTCTTGCGTCGCTCCCTGTTCTCCTCTATCAGGCGCCGCTTAGCCACTCGCTTCGAGTCATCCAACACCACTGGGAGGAGGTGATGGAGGAAGGAGAAGGTGTCAGGAGAGAGGAAGCAAAAAGGTGCGTAGTTTGCATGTTGCTTAAAGTTTGCATATCATCCATAGCTGCAGTTTCCGTGCAAAGCCTCTTTATAAAGTCCTGAAATCATTTCTCGCCCCGACGTTAATACTTTTTCTAAACGATCAAGGTGTTTTTAAAAATGCGCTCATTAAAACTCTTCAATAAGCTCAGTCCAGTGTGACCTTTAAAATTTAAAAGGAGCAATAAATAAGAATAATTAGATGCATTAACGTTCGTTCTCTTCGTTTAAGAATCTTTATCTCTTTTTGTGTTTGAACTCATTTGTCTGCGTTTAAAGGTGTGTGTGTATGTGTGTGTGTGTGTGAAAACACTCACAATCCATGGCCATTCCCACTCCAATGCACTTCTTGAAGCGGCAGAGCTGACACTGGTTGCGGGTAATCTTGTCAATGATGCAGCAGCCATCGTACTTACAGGAGTAGGAGGGATGGAGGTTCTTTTGAATGGTCCTACGGAAGAAACCCTGCAGACAGACAGTGAAGGAGAGATGGATGGATGGATGGATGGACGGACGGATGGTTTGTTGACAAAGAAGAGGAATGTAAAGAGAGAGGAGAAACGAGACAAGGTGAAAAGAATCAATGAGAGTTAAAGCTGAAGGCAAAGATTGACAACAGAGAAAGAAAAAGCTGAGTCTATCACATCACATTGCTCGTAACATGGATTTTAAACGATGCTGCTTTTTCTGTGTGATAAAACTAATTCAGAAATAAAGTCTTTAAACTAAATTATTCTCTAATTTGGTCTGTACCTGACTTGCTACCAAATGTGAGGCAATTTATCAAAAAATGTTAACATTTGAGTATTTTAATCAGCAGAAGAGGGAGTTCAATGAACTGCAGATGAAAATTAATGTGTATTTATAAAACAAGCTTTAATTTTACGTCTGTATTATTGTATTAAATGCACTTGTTTGCTAAAGGAAAGAAAATCCCTGCTTTACTGACCATAAATAGATTCATAAGTGTAATAATTAGCATGAATCTGATGTCTCTACTTGACAGGCCGATCAATCACATGTCAAAACACACCACTTCCTGCTTAACTCAATCATAGTTTCTTCAGTGGTGCCTCAGATATCACATGTCATGGATTAAAAAAAGCGAAGAGAAGGAACAGACGCGGACTGATCACAGACTGAGAGCTGACATGACGGACTGACAGGTTTCATACAAACATGTCGACGACTCGTCTTTCTGCATCTGCGACCTCGTCATGCGTTGGCGTGAAAGTATGTTCTCACTTTGAAGTTGCTGATTCAAAGTGTGTGTTTGAAGTGTAACTGGGTGCGTGTGAAAGCAGGTGACCTTGGACGCCTCCTATCGGGGTTATTATGTTGTTCTGAACCTGGTGTGTTTTCAGAGTCTGTGCACACCTGGTTTTCAACATCTGTCCAGTTTGATTCGATCACCAGCGAAAGTTCGAATGTGTCCTCGATGTGTTGAGATCTGATAACTCAGAACACATTTTAAGACGGTCTGGGATGCATATGGCCACATTCTTTGAGCAGTGTGCATGCAAATGTGTCCCAGGACACGTTGAAGGACTGTTCGCCAAACAGACGTCGTCATGAAACACGTGGTCTGATGTTTGTGAACGCACCGTCTTTTTCAACTGATTTCACTGATATCACAAGACCCCCTTAAAAATGGTGCAATTTTTAGTTTTTTTTAGCAAAGCAACACTTTGAAAAACAGTTGCGGTAAATTCTAATTATTCATGTCTTCCTATAAATTAAAAACAAAACATAAAGTTGTTTTTTTTACATAAAAAAAATAATCATTTTGTTGCTATGGAGTTAAAAGGAGTTATGGGAAAAGAGAAAGATGCAGCTGTATGAGACTCCTTTTAAAACTGATGCCACATTTTAACTAAATTCATTAAAGAGAACAACTTTTATTATAGAAAACACATTAAACTTTAAAAATAGAGTCAACAATATTAGGCTACTTCTATGTTTTCCCCAGACTCCCTTTAAAAAATCACAAAGTTTTTAAGTTGTTGCGTTTAAACAAATATACATAGTTTGTAAAAAGCTGTCAAAGACAAATTCTGAATTTTAATGACCTTCCTCTTAATTCTGCAAATAATTTACAAAAAAAAAAAAAGATGTCTATTTGGCTCAGTTGGTTGATTATGTCTGTTGATCTGCTGGTTAAAAACAACAGTGCGTGTGGTCTTTGCAAACACAAAGGTGTGTGTGTGTGTGTGTTATTTGCATACAGAGCGAGGAGGCGAGATCTGATGACAAGTGGCCACTCGAGACTTGTGTCGAGACGCACTGCAATGTCAGGTGTGACTGCACACACTGTGAGCTGAGGGATGTTAAAGCCAGGTGTGTCCAGCCTCTAAGACTCTGGGGACATGTGTGTGTATGTGTGTGTGCATACCTTGCAGCCCTCGCAGGTAATGCAGCGGTAGTGGTAACCTGTGGCCTTGTCACCACACACCACACATGGCTCATCCTTTTCGAGGTAGCTGGGGATGTACCCTGAGAGAGAGAGAGAGGCAGAGATTAAGACAAATTTAGACAGATGAAACTAAATTTTTTAGGAGTGTGCAGAAGTTTTACAGTGTTAGGTGCAGATAAGAACATAATCTTGACATTAACATTCACAACAGTTAGCCTACAGCTCCTGTCGGTTAGCTTAGCAACAGTCTGAGCTGCAGGGATCCTGTGAGGAGCTACAGAGCAAGTTTTCACACGTTGGTCCTCATTTGTTTGTATGTTGCAGGTGCACAAGGATGATATGAAGCATATTCTTGCTGATGGTTTCATGCTACAACAAGAAATCAAGCACTGCATCAGTAAAGGCAGAGTGGAAGAAGACAGCTGGCAGAGCTAAATGTGCACAATGCATGATTTAAAATTTGGCTCGTTAGGAGGAAAAATTCATTCAGTAAATGAGTCACATCATTTGTTTTAGGAGAGAGAGACACTGAATGCGAACACATAAACATAAACTCTGCAGGGCTTTTAAGGTCCACAGCCTCTCCAACTTTCAGATGTAACAACAGATAATTTAGAAATATTCCAGGCAAAACTAGTAAAAACTACCACAAACATAAAACAGGAGTAACACTGAAACTGCAGCACTCACAGTTTCTTCTATTTAAAGTTCAATCTGTGATCCAAACGTCTGCTGTGACAGAGCAACACCCATCCTCTCCCATTACTAATGATGTTTATGTTTACATTCATTTCAGATGGAACGATCCAGCGTTACATTAGTGTAACACAATAACATGAGCTTGAGTTTATGATTATGATGTAAAATTATGTGTTAAAAGTTGTTTGTTATATTGTTTAACAGACTAAATAACTTTGGACTTTGTTAAATTTTGGTCTTTAATGTTTTCTGTTAATGTAAAATGTTTATAAAATGATAAATAATCCTCAACTTTTTGCTTTAGTCTTTATTTTGAATCATAACTGGTTAAAAAACACAAACTTTTTCATTATGAACTTCTCCTCTTTGATATAAACATCCTTTAAAACCAATGAGGTCACAGCACAACAAACTGGGTCTGTAATGTTATTGTTAAATTTAACAGACAAACAGACAGAATTTGATAAAATTATTAAAAGCTCTGCAGGTTATTTAAACTCCAGTGATCTAAATTTACAGCATTTGAATTGCTCTCATTCTCTCTCTCTTCTCTTCTTCCTCCCTCTGCAGTCTTTCTTCTGCGCTAAACTCGGGAATAGGACACTTTGTTCTTTTTCCATACTGCCTGCAAGACCAGTGAGACTGAGGGAGGGAGCACAAAGACACAGGAAATAGCAGATTTCCAGCCATTTCATATGATATATAGCTCAGAAACTGGGAGGGGGAGGAGATGGTACACTGCAAGTCACAAATAAATACACAAACATGAGTGTTTGAGTCTAAACACACACACAAACACACACAAACAGAGCCACTGGCAGATCTTTGCACTCCCTCCTTAAGTGTGTGTGACGTTTCTCATGACATATACGCCTCTGTGTGTGTGTGTGTGTGTGTGTGTGTGTTTGTGTACACCAAGGCGTGGTGAGAGCTGTGACTGGCAGTGTCAGTTGGGCTCTGCCTTTTGGCTTTGTTACAGATTTTATAAGAGGAGGGGGAGGGCAAGAAGAGGATGGTGGGAAAGAGAGGAAAAAAAAAATAAAAAAAAGAGAGGAAGAGAAGGAGAGACGGGAGCCTGAAGGCACGAGTAACATTTTTGGCCAAATTGGTTTTTATATACCGTTGAGGAGCTCAGGCTCTTTTTTGTTGATAAGAAAAAAATCCATTTGGAATCAAAATATTAATTTAGATAGAAGGGAAAAAAAAAACATCACACTCGAGTGCAAACTTGTTTGAAATATTTGGAGGAAAGCACACAAGTGCATTTGCTAATAAAAAAGAGTTGAGTGGGGGGGGGGGGGGGGGGGGGGGGGGGGGGG
>JAPZDV010000014.1:300733-328027 GCA_029814665.1 Acanthurus lineatus
ACTCCCGCAAAAAAAAAAAAAACACCCTCTGTCAAACTTTTTTTCAATATTTGGTGGCAACCAAACAACTTTTTTTTTCTATAAAAAACTCTTTTAAACCCCCCCCCCCCCCCCCCCCAATTCTTTAGAGACTTAAAAAAAGAAAACATAAAGACCAGAAGATAACAAGAAAGTAAAACAGTCATAATGGCAGCGCAGCTACTTGAGGGAGCAGATGAGGTCTGATAAGGCCGAGAAAGACCAACAAGAGGAGAAACAGGCCAAAGGAAAGATAACAAGGACATCAGAGAACGATCATATAGGAAAAATGTCAGCTCCAGAGTGTTGGCAGGGCGAGAAGCAGCAGCCGGATCCCCGAGCCAGCCTGCTGTGGCTGTGTTTGGAAGCCAAGCCCAAAATCAATACTGCTGCAGCTCTCCGACTCTGGCTGGCCGCCCCTCCCATGACGGGCCCTGCAATATCTCCACCAACAAAACCCAGGAAAGGAAAAAGGAAGGAGATTTTTGCTAGTATGGTCGAGTCAAGATAAATATTTTGTCTTCACAAGTTTCCCCTACATTATATGTGCCCTTTGGTTTTATCAAAGTGTGTGTGTGTAAGTGTGTGTGTGTGTGTTTGAATCCGGGTCCCTGAAGGAGTCTCGGGGTTGTTCCTCTGAGGTCTGTACATGACAACAGCACAGTGAGGTGACATTTGAGACTGTAAACAGCGAGGACATCAGGAGACGAGGAGGTGCACGCTGATGTGGGAGCTCAGGCAGCAGCTGCTCTTTAAAATGTAGCTGAATAGATTTTGTGCAACAGCTGCAGTCAAATAATCTTCAGACAAATCGCTAATCAATTCAACACTGAAAGTGATTAAGTCATAATGAGGTAAACTGCCTTTATAATTCAGATTTAATATGAATCTGTGGTTATTTAGAGGCCTGTTCGAATCACAACATAATGGATTCGACATTTTTTTTTTTTTGAACTTTAAGAAAGTTTATTCCAAAGTAAACCTCTTTCCTCTGCAGACTGCGAGCTGTGAATGTGCTGCGTTAACTCCAAGGCTGCACGCCAGCTTGAAAACACTGACCAGTATCAATGCACATGTTAAAAAAATAACCATGCAGTTTCCCCGAAAAAACGCCTCCTAAAAGTCTGGTTGAGGGTCCACTTCCCCCCCGACTTCTGGAAAAGGGCTGACATCATTACAGTGTATGTAATTCGATCTAAGACCACCATGCCCCCTCTGGCAGACATATTGTCATAGTTTCCCAGTTCAAATGGACCATGGCAGATAGAATATGGTACAAGATTCCAGCGGTGATGCAGAGAGACAGGCAACAAGCCTGCTGGGAGGGAAAACATGTGGAGAGGACCGGCCCGGGAGAGCAGCTTTACGGATGCCAAATCAACCATCCTTTTGGACTCAGATTTTTATGTGGGTGTTCCTCCCACCCAATCTCATTCAATATCACTCCTCTTTTCTTTCTTTTCTCGCTTCTTTCAGCTCAGGGGGATTCGAAGCTGTCACTCAGACGACGTGCAGTGTCGAACAAGAAAGCAGATGGAGCAGAAGGCTTTCGTTTATTGATGACAGTTGCCAAGATGTTTTATTTTTCCTCTTTAGAGGTGACAAATCGAAAGCGTAATGTGCACCAGGCAGCAATGAATCATGTACAACTGGCTTCTGTGCAGTCACTCAAACACTTGCATTAACTGTGGTGAGACTGACAGGTACAATTTACCTTTTCTATAAAAAAAAGAAGAAGAAGAAGAAGAAGAAGAAGAAGAAGTGTCCAAAAAAATGAATCAAAAGTAGCCCAACAAAATGCTGGGAGAGTAATTTTCAAAAATGACTGGTTCTGTGTGTTCAGAGAGCTTTTATTCCCTAAAAGAGAGGTGTGTTTCTTAGCTGCCACTTCAGAGCTGCTTTAGAGAGCAAACACCAGCCATTAGTTACTCACCAGTCATACTCTTCACCGAACATTGGCTGTTCTTCCTCTTCCTTTTCGGGCCATTGAGCCACCTGAGAGACAGCGGATAAGACAAAGAGAGAAGAGAGAGAAAAAGAGCGATAAGTAACAGTGCATGGAAATATACGACATGCTCCTGCATCTGGATACATTGCAATCCAAACTGGATCTGTCAGATCACATCTGGAATTGTTCTGGCTTGCAATAGGATAGGATCTCTGCCAGGTGTGAAAGCAGTCTGCACATTTCAGCCACGTTTGAAAGTTTAAAAAAAATATGAAAAAAAAATACTGCACAGAATTTTTGAAAGGTCATCTTATTCCACCGACTCTTGCCATCTGAAAACAGCCGGCAAAAACGTACACTTCTTATGTAAGAGACAAATGAGTAAATCCCACAGGGCGGCACTGCTTCAGCGAAGGGGAAATGCAATGTTGGATGTTCATCAGCTCAAGAATCAAGAAACACTCCATTTAAATACAAAGATAAATGACTGGATGTTATTTTCCAGGTAACGAATTCAGGCAAAAATCAACGTTAATAGCATGTGGCATCGAGGTCTGTGAAGAGTGAGAACATATGACGAAAATCCAAACAGAGAGAAATAAACATAAAGCCTCAGAACAGTTCAGACTCAAGAAAACAGAAACATAACAAACGTCAAGAAACTTTTCTGTATTTTTCTCTCCTGGCTTTTCCTTCATTGTGCTGCATCTCAGTACCAGCTCACCATCTGCTATTGTAATTAAGCTGGAAAACAGGAGCATGGTTTGCCACCACTTTATTTTTTATTTTTATTTTTTTTTTACAGAGCTGTAATGGAGCTCTTTGGACGTATGAGTAAATGTTTACTCAATAAGCACCATGTCAAAGGAGAATGGAGTGTTTGAGACAACAAATGGTCGTATTTAGGGCAGAAAAAGCTCCGTCCTCCAGGGTTTTTTCACACACTGAATCCAAACTGCAGGAAAAACGATTTTGTGGTGAATACAATAATTTCCCCCCTACAAAACAACTCTAATTATTAGAGTACACATGGGAAAGGCACAAATAACAGAACAAAAACACAAAGAGCGCAAACTCCAATAACTATTATGCAAAGCGGCACATGCGTTCAACAAGCGTGCGCGCTGAGAAACACACCTGCAGCCACACTGACACATGTGAAAGGCATGTACAGCGCAGATGGGAGCTGGATGCTCGGAGGGGAATTATGGGAAAGCAGAGATGGATGAGGGACAGAGTTAAGTAGAAGGGTGGAGAAGAAGACATTTATGAACAGACAGGATGGGAGAGAGAGAGAAAGAGAGAGAGAGAAAAGTCCGTGAGTGCTTCTTGTCAGTGCTGGATGTGTTTTTCCGAATCCCAGGAGTTGAGCTCTCAGACGCTCCCGATAGCCTCCTGCTCTGCTCCCACACCAAGGCAGTTTAATAGCAGCTCCAGGAGAGGGAGCAGGACTCCATTAGCACCATAAATAAAACCAGGTCTAAGATGCACTGCACAGGCCTATCGCTTACATTTGCCCTGCAAGGAGCTTTTATTACAGTATATTCTTTCCTAAGTGGAGGAAAAGTTCCCTCCTGTGTAAGTTAAGATATTTTTAGGCATATTTTTATACAGTTTAAAGGGAAAGTTCTTACTGTGCTTTCAGTGAGTTTCAGGCACTTTCTCTTGTTTTTAGCATGCAAGGCAGTTCTGGTTTTAAGGGTTAAGTAAAATTAAGACTTGCATCAAAAACGCCTCGTGATTTTAAACTGATGTTGAACCTTTTGTCACATTATTTATATATATTTATACACACATTTCTGGAGGGTTTTCTTACCTGAATTACAGGTCAAACTTTACAAATGAAGTACTTAACTGAGTAAACTGTCCTATGAGAGGTAGAAGAGCGATGCATATTTGACAATTTTAACAACAACGAATACTTTAAAAATCAACAGTGTCATGTTTTTTAAAACAAATGAGGAATAAAGGAATTAAGAAAATATTTAAAAAAAGAAAATTGATCACAAGAATTTATTTTTCTCACTTGCCTCCCAGAGCTTCTTTAGTGGATATTATATTTTAAAAAAGCCACAAAATTCAGACTGGACTTCACACCATTTAGAGTAAAAGTTCTGTTCTTTAAACAAGATCTCATTAAAAAAAGACACTTAGTCCTTTCGTGACACTTTCGGGTGGAAAATTTTGTAAATTAAAGTCACACATGTACAAAATGTGTTTGTGCCTTGAGGTCAATTTATCCACAGCAACTCCAGAAACATACGAGTGAAACAACTTTGTGAAAAAACAGAAAGTGAAACGTTTTTCTTCATATCTGTTTCACTTAACATCACTTTCTCTGTGTAAACTTACATCTCTGATTATATTCTGATATGTAAAGAGGAATAAAATATGTAATTTGGACCTCAGATGCAGTTTTCTCCTCCTAAACTTTTAAGTCATTTCTTTAATTCCTGGAATATTAAAAAAAAATGTTCTTGGCAGAGTTCATGTAACTTCACTCAGTGTTTTGTGACGAGGCTTCTTTCCTTTACTTCATATATTGGCACCTCTCAGTCTGTTTATTGCTCACATGTACTGACATGACCAGACAAAGAGCTTTTATGTTGAGAGACTTGTCTGTTCCCTTCCATCTAAAGTTCTTGTAGAAACATTGTGCACATTTTCTCTGGAAAAAAAAGCTGGAACACTTGAACACAAAATGAAGTAATCAGCAAATGAACTTTGCTTATAATAAAGAGTTGCTGAGCATAATATCCTTAATAAACAAGTGTATTATTTCATGAAATGTTTTTAAAAAAATCAATGAAACATTAAATTTGTTGTCCTTGAACTGTTTTGAATTATGTTTATTTAAAAAAAAATCCTTTTTTATTTGTTTTCACAGTGAATCATCTTTTTTGAGAATAAAAGTTGTAAAAAACAGCTTTTTTTTTTTGTTTGTTTCACACCAACGAAAATATGTTTGCCAGAAACAATAATGAAACTGCTTGTTAAGTTCAGGAGTTGCTGTAATTGAGCCTAAATGCCAAATCAAACTGTCTTCACGTTCTACCTTGGCTTCAATTATAGCGATGTTTCGTTCTCCGTTATGGTTCCCTTTGCCCTTTTCAGAATATATCAGATGGCTTAACAGGGGCATAATTAAAGCTCCTAAATAAGCCTCTGAGTTAAAGCTTGATTTATAGTAATTGTTGTGCATGCAGCATCTTCTTTGAAACTCATCTGCGGCCCAGCTGAAGGGTATAATGTTCCTGTCATGGTGGGACGTGGGAGGAAGATGGGGGGCATCTGATGGGAAAAAACTGTCTCCGGAGGCTGCAGGACTGAGGGTGCTCACCTGAGAGGCGAAGCCGGAGAGAGTTACATGTTCGACAACCGCAAAAGAAAAAAAAAAAAAAGAATTAAAGCTGTCACGGCGGCAGAAAGATTCGGTGGAGGTTTTTTTTTTCACTGCCACTCGAATGTAAATGTCACTCCCTCTGCCAGTTGGCTTCCACGTCACTCCATACTGCTGCTGGAGGCGACAGCCATCAAATTGTCAGCTATGTGACAGTTCACATCTCCGACGTGGCGGCACGTTGTTTAAAGATGGAAACATAGGCTAACTGGATAAAAACAGATATTCTTTTCAGGTCTCTGTCACTCTTATAACAACAACAACAACAACAACTTCTCTGCAGCTCGCGTCTCAACAACAGGTCCCTCATAACTTAAGATGCCACAACCTGCCACATGGTTAGCTTTGTTTTCCCTCAGCTGAGCTGCACAGACTTCTGTTTTGTCAAGTAACACATTCGACATGAAACAACAGCCGGAGAATTGGCACAGCAATGACACAATAAATGAAATGACAGTATAAATCACTGCTGTCTGAATAGGATCCAGTTCTAACCCTCTACCAAGATCTGATCAATCCCAAAATAGCAATAATGAAAATATTCGCAGCCTTGCAGCTAAAAAAAGAGCTTAGCACTGCTGGCGGAGCCTCAGAAGTGATTTTTACTGCTCTAAAAGCTCTCAGAGGAAAGAGAGAAATGGTGTCAAGTGGTCGTCAGAAGCAAAAAAAAAAAAAAAATGGAAAAAAGAAGAAAAAACGAGAGCAGAGAAATATAAAATAAAATGACACAGTTCAGGGTGAGAAGTTCTGCAGTCTGGGCAGTAAAACTGCAGGAGGTGGCATCTTAAACAATAATTAACTTCTTGTCCAACATGATGGTCTGAAGCACTTCTCTAAACACACATTCAAACAAACAGACTAAGAGGAAATTTGATTTGGAAGCTTATGCAAAAAAAAGCACAGCCAATAAACATGAGTGCCAATACAAATACATCCCATCATTGATAAGGACATCATGCATGATTGAATATATTTTGATGGGATCTGGGTTGTTCGCAGGTCCGGGCACGGCGCAGACATACCACAGAGCCTTTTTTAATTTCCAATTTTCAAACTCTGAAGGAATATGGATTGCAACACACCTCTAAATATGCTAAGTCCCTCACGCTGCGCCTCTCAGCAACCTGAGCCAACCTAACAGAAACAAGCAGACTGCACTTTCTCTCCAGCACAAACACACTCACAAGCATAAAAAAAAAAAAAAACAAAAAACAAACTTGTTGTGTGAGAACAACAGTTTTTTGATTCCTACGGCCTGAAAAAACTGTGCACAACTTGTTCACATGTTGCAAGAACAAACACAGGACAGGAAAATGAAAAAAAAAAAAAAGATGACATGAAAAGACTTACAGTGCTGACCTGATGACGCAGTGGGACTGTAAAATATGCATGGCAGAGGAGAAGTTCTAGCTGAAGATGCAGATGTATCAGACTTGCTGCTACACAGCCTTCATGCAGGGACTTAGTCTATCTGTTTCTCACTCTCTTACACCCTGATGTCTCTACCAGTTATGCTATCTTTAGCATGCTGACCCACTCAAATACATTCTGCCTCTCCCTCCCTCCCTCTTCTACAGTCTGTGGGACTTTCTTGCTCTGCTGGTAGTACCACCCTGTCTACCCTGATTGGAGGACAGCCAGCGCCTCCACCTGTGACTTTGACAGCAACTGCAGGGTGCGTCAAACAGGTAATTGCTAGGCTGTCAGGTAACTGAGCGCTATCAGCTATGTTAAGACAGCGCAGGTTGCACAGAGAAAAAATGCTAAAGCAGAATGAAAAATGAATGCAAAAGATACCAAAGAGTGAAAAAAAACAACAAAAAACAAAACAGCAATCAGTCACAAAGAACTAAATGTCCTTATAGAAGCTGACGCAGTAAAGAACGAGGGTGGCGTTATTCTCTTTGTTTTTTTGTTTTTTAACAAATCCCATAAAAAGAGAGATCTGAACGAACATGTGTTGGTCCGCCTCTGATTTAATCTTTTTTATTTAGTGAGACAATGCATACCAAGCGAGTCAAAGCACAACGTAATGCATTTGGTGTTTGGACTGCGTACGCATACATATGCATTGCTACATCAAAACAGCCAAAAATGGTCAAAATAGACTGTAAATTCAAAGTAATGTGACCAAGGTGGGGAAGTTGATAAGATGCATCACAGATGGTGCAGAAAAAGTCTGATGTGTAGATTTCAAAGTGTGACTGAGGGTGTGAATGTGTGTGCAGATATGGAGCGAGCAGCTAAAAAATGAATAAATAAAAAAAATATCATATTTATTAGAGATACTGAAAGAGAGAATAAATTTGCAATTTAAAAAAAAAATAAGCACAATAAACATAAAAACATTTTAAAAATGAATTAATTTTTGTGGGGAAGTGAGTGACAGAGTGAGTTTTCCTGGGAGAGGTGGCCAGTGATTTCCTGGGTCCACAAAAATATTTATTCATGCTTGAAAGAGCCCAGTTTTCTGCCTAAAACAGATGGTTATTGTTTTGTTTATTTATCTATTTATTTATTTGTGTATTTATTTATTCAATAGCCAATTGTTTCTCATACAGGAGTAAATTTGTTAGAGAATATTTAATATGCAAATTTAAAAACATTTGCTGCTGCAGTGATTATTTGAGGGAGTGTGTGGGATTGAATCTAAATAATGCAGCGTGTGTGTGTCTATGTGTGTGTGTTTGTGTCTGTGTGTGTGTTTGTGTGTGTTAATGGTAATAAAGGTACAGGTCACCCGGTGCAACATGCGGCTCACTGACATGTTTTTAATAGTTTCTTGACAACAATGGAGCGCTATGGCACAGAGGAAGAAGATATTTTAGGTTTGGGATGCAGTCAAAATACTTTTTGGTCAGATTGATTCATTGTGGCTTTTGGTCTTCTCACGGAATTTGTTGACAATATGGAAAAATATAAAATATTAATAGCTTTGTTCTTTGAAAGATCAGCTCCACAAAATTACAGAGAAAAACAAAACGTTTACCTCCGCTTGTGTCTAACGGTGCACATTGTTATGGTTTTAGGTATTGTAGGTCTGAGGTTTCTACCTTATGGCTTACGCAGTGGAGGCGAACTGGATTTACTTCAAAACAATGCAAAGTATATTTAACAATGACGTGTCTTTCCAGAAACAATAAGGAAGAAATAATCCCTGTAAAACCTGCTGACAGTAAGCTGTCTGCAGGGATTTCCTGACCCTCATCACAACCCTTTTTGTATATGTCATTTTCAAAGGCATGAACTCTAATCAGCCTCCAGTGTACACGACTGAAACCTGACGGGCAGATCTTTAAAAAACGAGGGTAAGTGAAACTGAAACTAACACGTCTACGTCCAGCAAAAGAAAGTTAGCAAACACATTAGGTGTTGTTAAGCTGCACTGACCCTTTGTGTCAATAATGGAAGACTGAGGAGCATCTGCTTTGAAGCTAATGCTCCTTAAACAGACAAAAGAACACAAAGACATTGAGAAAAAGTCCAGAGAATTATATCCATAACAGTGTCTGAATGAGGCCCCCTGTCCTATGTTTAGTGGGCCACAGTGGCCTATTGTTCGGCCTGCATGCTACAGGCCTATAGCCGTAGCTGTACATCCAGTGCTACTGAACACTTTGTTCCCTCATGTGTCCCACCACTGTCGAAATTACAGGCTGAGCTAGAAGGGGATACAGCATGCCACTGAGTGAAAGCCAGACAACTCCCTCTGTCCAAATACACAAGTGTACAGCAACCCACACAAAACTAATAATATACACGGAGCCAAATCCTCAAATATATACAGCTCGTTACATCATGTACTATGGAATTAAAAAAAAAAAAGACTTAGCAGGCTAAATTACTACATTTTAGCCTGTACTTAGCTGCTTTTATTTCACTTCCCAAAACTGAAATTTCGTGTGTTTTTTCACATCTATAAATTCTCTTCTATGCTTTTGAAAAAAAAAATTCTCAAGGATGAAACCTGTGAGTAAACAAATGTTTATAAGAAAACATATAATTTCTACGGGAAAAAATAACACAAATTAGAATTATTTTTTAAAAAACAGTTACGATTAATGTCCATATTTATTGAGCTAATTATATTAATTAACCACTGAGTTTAATTTGGCTAAAAGAGACAAATTATTGCCTTCAAATTTACTGTGCATAGACTGCATTTCTTAGTGTGTTGAGGCAAAACAAAGCTGTGTGGTTTAATGCTCTACATATATGTGATATATATGATTCTATATCAGCATATTTGCATCTGAACTTGTTCCAGTGAACATCACAGCCAAAACACAGACCACAGATGCATCGATGGATGTCAGAAATCAGCTGTTTTCATTCTTTAGCATCAAAAAACAAAATTTTTCAGTAAATGTTGTCAGCTGTTGAGATTCTTGCAGGTAAACGCCGACACTGACAGCGTTGGGTTTCGATCAATTACTCTGATAAGTTGACTGGCATTAAAAAAAAACCCCGTCGGTCAATCAGTAAATAGCTGCTTCTCTCTCATAATAGTGTCGACTGTCAGTTTAATTTATGGGTTTGAGTTAACAAAGGTTGCAGAGTTCAGGTGGATCTAAAAAAAAATCAAAATGTACAAAGATAATCACTAGTTATCTTTCAGAACCAGTTTTCCAAAAGACATAACTCGAAGTATCGGGAACGCCTTGGAACATGTTACGCACTTTAATCCGCCGCAGACTCAGAAATGATCGGATTTCATGAGAAGGTTTTTCTAACCGCACGTTAATGTGTAGGTGTTTATGTTATTGTGATTCACCCGACTAGCTTTATGTCAGGAACACTTAACACGCAGTGTATGGACACACCCATGTGTTGCATAAAGCGCATATTACCCAAACAAAACACCATCTTTATCTGACAGAAATACTGGTTCATCACTCCCACTCAATCTGATGGCATTCAAAGAGCGTCAAAGCTCATTTTAGTAATTTAATCCCCGAACAAAAGAAGCAGTAATGTAACAGGTCATAAAATCCATAGCAAGAACATAATTAACAATGGTTTTAACCCCGCCATGACAGGGCAGTCTGTCATCACGTCCACAACAAGGAGGAGGAGGCGAATCTTGTTATGGACATAATGCATCCGAGCATCGTCAGGGGAAACTATCTGATCAACACAAAACACACAAAACACACTGCGGTGGACGTGAAAATCGGCGAGGAACAAAAAAAACTCAGGGAGGCCTGACTTTATGTCTCAGGAGATAAAATATACATACGTATATATATGTGAGTGGCTTGGAAAAGAGTGTGTGTTTAGATGAAAATGTTTTCCTATTTATAGTTGATAGTTTTTCCCCTTTTTTCTCTCCACATGTGTTTATGGTAAACGATCTTCCTCCTTCTGGATGCACAGGCAGATTTGAGTGTGTTTCCTTATACAGACACTTGGAGTTATTATCATCCATCTCAAGCTATTTACAGCTGAAATTTTAAGTGCACTGATTCCACATTTAAGCATGTAAAACAGGGAAGTTGCAGAAAAGCCTATATGATGTTGCACGGTAAGGCAACACGAGTCATTTTGAGTCACATATTGTATTGAAAAACAACAATAACAGCAACCCAGCAGCCTGTGCACAGCGATCTGGTCACACGTGTTTGATGGAGGCTCTCAGATCAGCAGATAAAAGCCTCTTGAAGCACACGAACAACAAAAGATTTCGGGATGCAGCAAACCACACGCTCCTACTATGGCGTGAGGCTTTTCCACTGTTAATGCAACACAGTGCAAGCGGCCTTGCATCAGCCGCGGTGACAAGTGACGCAAGCCGTGACTACACATCCACGTTTGAACTTAATCCAGCTTGACACAAACTGTACAACAATTTATGCATCTTAATGAACCATCAAGCCAAAAAATATGAAACAAGCTCGAGTAAAATGGATCAAATGATCCGGTGTCAACAGATCAGAAACCTCAAGGGAAAAAAAAAAAGTGATCATACAAAATGTGATCTAGTGTGTGAAACAGAAAACCATTTTTAATGTTCGATTACAAGACATTCTTTCATGTTTTAGGCTAAAAAAAATAATAATAATAATAAAGAGCTGACAATACAGCACATTCAGGCCATAGGTACAGGTGTTTCATTCTTTGCATGCATGCCAGTCACCATAGCATCACTTCAAAGAGTCCAACCAGTTCAAAACAACAGGCTGACAACATGCAAAGGGGAGGGGCAGAGGTTTAAAAAAAAGAAAAAAAAATCCACTGTCATGCTGAACACACGGCTGATATCTCCTCTGCTTTGGTCTGAAACCCTGAGAGGTTTATTCCCTCTGCTTTTCATTATCCAAGAGGTGCAAAACGCTGCAGCAGGCACTCGGTACAAATGATGCAACACAGGCGGAGATATACAAAATATTTACACCGGAACATGTCAAGCGAAACAGAAAGGCCAGTGTTCGGGCCCCTGCGTCCATGACCACACCAACTGTCCTCGTCCCCGAGCAGCCGAGCTGTTAATCTCTTGACAGGTGTCCATGTTAGCTGAGGAATCTATCCTGGCTCCGCCGGATTGACTTTCTTAACACAAGCTTGTAATACAGCACATGGAGCGAGACGGCGGAGGGGGGTCTGATGCAGCATTTTAAGCAGCCAGCTAGTCCCTCCATCTGATATTAATGACAAATATTTATGTTGTTGTGGTCAAATACATTAAATTTACACTTAGAGAAAGGGTAGAGATGATTTTACAGCTGAAAGCTGCAGTCAAACTCAAACATTAAATTAATGCCTTAAATCTTGTGTTGCCTTCATGTGCTGTTTTCTAGTTTTCTTAGTTTGAAAGTGGTAAATAACACATTATGTAAGTCAAGCAGCTTTATTAAACACACAATAAAGATGAGAATAAACCTGTTGAAAAGTTTCTTTAACTGTAATCTATAAAGTTTTAAGTTTTTTAAGAGCAAAAAGGATGTTTCTTGCAACAATCATAACGAGCTTTTTTGCAAAAAAACTGCTTGCAGAGTTTAGTTTCTTAACAACTTGGTAGCAGAATGACTGAAGATTAAACAAGGTGAACACATGATCTAATGAGACAGATGCTGATCTTCCCACGCTTATCTTCTGAAGACACAAACACCTGACCCATATTTATACTTTCACACCCACAATGTGAAAGTGACAACAACTTTCATTATTCTCAGACAGACATAGACTTTCTTATTTAACTTGTCACTTATAAAGAACAGAAAGTCCCCTAAAACAATCACAGAAGTTTAACTTTTCTCTCTTGAAAGCCAAAGCAGATTGAAACTTGCTGATAACTTCTTCCTTTACCCACAGGCCTTGTCCACACAGTGGGCCCCTTCCTTTAGAGGCTCCATTGCACTAATATTATGTTTTCATTAATGAGAAGGGGCTTAAACAGTGCTGTGTTTGTTTGTGTACGGGCTGGTCCGACTGGCTCTGCTCCTCAAGAGATGGAGGAAGAGGAGGAGGAGGAGGAGCGTCGGGGTCAGATGTAGCTATAGGCCCAGTTCTCTGAAAACAATTCAGACGAGAGGAAGAGAGTGGCGGGGAGGAAAAAAGAGGCTACTTTGTTTGACTTGTCCTGAAAAAAAAAAGGCTGAGAGAGCACCATGAGAGAGATTTAGAGGGTGAAAAAAAAAAAAATAAAGCTTCCCCTTTGGATGTCCTCAGAAAACCTCCATATATAATAACATGACACGACAGCAGAGAGCCATGTCTGCTTCGTTTCAGGGAAATGTTTACATCAGGAAGGACAACTTAAAGGAGGAGCTGATGAAAGACGCTGCAGCCAGAAGCTGTGGAGAGTTTCGTCTGTCTGTAAAAACAAAAAGAAACTGAAAGAAAACGACATCGAACTCACCGTTTCTCTTCTCCCTCTGATGGGTTAGGGTCCTGCTCCTTGGGAACGTGTTCCATTCACCTTAATTCCATCCAGCAGCCAATCAGGAGAGACTGAGGCAAGCCCCACCCTCGGATGCACACTTGTCATTCGCCGGTCGGGAGGGGACAGTCAGTGAAACATGACAGGGTCCCGTCCCTGAGGTTTTTTTTGGGAGGAAGTCAGGGGGGGTTGGGGGGTTCCCCGGAAGGAGCCTACCCCCTGTGAGGTTGTTTCGGTGTGGCTCGGTGTGAGGATGAAAGAGTCAGAGTCCCGTTGAGGTAAAATCGGCTAGCAGTGGGGAGGGGAGGGGGGCAGGGCTGGAGGTGGGAGTCAGTCTCAGGGGTTCAGAGGTAGGAGTGAGGATTCAGCCTGAAAGAGGACAGAGGACACAGTCAGGTTACACCGTCTCTACAGCTGAAAACATTTAATTATTCCCAAAAAAACGACTCCTTTTTGCAGATCACATTCCTTTGTGAGGAAAAGTGCCAAAAATTCCCAGATTTCAACATATCATATTTGATTATTTTGCTAGTTTTCTCAGCACTCTTTCTCAGCAAACTCAGTATTTGTCAAAGCTGCTCTGTGCTCAAAACAAGACATCAGGATACTGCAAGAAGCATTTTTCACGACTAATTGTGCAACTGAGAGAATAATCAGCATGTCAGTCGATAATGAAAATAATTGTTAGTTGCAGGCCTATTTGCGTCTATCATTTGCGTCTTCCTTCAAACCCTACAAATCTTTTTGACGTGCAATCACCAGGGTTCATCTACAAATGATCTCCAGTGATTACAGTGAACTAAAACACTGTGCACTCCCGTACAGTGATTTTGTGGAGAAAGTCGTCAAGCTAAGCACTGCTAAGCTTGAGAGACCCCAACTTAGCCAGAATCAGAGATTTAAAAACCCATCCTGAAGAAATCCAACAGCCACGTCCAAATCTCGAACCTGCTTCTGCACCAGCACACTGTTTCTACACACTGTTTAGCTTTATCCTTTGCTGATCATTAGCTTAACAGGGTCATTCAAGTTCCTGCTGCACATTGTTTTCTCTACATACAACACATGACATGCACGGCTGCAGATTATTCACACAGTAAGGGGCCATTTCAGACCAAATCAGGCATCACGGCAATCACCGCAGGTTTGTTCGGTGGCGTCGGAGTGTGCAAATGCAAATTAAGGTTTTTTGTATTCCCTCATGGCAGGATTGTTCAGCCCTTCTCAATCTGATCAGCAAATCACAGTTTGGCCACTGCAGCATGTTGTGAGGTTGCCACAGCTGGATTTTTTTTTTTTTTTTTATACCTCCTGCAGTTCACACTGCCACAGCCTAATCAGACTAACCCACATTAAAATAAACCTGCATTTTCCCTGCATGGCCTGATTCAGTCTGAATGGGCCCTGAGAGGCAGAAAGAAGAATTCACACGCCGAGTTCAGACTGAGTACGGAGGCCTGGAGGGGAAACTGTCACCTTTGACTGCTGCTGCTGCTACAACTGGATGTTCCTGGAAAGTTGTTTGCAGAATGTCACCTCGTATGCAGAGTTAAGAAGCATTAAGATGAGCAGTTGAATCTGTGTGTGTGTGTGTATCTTTGAGTGTGTGTGTGTGTGCATTCGTAAGCACTCAAAGGGTCTTGATCCATTAGCCCCTGCCTCCCTCCTCTGTTGTCCAAGGAAGGCTTTATTCTTTTTCCCCCCGCTAATCTCTAGCTCAATGCCTTTGTAATCCGGAACAGTGGGATACGGAGCATGAGAATGTCCTTAGACATGACTGATATTATTATTGCTTTTACTGCTAATAGAGAGATTACAGGCCACATTCAAAACAACCTTCCTCTGAAGGCAAAGGAGCGTTTCATTACCTATACAACATATTCTGGCAGGAGTTACAGCAAAGGGGATTAAGTCCCGCCCCAAAATAATCTTATACGATGCTGCAATCTAAGAAATATAATAATTGCTTGAATTAAAGAAGATTTAAATAAGTGTTCACCGCAAGTGCTTTTGAATAATTGCTTTGTTTTTTTTAATGTTTTGTAAGATATTCATTAATTGGCTTCTAAACTGTTTGTTCTGGACAAAACAAGCTAATCAAAAACTGCACAATGTAATGAGGTTGAAATTACATTTTTTTTTTTGGGCTGTTTTCTGACATTTAAAGACTAAAAAGTAATTTTAAAAAGTAATCAACTGATTAATTAAAAAAAAAAAAATTAGTTGCAGCCTAAATAAAATACTTGATTTATTGATGTTACCTGTTTGCACATTAATTCATTAAATAAACTTCATACACATGTAAGAAACTGAAGGGTATTTGAAAAGCATTACTGAATTAATGGCTGCAGTGGCTTGAATGCGTACCTAATCTAATTAGCTGAACTTATGAATAAATGACTCCACATTATTTGTCACTATTATTATTATTATTAAATCCACAAGTGTAAAAACATGTCCATTGAAATCACACATGGCTCAGATGTGAGGTTTTTGAAGTGCTACAACCTTCACATCGTTAAATTGCTCTTCATGAGGCAAAACAAAGGAACATGAAGGATGAGCCTGAAGTCCTGTGTGATATAAAGGGAACATAAACCACCTTTCCATTCATAACTGGTGTAACGTTAACATCAGCTCATTTCCATCTCAAACATGATAAAAAAACCCCCCACTTCTTTGCAACCTTCTGCAAACTGCCCATTTATCATGTGTCTATTAAAAACAAACCCTACTCGAGAACCTTATTCACTGTAAACAAACATTGCTCCTCAAGCGTGCACTCAAACACACTCTCAGATACAGTGCACACACAAACAAGCGGCTGCCAGTGAACCGCAAACACACTCCATTCATTGTTGTGTGGCAGCGTTGACCTGAGCGGGACCAACTTTGTTGTGATGGCGAGGAGGACAGGGCCGACCGCTAATGGAGAGAGCTTCATCACATCGATTGTTGCTAGTGGCGCTAACCTCAGCGCTGCTGTTTGTGTTTGTAGCACAAATAAATCGGTTGTTTATCACAATGAGGGAGAGAATATAGAAAAAAGAAGCTCGTTGTTTGACGAGAAACTGAATTTTAACGAACATGTGCCGCCTCGTTTGAGAAACAAGTTGATGAAATGAAAAAACTGCCTTATAAAACATGAGGGTTCATTGCTTCCTCGTCATTATCTTCTCTAAAATGAGAAAAAAAGTGGGGCAGTGTGGTCAGTGTGGCTGAGGTAGGCTTGGATTTCTCCTCCTCACTTTTTGTGCAAGGAAACATAAACTGCTACAATCCTGCAGCCGCTGTGCATATTTTTCCATTTTTAAAAGAGGTTAAAACAGTTTATGGACATATTTGTGGAAACAGGGTCTAAGCCTCAAGCCTCTGGGTGGGTTATTTCCCATGAGTGCAGTTAACTCTGACCTCTGAGACCGTCGTTAGTGAGAAAAACGCTGTCAACATCAGCGGTGCGTAACTGACTGGTGTATAGCATGAGCGTTGTTATAACACGCCGCCAACATTCAGAAAACTCACATAAAGGTGGTTGTGTTCCATTTATTTACAGCAGGAGTTTGTGCGTACTTTTACACAAAACACTGATAAAGAACAAAACAAACCATTGATTAAAAAACTAATATGTTTGTATTTTATTAGAGTACATGACAGCAACAATCAGTTTTACTTAGTGTAATGTGAAGTTCCTCTGTATCACAGAAAATATAAACATATGATGAAATATATCTTGTTTGAATGAGATGCTTGCATCATCTGAGCTGAACAGGGTGGAAAAAGAAGAAAGTTTGCTTTAAAGAAAAAAAAATTAAAATGGTTTCGGACCATTTTAGATCACAATCAATCAACAGTGTGCAATATATAGATGTGCTGTAAAGGCTGTATTTCACTTGTAACATTGAAGCTAGCAAGCTAAGCTAATTAGCTAATTAGCTACCACTTTCCTGACTGTTAGCTAGTTAGCTTATCTTGCAAACACCGGATTCAATCCACACCACATATTTTCAAAACCGGCTGAGTCATTAGCTGTTAGCCTAGCTAACATTATGCTGCTCACTTCCACAGGTTAAGTTGTGGTAATAAAAAATTACCCGACAGTCAAAACCCATAACTCACTCGTTAAACACACACTGAAACAAGGTACTTCCAGGAAAAGAACAAAAGCAGTCTGATAACTCTCGACCTCTCAGCAGGCCATACAGTTACCCCCTTAAATTACTGTTTCCTTGCATGTACTCATTTGCCCTCGCTTCCACCCAGAATGTTATGCTTTTATTAATATCCATTATATCAAAGGTCAGGGCAAGAAAATACTGTTTTTCAAGTGGTCTGGGGCCTTTGAGCTCGGGCTGAGGAAAGATGGTGAGAAAAAGAGGAGATAAGGGGGGAAAGTGAGGGAAAAGGAGTAAAGAAAGAAAGTTAGTCTGAGATAATATGCTTAGTACTTTTATAACGGAGGGCTATGGAGGTGAAGCTGCTGAAAGGTAAAACAAAGACTCGATTTAGGTCCCTGCTGGAATGAAGACAAAATAAACCTACTTATCAGAGCTAGAAGACAAATAACAGGAAGCGAAAAGGGAGTGTCAAAAGGCAGATTTAGGGCGTTAAGCTGTTTTTGAGCACAAATGCACATATATAGATAAATTTCTGAAATTCTACACGAACAGTATCGGTTACAGATTTATTGCACGACCATTTATGGTCCGTGCACCTTAATGTGCAATAAAAAGTGAACGCGCTGCTCATGCTGAGATTACATCAGGAAACACATCCTGTGTGATAATATGTGATTCTTTCATTTTAAATTATTAATGACTTGTTCTTTGGTAACCTTGAAATGGCGGCTAAGACCCTCAAAATCAAATTTATACTTTAAATTAGTTTTGAGGGCAGACATCGGCGACATGCGGGGTTCAGCAACGTTTTTTTTTTATAGCAGACATCATGACTTGCTGCAGGAAAAGCACATTAATGGAAACATTAATGATGGCCGCATTAAGGAAAGCCAGGTACTGAGCTTTGGCCTGAGTTATTTCCCCAAACAGACGTGTAAAGCAGCTGCAGACACAAGTTCGTGGTCACATGTACGAGACCAGACAAGTTCGCGTGGCCAAAACACCACAAACTGGAGGTACAGGGTTGTCAGCATACTGTAGATCCCATATATACAGAACGTGGTGAACCTGCTAGCTACTTATGTAATTTTAATATCTGCACCTTTGCTTTTCCTGCTTTGACAAGTCAAACTCTCGGTAAGTAAAAAAAGGGTCTGTGCAAAGCCACCGTAACATGTATTTACATGACACAGCGCTAAACTACTTAAGCAACAGAGCTGCAATTATAAGTTGATTGAAAGAAATGCGGTTACCAACTATTTTGATAATGAACTGATCATTTGAGTGTTTTTTTAAGCAAAAATGTCAGATGTTTGCTGCTGCCAGCTTTTTAATTATAAGGATCTACTGCAACCCTAACTTTAATCTTAACCCCAAAAAACTTAGTTAATGTCACTTTAGAGAAACCTACATGGACTGGATTTATAATTTAAAACATATTTTAACCAAAGCCACTATTTGCCTAACCCTAACCACGACCATAACCTTAACTGAGCCCTAACATTAAAACACTGACCCAAAAATGAACCGGTTTCCTATTGGGGACGTGGCTTCTGTCCCCAGTTGCACCAGCCATCCCCAATTAACTGGTCTAAGATCTGAGATGTGTCTCCAAAAGCAGCCTAAGTCATACACACCCTCCCACCCACCAACCCACACACACACACACACACATGCATACACACACACTAAAACTCACGTGGCCCGGCCTCATGCACCTTGAGTCTTTTCCCTTCCAAGACAGCTTCCAGATTTTAATTGGGCCTGCAAAAACTGGCATTTTCCCTCAAGCAGGGCTCACCTTTAATTGCGTGCTCTGAAATGCAGCCTTTAAAATGTATCAAAAGAATAACTAGTGAATGCATGTTGATGCCTGGAGAAGCTGAGAATTAATTAAACATGACCCAGTCTTTCTCCTCTGTTCCAGGCCAGAGAGATCGATGTCCCTCTGTTCTTCAGAAAAAGTGAAGAGGGGGGGAAAGAAAGGAGGTGGATGAATTTTCTTGTATAAATCAGGTCAGTGTGGAAAGTAGCTCTGCACCGGAAAGAAATCATTAAGTTCAAGGATGTTTGGGTTGTGTTTTGATAAAGAGAAATCAGCTTAAAGTATTATTAAAGAAAGAAGAAGCCCTTACACTGCGCTTAGCTCACTATACTAAGTTCAGTCCATGAGAATTTACAACAGCGAGGACACTTTGATAGTTTGTGAGTCGTAGTACTGATTCAATTAGCAGAACGAGTAAGGGGAGGGCAGATCACCTTCGAAGGGCAGATTTTTCATATTTGTAGCTTGTGAGGCGTGCTGCACCGTTTAAAAGGAGTGTTTTAAAGCCACCCTGCAATGATTCTGGACTCTGAATACGTCACTACTCACAAAAACTCAAAACACACACAACATCCGACTGAAAGGCGTCAACACTGTCTTCGTATCTTGCACAAATCATTTCGTTTTTATCTGCACATCTTGACGCTGCATGACTGCGAGGTTGCAGTTCGACCCTGAAACAGCAACATAAATCACGCTACGGAAAAAGCAACTCCGCTGTCATCACCATTACTGATGTGCCTTTGAGCAAAGACTTCAGACCTCAACTTCACCAATGGAAAAAAAAAAAGCTCAGCGGCCAAGAGATTAAACTCCTGGGCAGCTTCGATGTGTGAATGTTGGCACTTTCATGTCGTATCGGAGTAACTTAATTGACAGTGTTAGACTCCCAAAATCCGATTTAACACTTACTAATGCAGAAGTGCCTGAAATCAAATAGATGCTCCCTTCCAGTCTGTTGAACAGCATGGTCTGTAATTGAATTAAAATAGTGTTTTATTGTAAAAAAAGCAGAGCATTTTGGTTTTCACGCTCTCATGAACAAAAGTGCAGTTATACAATAATCACTTTCATTAAACTTTCCTGTTTCCAGCCTGCATTCCATATGGTGTGAACGCGACGCGTGGGAGTGTGTTTTTATTAAAGTGTTACTTTCAGTGAATTTTCCCTAGATGACAATTTTTTTATTTAATTTTTTTTTTTAATATTTCCATAAAAACTAATAAAGCATTAGCTCATTCACAAGTCGGGTCACATCAAACGTTATTCAGTCACTCAGTTACTAACGTTTCTGGTGTTTTTCTGTCCAACTTAAGTGTTACTTTAATATTGTGGCGGTGATGCATTCATGGTCTTTCTATCTGCTTCATTGCAGTTAAAAAAGAGCACCGCAGATTCTCACCCTTTTTAAAAAAGAGGTAAAAATGTGTCTCTGGCCCTTTTTTCTTCTTTTTCTGCACCTCTTTTTTCAAATTTCAGCCCATTTTAAAAGTCACAGTCACACACACCAATTTGGACAATTATGACTTTTTACTTCCACTTACAAACTGCATTTTGATTCAGAGCCGTTTGACTAATTATTTCAATCAACACCTCTAACAGCCAAGTCCCCAAGACACCTCTTAAGGCTACTACAAGCTTCTTGCAGCTGCTGGTTTTGTTCTGGCATGCAGCAGATCACATGTCAGCTTAGAAGTGTTAATTTTTATTAGTACACTGAAATAGACTCTGGTTCTCAAAATTCGCCCATCTTCCTATGTAAACTACACCAAGATTTAACATAGAAGAACCACACGACATCTAAAAACCTTATCTTTACATGTCAATACGTCTTTTCCCCCCTTGAGGTGTAATGTAACCTTAGCGGCGGTGCAGAGCGAGATGAAGGCACATATATGTTCGGCTGCAGCGAGCGAAAAGCTCAGCCCCTTGAGCTCTCGAGGAGAACCCTCGTTACAATTCACACCATGACAGCAGACGTGGGGTCAGTGTTCCCGCCTCCCAAGGGTGGCCTGAGCAATTAGTGGTTAAGTAATGGAACAGGGCCAGGACCGACTTGTTGATGTGGTGCATGCAGTCTGATCATGGAAGAAATGGAGGTGGGATGGGGGAGGAGGATGGGTGTTAGTTCCCCAGGGTCACAAGTAGTCAAAGGCAAAGGGATCATGTTTCATGCTACGTCTGTGCTCGCTCCCTCGCCAGGCAAATTACTGTCAAGGGATTATTTGTAGGTGCTAATAGGTCGCAGCAAAGTGACTAAATTCTATCTGTATGGAAATTTTTCTAAATGGGGTCGGGTGTCTGTAAGTATGCACAAAAAGGACGTCTGTGCAAACAAAAAATGTTAATGTTTAACTGTTGGGTTTAATGCTCGTCAGGTATTAGACGAAACTACAAACTTAGCGAGAAATTTTATACATCCATTTATTTATATGGTGAGAGCAATAAAGCCTGTCAGCAGCGTCCAACGTCTGATGCAAGAAACTGCTCGAGAAAAAACGCCGAGACATGAATCTCTGGTTTCAAACTGTTTGAACTTTGACCTACTTTGACATTGAGCTTTCCAGCAGCACTCAGTTCATTTCACATATCCCAAATGTAGACGTCCAACAAGCAAACAATGGTTCCTTTAAATTCTGACATGTTCTTTTGCTTGGTATGTAAGAGCAGAGTGTTTGTTAGTACAACACAGTTTTTCAAAGAGCCCACATTTCACTGTGTGTATCTATAAGCCTTTATATAGTACACACACTAAATCCCTCAGTGTTGCCTTGCTGAAAATGGGAACACAGTGTCCTACCCTGACTCCGCTGGTAACAGTGTGTTTCTTTTTCTGTTTGCATGTACAGTGTGTTTGGGTGTGCATATAGAGACATCTGCACCAGCCAAGGACAGATAGGACGTAGTGGGTAGACAATGTTTTAGTTGCCAATTGCAATTTTTCATATTCTTTTTAGGCTTTATCTGTCTCTTTCCACAATTTTCATTCTTCATTCTTTCAACCCTGTTTCTAATCTCTTTGTGCAGAGTTTTATGTCATAACTTCTTGGCTGTCTTCACCGTGCTCTTTGGCTCTAATAAACTCTCTGGTTGTCACTTTCAAATCTAATAATTAATAATGATGATGATAGGGCTCATAAAACAAACCCCTGGGAAAGCTGAGACTCTGTCTCTGACTGTGTGTGAGATTGTGACAAAAATGACCACATAAAAACACGAAACAATCAGAAAGAGATACAAAACAACCACAAGAAAATGCTCAACAACCACAAAAAGACTCAAAACAACCACAAAGAAATACAACAAGGCTGCAAAGATATGCAAAACAAATACAAAAAAATGCAAAACAACCACAAAGAAATGTAACAAAACTGCAAAAAAGATGCAATACAACCAGGAAGAGATGCAAAACAACTACAATGAGACACAACAACCTTCCTACAAGGTAAGAATGACTATAGAAAGATACAAAATGGCTACGTAGAGACACAAAACGGCTGCAGAAATGCAAAATGAACACAATGCAGCTACAAACAACACATTTGTATCTCTTTCAGTGTGGGTGTTTTCCTCCTATGTGCAGTAGGAGGGGTGGGGGGTGGATTGAAGATGGCTGTGCCCACTGGCCTATTATCTCATAATCCATCCATGATTGCACTAAAGCCCCATTGGGGGAAGAGATGAAGATGTTAAGCAGGAAAGCAAGAAGCTACAGTCTGAAGAAAACCAGCTGGATTCGTAAAGATGAGCTCTTTCAAATACAAACAGATGAAGGAGAACTCTTTAAAAAGATCTGTTTGCCTGAAATATATCTGTCTGAATGACTTTTACCCAAAGCAGTGACCACAGATTTCTGACTCCAGCCACTGAACAACACCACAGAGGTCGGAGTTTGCTGCCTTGCTCATGTCCAGCAGGTTTTTAAGGCCAGTGGCACAGCTAGGCTGAGCTGGCTGGCGCCTGGCACTGATGAGTAGTCAAGACATAAATTTACAAATGACATCTGCATACTTGCAAGCCAAGGCAACTAACGATGCTGGCAGTCCCTCAATCTTTTCTTTCTAGCATAACAAAGTCGCTCATTCTTAAGGTTTTTATGGTCCCATTACAAAAGACAACATGCAAATGTAAACAAGTAGCATCATGACAGGCTGATATAAATACAACACACGTTTTGTTGGCCACACTTGTGTCATTTTTCTGTTATGTATCAATTAAATTTTTAATTTTTTTATTTATTCTTAAATGTTGCACACAGATAATAAATATATGTGCAACTTATATTAACATTTATGCATCAATATTGCTTTTAATTCTCTGTGAGCTGACACACAACTATTATTACACATATTGTTTTGCACTGCAGAGCATTGTCATACCGGGAAGTATGACATAATTTTGATGAATGTGTTTTTTGTACTGATATGGAAAGGTACATGCATTTAAGGTGAACTAACATAACACAGATTTATCAGATGGTTGTTTTCAGACGTGTGCTATTTCCCAGCTGTTATTTATGTATTTTAAAAACCTCTTAAAAGGAAGATAACTTAATTTCTTCACAGCGATAGAGTGAAATGAAGCATGCTAGACCTATTCTTTAAAGGCTTTTATGTGGACAGACAAAACTTGGCTGAAGGTTGTTGGAATAATAGCAAAGAACATTCTGTGACTTGTTTGTGTAATAGTTAAGACTGAACATAAAATAGTACATTTAGTCAGCAGGGGCTAAATGAGGTAATGTATACTTTCAGACCTTCGCACATGGAAAGAGATAACAAACGCACACGTGCCTGCTTATGGGCAATGTGAGCCAAGGACAAAGATTAAAGTACATCTATAGATAATGTTGACATATTAACTTTTAATCTACTAAGCAGTGAGCGAAAAAGGGGAAAAAAAGAAGAAAAAAAAAAGAAAAACAATCTGCTCTTTCTCTCTCTACCTCTCTCATCCCTCCTGTTCCCACCCTCCTTTGGCAAGGACAAGCTAAGGTGCTGCCAAGAATGTGACTGCATTTGGAAAACAAATCCAGCTCACTTCTCTTTTTTTCACTTCTTCTCTTTTCCTCCACTGGCAGTTTTGTTTTTTTTTTTCTCCTCCTTAAGGTGGGCCTTATGAATGCTGCAGAGTCCAGCTACACCAAAAGCTTAATTTTTAAATTTTTTTTAGATATTTAAAACTACTTGCAGATCATTTTCTTTTATTTTCTAGCTTATTGTGTATCATTAAACCTCTTCTGAGTCTGTACTCTTTCCTTTAGAGGATCAGTAAACTGTTTCCCTGCCTTGATTTCCTCGTCAGCCCACCTTAAGAAAAACTGCACTCTGTGTGAAACTGTTGGACGCTGTATGTATGTGTGTGCTTTCCCGATTGTTTTCCCGGAGATGTCCACTTCCCCGCACTTGTTCATTTCCTCACAGCTAATGGAAGTGTCTAATTGTAGCGAAATAACAAAAGGAATAAATAGAGATTTCATTATTGTTACTCTGTGGTTATTAGATTTCTTTAGAGGATAAAAAGTTACAGGGTTTTTAATGAAGAGGAGTTGGTATAGTTTCAGTACGTAGACAGCAAGTGTCTCTCTGCCTGTTTGCACAATCTGTCTTAATATTACAAAAGGAAAAGGAAGCTTCTCCTAATGTCAACACACGCAGCATCTAAGTGAGAAAGTGTTGATTTAGGTTTTAAGATTTAAACGGTTTAAAGGTCAAACAGTTTCTTAATCTGCAAAGTTTGCACAAGCACACATATGCGAGTTGTGTTGCTTTGGAGATTGAATCCCTGTGTTGACAGAAATGTTTGGAGGTAGCAGCCATAGCAAATTTCATTCTGAGAAAGAGAGAAAGTGTGTGTGTGTGTGTGTGTGTGTCAGCAAGTGCAGGTGGTATAATTAGATGGGCTAGCAAAGTAGGGAATTTCATCTTAGTGTGTGTGTGTTTGTATTAGTGTGTTAATGCGTCTGTTAGTGTAAACTTGCTTGTGTATCCAACATTAAGCAGATTGAGCTGGCAATGCTAACATAGCAGGCAAGCAGAGAGGTTTTTTGTGCGTGTGTGTGTCTGTTTTTTTTTGTGTGTGTGTGTGTGTGTGTAGTGTGTCTGAGCCCTGAGTCTAACCTGCAGCACTACGGTGCGCATGTGGTTGCTTGCACACACACACACACACATGCAGACACACACACAGGCTGTGACTGCATGGGTAACTTTGTCCAACTGTGCCAGCAATCTGGGCAATCACTCTGCTTTGCCCTCCCTCCCGTTTCCCTCACTTCATCTCTCTGCTGCCTCCACACAGGTGCTGTTGCCATGCCAACAGCCCCCGGGAGAGGCCATATTAGAGATGGAGCAACAGGAAAACCCCGAGAAAGGCCACGGCAAGGACATGTTTATCAAAACTAACAAATACTATCAACGTATGTTTATAGCTGAAATAAGGGAAAAAGACGGAACGTACACACATACATTCATATACACACACTTGTTATGTTCTGGAACAAACAACTCTGATGTTTGAAATACCTATCAAGATGTCTCACTGAAAAAAAAACACACATTTGCTATTGAATTCCACATGAAACAGCATGTGTTTGTGTGTGTGTACATGTGTGTAGTGTAGTGTAGCGAGCCTGTCACACAGTATTGTATGTTCTTTAGTGTGTATTCGTGTCGTGCACTCAGTTTCTCGGGAGTTAAACAGGGCTGGAATTCATTTACCAGGCTTGACTCAAATAAAACAAACCTGACTTGCATCAGAGGTTATAAACAAGGGGGCACACATGAAATGACATAAATAAAATATGTGCAAATTTTATCGAGCCAAGCAGCAGAAAAACCACAACAAATTGTGATGGGTTTATGGGTGGATGTATAAATACGGCAATTTTATATAAACTGCAAAATTGCAGACATGGCAGCTGGGTGTGGCTTCAGCTCTGGCTGCAGGTGGAGCTCAAGGACACAGTTGGCTCCAGCTAGTTTAAGTAGCCTGAATATTTCTTTTTTTTGCCAGTAAAAAGCATGAGCTGATTCTCATTGTACAGGCACAAATATAACCGCTGCGAAGTGAAAAAAAAACAAAAAAAAAAACAGCAGTTATTCTCTGAACTTTAAGCTGACCTTTCTATTCCATGCTGTTTAGCTTGTACTCAGTATGGGGCAACATCATCAGCTGTCTGGCCTAGATACAGCAGGTCCACGCTCTCGCTGCAAGATACTATACATGTCCGAGCAGTGCCTGCATGACGCTAACTGGCCTCCTGTCACCGTGTATAAGATGACACCCGGTGACAACACTGAGGCCATTCGGACCATATTTGAGACCTCAGCACTGGCGAGCAGCTTGCCTAAAGAGGAGTGAGCTGCGTCAGGCCGTTATTCAGGTCATGTGTTTGCCAGACTCTTTTCCAAGTTAAAGAGGACAGATGTACAGATGTAAAGGGGAAGGGAGTCCACATCAGGAACTCGCTGATTACTGACCATGACTGTTTGACCCCAAGGCTCTGCAAGATTCATTTGGAGGGTATTTAATCCCCACTGAGATAATTTCAATGATCTCGGTCAGTGAGTGAGACTTAGGTTTTCTTAAAGAAAATCAGCTTCTTACATATTTGTTTCTGTTTTACTTTATTGTCTAACATAACTGCCAGTTCTGTTTCGTATTTCCATATTGCAGTAAATAAATGATTACAACCTTCCTGTGTTATTTCAAAATAAAGTGCAGGAAGGAACCTGAAACAATAGACAAACAACAGCGTCCGTGCAGCTTTTATATGTCACAAATTACATGTTTATGTTCTGGATTATTGAAACCAAATTCAAATCCTAAATGCTTCAGTTCTTTTATCACACAATTTCTGTTTTTTAATAATAATCACACACAATGTTCTTTTAAAAACACAGATTTATCACGTGGTTACCATGGAGAACAGGGATGAGCTGCTCCATTTAAATGTGGACATTTTTTATGACACACATGTGAATAAACCTGCACGCACAAACACACACAGACACACACCATCCAAACTCCCTGTGGGGGCGGCGGGGGGGGGGGGGGGGGGGGGGGGGGGGGGGGGGGGGGGGGGGGGGGGGGGGGGGGGGGGGGGGGGGG
>JAPZDV010000014.1:328127-346378 GCA_029814665.1 Acanthurus lineatus
ATCTAACATACTCAAACATACTGACATCACAGATTTGAGTGTGACACACACACAAGCAAACACAGACACACACCATCCAAACTCCATGTCACCCCCCCCCCCCAGGCCTTTTCCATTCATCTCCACATCTCTGTCACCTCTGTAATGAGCAATAAAATGCGCACTGTAAAGAGACCACAGATGCACACACACACATATTCACAAAGGACCAACATGGTCATTTCTTACATGTTACCCCCCCCTCCTCCATCCATCCCTCCAAACCCAAGGGTGTAATGAAGCCTACAGGCCCTGCTGAGGCCCCTGAGCGCCCCTGAGCAACGACTGCACCCCCCCCCTCCACATTACAATCTCCATCTTTTCCTGACTGGATGCAGCAGATCTATGAAAGAGGAGAACGTGGCGAAGGAGGAGGGGGGGACTCGAACCGTGGAGCCAACAGGCTGGAAGGTGATTTTCTTGGCAGAGAGTCTAGTTGGGGCTACTGAGCGCCATGGACCCCCCGATTCCCACCGACTCCCACTCCAGAGCCTGTGTGGTCCTGGTCCTGATTAGCGCTAGCCAAACCCTCGATACACACAACAGACACACACACATACACACACACACCAAACTACAGCTGCCCACGTGTGAACGGTAACAGACCAGCATTTACAAATACATTTTTCACACACACTCCATCAGACGGCGTACATGTGCGGCACAGATGCAGTGTGTCAAAAGAAGTGAAAAACACACACTTCTTTATGCTCGGAGATTTTGTTTTTATCTGAGCAATGACAGAACAGATCAAGAGGAGAGGCAGGTTACAGTTTTTCAACTCATAAACTCTACATGGTGATAATAAACAGAACAAAATGGTCGGGAGGAGGCAAAGAAGAAAGAAAAGAAGCGATGGCAGAAACGAGGCAAGTTTGGAGTTTTTTTCACTGCAAAAAAAATCCCTGAGGGATAAAATGAAAGAGTTACTCCATCATTTCATCTTTTTCAAGCTTTCTTTTTGTTTTCTTTTTTCAGACAAACACACACAAACAAACACAAAAAGATACAGCAAACCCAGAATTAGCCATCAGGCAACAGACACAACATTATAAGTTTTTTTCAGAGCGTGTGAGCTCATCTACTGTCGGCTGCCAGTGTGCATTCCCCTTTAAAAAACTTGAGGGGGAACTGTGTCCATGTGGTAATCCATACGTAACAAGTCCGGTTTATTTCTGCGATAAAAAAAGAAACCGTATAAGAAGACATAAATGTGTTTGAGGCTGCTGGACGTCATGATGGATTTCTCTGCTCAAACACGCCTTTTAATCTCAGCAAGTAATCAGGATGTGTGTTCAGACTCGCTCCACCTGTCAAACACATCTGGAGCGAGTCCATTCTTGATTGTACCACATGTGTATTGATCATTTATGATGCATCACCGCAGTTGTTATTTAGATTTCTTAAACTGCGTGATTTCGTAACTTGATTTTCGTAACGTTTGTTTTACACATTTGGAGTTAAAGTGGAATATAAAGAACACATGGCTCACTATTACCGCACGTTAATTCCTGCACATATTATTTTCTTAATTGGGCGTGCAGCCACATGCCTCCAGAGACAAAATGAAATAAACTACATGTGGCAAAGGTTGAACAAACTGAGCCGCACGGCATCCTCAGACGGTGGGAGGAGGGGTCAAAGGTCACGGTGGGCTGTCAGCGGCCCGTCACCGCCACCTCTGCTTTGTGTTTCTGCCCTGGTGGGTTGAAATCTGCGTAATGATCCAGCAGGCTCTATAAAATAAGTCTTGAGGCTGTATGGCGGAGCATCTGCGTTTGATACAGTGAGTGTGTGTGTTTTTGTGCGTGTGTGTGTGTGTGATCAGATCAGAATAATTAGAATTCATGTGAGTGTGTGGGCTGTACATTGTACTGTGTGTAAATTTACTGCAGACTTTGTATTGTTGCATTCGAAGGGAACAGAGCAAACTGTACTACTTTGGTTTAAGATTTTATCCAAACATGTGCTAACACACAAAAAAACACAAAAAAAACACTCCGCTTCAACAAATTTTTTTTCTTATAGGATTTTTCCATTAAAAGAAAACAAGAAAATTGAAGGCCGGGTTAAAGAATCTCAAGTAAGTGTCCAGAATCTGCATGAATATAAACATATTTCGCTTCAAATGTTAAACTAAAGGACACGAGAAGCCTTCTGCTTCACTGGAGTCTGCTGTCAGAGTCTCTGCATAAAAGTTTCCACATCACACGGCTCCTATATGTGCTGCATGTCACTCCGAGATTATTTTCCCTTCCAGCCGACGAATGTAAAAACACTGTCAATCTCTGCATGTAAAATGGTTTTGCACAGTGAAGGTCAAACGTCCAAGTGAAGCAACAATAAGCAAAACAGATCTCTGAGTTGAGGGAGATGTTCATGGGAGTTGTGTGTGTGTGTGTGTGTGTGTGTGTGGCTCATATGTGTTCATAACTGTCCTTGAGTTGGAGGCAATCACATGACACATATGTCAGTGTCGATTCAGCAGATTTGTCTGTGCACCAAGGCCTTTTCCTTCTCTTCAGGCAGTGTTTGAAAATAAAGGAAATAAATAGATTCAAAAAATAGATTCACAAACTTCAGAATGGAAAACTAAACAAGTCAGGCTACTGACTGATTTATTGTTAGGATCAATATGACAATAGGATCGATCAGTGATTGATTCATAAATACAAATGAAGTGATAATCACTGGTTACATTAACTCAACAAATATAAAGCAAAAACAAATCATCACTTTATTCTGCTCTCTAAGGTTTTTACTTTCAGATTTGACAATTTAAATTTAAATATCATATCCAAATAAACAGAAATAATAATAATAATAATAATAATTACATCTTTTTTCCAGGACTGATTTTTTTTTTACACTGATCTTCAAAGCGATAAAAAAAATCTAATGAACTCAATTTGCATTACATGACACCAAATTCTTCCTCTGAGCCAAACTAAAGAGTTAAACAGCTTTTTTAACTTTTAGCTTGATGAAAATAATCGAAATTAGTTAAAATATCTTTTACAAAAAGTAATAAAAACAAAGTTCTTCCCACAACATTCAAGCTAAATTAATTTGCTATGAAACATCCCTCTGTTTAGCTCAATAAACTCAGAGGTTTTACTCCTATATTCAGTTTTGGTTCAATAAGACAGCTCGGTTTTGGTTGCTAATGTTAGCAAACTTTGGTAAAATACTGCTGGATAACACACAGTGTGATTAGCTTACTAATTCTGTGACTCTTCTCTTTATTTGCTACTGTTGTCTTTGTCACTTATGACCATTTCTGCTCAGCTCAAGTCTGTAAATTTCAGCTAGAAGTGAAAATGAAAATTTATGAATAAAAAAAGCAAGAAAAGGTCATTAGATATGGATTAATGTAAAAAGGAAATGTGCGGCGATGTACAATATTAACACTATGCTGGGGATGAAAGAAAAACTGGCCCAAATATGGCAAATCTCAGGTTTGCTCTTTAATTAAGCTTTATGGTGGATGAAAAGCCTCTTGGACAAATGGAACATTATGTGCGCTTAGTTAGTTCTTGTCTGAGTAGTTTTTGCCCTGGAGGAGAAGCCAGTGTTTCATATGTGCAGCTCGACGACGGGGAGAAGAATGAGGATGAACTACAGCGAGACCGTCCTGTTCGACCAGATACAAAAGCAGCCGTTATGGAACGCAGATGGTGGTGAGGCTCTCTCACACATCGCAGAATCTGTTTTTTTTTTTTTTTAAAGCGGCAACGTACACAAACATACCTTTTAAATATTCATTTCAAACATCAAAACTAAGCAGCTTCCAACGAACGCTCAGAGCGCAGACAGACATGCGTTCAGAAACACGCCCACGCCTTCTATATGGATGCATGCACACGGAAAAGGTCAGACGGGTTCAGTGCGCTCAAGTTCACTGCTTCACTGCAGGCTGTTTGAGGCCGCTGAAGAATCAAGTGCACCCGACACACACACACAGACACACACACACACACACACTCATTCTCCCTCACAGAAAATAACTTTTGAGCACTGTGTTAATTTGGCCTCCTGACCTCTGCGTGCTCTCGCCCACTGGCTGCTCCGAATCAAAGAGAGTGAAGAGCTAACAGACGACAGCTAAGTGAGGAAGAGAAGAAGAAGAAGAAGAAGAAGAAGAAGAAGAAGAAGAAGAAGAAGAAGAAGAAGAAGAAGAAGAAGAAGAAGAAGAAAGGAGGCTGGAGGAGACAAAGAAGACAGAGATAGAATATCTGCACGGTCGACTTCACACTATGATCCATATACGTTTGATTCATCGTACATGTGGGTGCATGCAGGCTCAAACACACACACACACACACACACACACACACACTCTAACAGCCAATAGGGGAAGGAATGCTGTCTATCACAACATTAGAAAAACACACCTGTCTGGATAAACAGGTGCTGATTGTAATTCACCCCTAAACGTTCACTCTATCTCTATCTCTATCTCACCACCTTTAAACTGCGATACATTATTCTTTTAAACTTGTTTTCTTTAGGTAAATGTGATGCTAACTGCAGCTACTTTTACTGAACCTGAAGGTTATGATCTTATAAGTCTAAGGCTTATTTATGAGGGAACAGTGTTGATATTACATAAGTAAAAAATATATAAATATAAGACTTGGAAAAAGAAAACATATTAACATCATCAGCTGCGAACTCACTTATCAAGTGCCAGACGTTTTCTTGTTGTAGCTTCTTAAATGTTCGAATATTACTGCTTTTTTCTATTTAACACGACTGTAAATTAAATATCTTTAGATTCAATAAAGTCTAGGGAGAAAATCATTTGATTCAGTTACATAATTTCTTTTTGTTTACGGAGAATGAAGCAGTGAAACACTCGACTGTTATTTTCAAAACTAGTTAATTTAAGTAGTCAAGTTAAATAAAAACTGTGATGACACTTAAAGCCAAACAGGTATTTTTTTAAAGCAGGAAGCAAGTTTTTAATACACTTCTTTAAGTACTGTGGCAATAAAACTTGTCTACATTTTCTCTCTGTGGTTCAAACCAGCTATTGAAAGACAAAATGCTTCCACTGGAGGAGATTGGGATACAATTCACAGCCCTTAATCATGCAGAAATGTATTATAAAGTCTATTTGAATTTAAAATGCGGCCAGCCTGTTGATATCAAATTCTTCTTGGCCGAGATGCCAGCACAGAGTGAATGCTCACATAAGGAAAACCAGGAAGCGATGGAGGAAAAAAAAACATCTACACACATCAAGAACATACCATGCATTACCAACATACCAAAGCTGATTCCCGAGCGTATTTTACCCAAAGATAGAAATGTAGAATTGTGGAGCATCGTGGTGGATTTATGTCTTATCTACGAGCTGCAACACACATGCTAAAATAATTCTTCTCTTATCAATTTGACCAAACATTAAAACAATCAAAGACAAATAAGCCACTGTGACTTGAAGACTATCAATTAACTACTGTAGCTATTCTAGGCCGCACAGTGTGTGATAGCAGATCCAGTATCTAGTGCAAAGCCGGCAGCCGCTCCCACAAGTCTCACTATACAACCAGGGCCAACAAAAAGACTTAAAAACCTGAGATCAAAAGGTGGCCTTTGTTTCGATGAAAGGGTTAACTCCTATCTGTGGGAATAAAGTTCAGAGTGGGGCAATTATTCTTCACTGTATTTCAGGAGGCATAAATAGTGAATAAGCTCGGCCTAGCCCCATTAAGCTTGGCAGGAAAAAGCAAAAGCTACTGGGATATATAGTCTAGTTATGACCGTGGACGTTAGCTCAGCGTCAGGGAGGAAGATATAATGTGGGATGATCGTATGTTGTCATGGGACGCTAAGCTACAACAGCACATGTAGGATTTGTTCTGCTTAAGCTGAGCAAAGGGGTTTTGTTAGAGAGGAGATTTCTTGCAATGATCTCTGAAATAAATCTTATTGCTGCTGCGGGAAGGACAGCAAGTATATGTTTCACAGCCCAGTGGTGAGGATCTATGTGTGTCTGTGTTACACTTACGGACATGTCAACCCCAAAAAGGCATGAGTTTGCTATTTTGGCATCTCTGAATGTTTGTAGGCTTTCTCTACTTTTAGCAGAGCACTGACCTGAACTCTGAAATCTCGAGATGTGACTGACTCAAACAAGAACATTGCTGATAATTGTGTACATTGAGCCCTCGGCCAAATTAAACATTTAGCGAACTGAACAGGATGTTTAACTTTGACCACGTCCCAACTGTAGGATATTATAAATATACCGATTTCAGTGGCAAACCTGAACTTGTACTGAAGAACTGTTCAACTCAAAAATAAATAATTCATGCTAAAAATAATTTACTAAACAGCAAGTTGAAAGGCAGCATCACTTTAGAAATCCATTTCTGAGCTAACAGCTGCTTCAGCATCCAATAAAGTGGCAGAGATAAAAGACAGAGAGGGGAAGTTGCCAAAAGAAGAAGAAGAAGATAAGCAGAGAGTGGACGATGACATTTAAGAGGAAGTCTAATCGAACTCAAACCATCTACAGGCTTAATGATAAACATCTCGCACTGCCAAGCATGCACGCACGCAGCGGTGAATGTATGCATACGTGTCCACATGCTCACACTGTGTACATGCAGAAGTCATTCGACAGACCTGGAAAAGCAGGATATTCTGCGTCCTTCAGTGTGTAACACAAACAACACAGATACCTGGTGTGTACTTTGAGTGCAGTATGTGCAGTATGTGCAGTATGTGCAGTATGTGTATGGAGGGGTAGCCTTACAGCACCTCTGCTAACGTGATTCAACAGCACCTGGTTTGTTGAGTCTGATGTACTGAGTTACTTAAGGACAGACTTTTCCAGGAGCCCCTGCAGCCAATAAAGGTTGTCCCCTTGTTTTGACACTCAGCTGTCAAACAAGAAGTAAAACTGTCCAACAACTGACTTAAATATTTTAACCAATTAATTTACAGAACACATTTTTATATTATGTCAAAGGCATGTTTTGCATTTTATCAGGAGGTGACAAGAAGTCAGGAGGATATTTAAAATTACAAGGTCAAAGGTAACTGGATTTGTCCCTTTTTTAACTTACAACTTATCAATTAAAGAAAAATCAAAAAACTTTCCTACTTTTCTCGATTCATCTTCTCTACTGAACTTTTTTCCCATTATAAAATTGTCATTAATTAATATTATGCATTGATTCTTCAATATTATTCATTTTTAAATGTTTTTAATGTAAATAATTAAGGCCAGACTCACATAATACAGTTTATATTAGTAATTTAAAACAGCTTAAAATATTAGAAAAATAAAGACTTACAAAATGAAAGAGATATATTAATTAAAACATTTATAAAATACAATTCATATAAAGTTTAAGGTACAAAAATCTATTAAATATGGTACAAACAGAAATTCAACTTCAGAGAGTAAATTTTTAAGGTGCCTTTCAAAGACTTCCAGGTTATCTGGATAGACAGTAAAAGCAGATTTTTTCAAAAAATTTCAAGAAACTTGCAGTTAAAGCCACATTTTAGACTAAGTTTGATGTGATTCACGCACAGATACATATGTTTTTTCAAGTCTCTCAGAGAAAACCACCCACTTATTTTAGGAGATGCAATGCTGAGTGTAAACATCACCATTAATATTAATAAGAACAAACTGATAGAGAATGGCTGAACTTTGCCTGACATAAAGCACTTTTAGTTTTAGTTTATATTGAAAATAAAACCACCTTTTCAAATGGCTTTGCCTTTATTTTCATTTTATCACTCACACATAATGCAGAAGTTTACACTACAGTGAGGCATTTTTTAATCTCTGAAAGGCAAATAAGTATCATAATCTACCCCCGTCAGACGAGCTATCAAAGCCATTGTAAAAGGAGGTATCAGTGATAAGAAAGCTCAAAGAAAACAAAATAACCACCAACACAAACACAAGTGATCTTATGTCCGTTGAACGTGACCATGCTGCCCCTGCGTCTGTTCAGATGTGAACGCTAAAAAGAACCCATTATGCCTCGGCCACAGCCCTCCTCTAACAGCTGCGCCCAAAGACAAACAGGCCGCTTCAGCAGCCTTATCACAAACAGCAGGCCTGCATCAGCTGCCTGCAGCTCATGTGACCACATCATTAGACTAATGGGTCGTCGATTAATGTTAACATGCCAGCAGAGCTCATATCGGTGGGATCTACAGGTCTGTGCGGGGCCGTCAATAATATGATTGACCTGTGTACCTTATCTGCTGCTGGCCTTTTACCTTTCATTTGTGATGTTTCCTTGACCTCATGAAGATTTTTTTTCTTCTATCACGAGTCTTGGGTCAAGGTTTCACCACAGGTTAAGTGAGTCAACACAAAGTACGTTTTTCTCTTCTTTTACATACAAGCGTCTTAAATTTCTATTTTGTTTTTTTGTTACTTTTCTTGGATGCTTGTATCCAAATGGCAGATATACTCAAAAAAGTTGCTAGAGGATGAATCAGATATAAATTTATAGAAGATCTTCCATTTAGTTTCTATCCTTTTTACACCAAATTATCTGTTTTTTAAACTGGTTCTGCTCAGGATACTCAGCAAACTGAGGGCACTACATGGGGGGAAGAGAAGATCGAATGCCTCATTAAAATTTGGTCCAAATTATTAAGGGCCAAGTATGGATGTTAACTGTGGTTGCAAAAAAATAAAAGCTTTTATTTTGTAACAAGAGAGATTTAATTTTATATGAAAAACATGAATGGACTGTCTGTAAATAATAATGTTGAAGACATATAAGAATATAAACACAGACTGCCATCTCAAACTTTCTCCTCCCAGTTGCAGATTGTGACATGCCCAGTGATATTGTTGGCATTCCCTCTTCAGGTCAAGGAAAACTAGGTAATTTTTTCCTCGCAGCTGCGAAACAACTTCTAAGGTTCTGACCCAACTTGTTTTTTTGGTCAAAATGTTCCGAATGTTTCACAATTACGTGTACCAGAACTGAATCCGCTGTACGTCGGTGGAAAAGGGGTAAAAGTTGCACGTTGTTGAACAAATCAGTCTCACATACAGTGTGTTCCTGTTATTCCTGGCTGAACAGAAAATTGGTACCATGAGAGGACATTAGGTGAACCATCCATAACATATGATTAATTTACTTCACTCAATCTTTGCGAATGTTTTTTTGCTTAAGAAGCAGACTGTGGTACATGCAAAACTTATGACATTCCCATCAGCCTCAGCTGTACTTAGTTAGCAAAATGTTCGAGCCAGATAGGATACAAAATCCCTTCAAAGTGTTCTGGGTCTGGCCCAGTTGGGCATGCTCAGAAAATTCCAGTCCAGGAGTCGTCCTGATCAGGTTATTGAGCCATCTCAACTGGCTCCTTTCAGTGCCAAGGAGCAGTGTTTCTAGACCGAATGATTTAAGTCTCCATCCTCTCTCAAAGGTGAGCCAATCCACCCTGAGTGAGACATTCATTTTGGCCACTTGTATCCATGATCTTTTTTTTTTCTTTCCATCACTACCCAAACCTCAAGACAATAGATGGAGTTTGGAAAATCAATTGGTGAGTCAAGAGCTCTGTTGTCACTGGGCCAGCTCCCTCTCCACCATGATGATCCTGTAAAACCCCCTGCACCACACCAGTGCCGCAATGAGCCGCCTGTTGATTTCACGCTCTGTTTACCCTGACTCAGTAGTGGTATTGTACTTGAACTCCTTCACTCATCAGTATCCTCTACTGTAAATCATTATAAACCCTCAAACTTTCATCTTGCATCTGGACACAATCTCTAAATTACACAGGTTTCGAAGCTCCAGAGTAATGTCAACCGGAGTAATTGGCTGAGAAAAGTGCCAGTGATGTCAAGTGAGTGACTGCTATTGAAGGTGTCATTATAAAGACTTCCCAAACCTCTGGTGCCGTGCAAACTGTAAACCAAAAAACTGCATACAGCCGACTTGCAGCACCAGTGAAATGTTGTTGAGATGCTTTTGGATGAGTAAAAAGGCTGCCTGCTGTGGAAATATCCTCGCTTAAGAGGATTTTGAATTCAAACCAGGCACTTTCCGCTGAATTAAAGATCACAGCTAAGGAGTTCCTGTTTTGGTTGAATGCTTAACTCTGCACACAGGTTGTTGTGTTGAAGGTGAGACTGTGTGTGTGTGTGAGAGACACAGCGCAGAGTTGTTACATACACCTTTTAATGCAAAGGTGTGAAGAAAGAGTGTTGTGCTTTCTATGTGAAACATTGTGTATGCATGAAATTAACTCTATGTTTATCCTGCAGAAAGGATCTCCTTCTCTGTTGTTTCTCCTGGGGTTTCTGTCATTTTTTTTCTCTGTTTTGTTTTGGTTTTTATTGTTTTGTGTGAGTGTGTGTATCCGAATCAGGGATTTAAATACAGAGTGTGAAAATGTGTCAGTAAGAGCATAAGGATTTAAAAAAAAAACAAAAAAACACTAGGTATTGTGAATCTTCACAGGCATCTTTGCAGGGGCTGAGTAAGAACCAGAACTGACACAGTAACATCTCAAACTAAATCTAGTTTACCACAGCAGGTTGACAAGCCACACAGGGGCCCTTGTTTTTATCTTTTAGCAGTCTGCAGACATTTGAGAAAAGCATGAGGTGTGATTCCAGCTGAAGCTGTCAGATTTCTGATAACCAGTTTGAAGTATGACACCTTCTTCCTTCAAGCTGAAGTGGTTTCGACTTTTGGTGAAGTGCATGAAGAGCAGCAAAAACATTCGAATAACCATGAACTGAATGATGGAACGGTGTGTAAAAAGCAGTCGTATTACACGAGTTATTTTTGGGCACGGCCAAGTTAACACTTAATCCACAAGAATCACATGAGACAAAGCTTGTTTAATTTGTCAAATTTGGGTTTCCCTGTCTGTTCCAACTCAAACATGTGCAGATTGCACGGGTATATTTTAATGTCAGTGAAAACATGGCAGCAAGCATTGTTTAACTTCAGAGTCATTTCCTCTTGTCTGTCTGAAATAACCTACACCATGTTTCATTCATGACAACAGGGATATTAATCAGCATCTATCTCAATCCAGGCGTGACCTGAATCGACCCACAACTGGGCCAAGTTTCCACATTTTTAACAACCGTTTGTTTTTGAGATACTGTTGTCATTTATAGTTCTGCACTGATTTGTCCTTGTCATTTTTATTCACGTTATTAGATGAACTTCAATGTCACTTTTACCTAAAAATGTTCCTCTGCTTCTTGTTTGCAGTGAAGTCCTGAAATGACAATGACATAAAAATGTAGTTTTCTATTCACAGAGACTTCTATTTATTTTTGTGGGGGTTTGGTTGAGTGCATCCGTGGATATGAAAATAACCAAGACAGGCAATAAAAAATGATGAAATTAGGGCTTCATGCCCAAAGTGATGATTAATCTGCAAAGGCAATATTAAGTGTTTCCCCATAAGGACCCTCATTTCTTTCACTATGCTGAACCAAAGTGTATAAAAACCAACAAAAAACATTAAAAATGAGGTGACTGGGAGAAGCTTTCAAAAAAGTGTTAGTTGGAGGTATCTTTTATTTTTCCTGAGAGCATTTTAAGATCTGCAGTTTGTTTTCTTTGATCAAGAAACTTGTTCAAATGCATTTGCTCTTTGGTTTTTCTGTGTTCAAACACCAACATTTAAGAGGGATCCAAAAACTGTAAACAAAAGCCATCTATTAAAGAAAAAAGGTTTATTTCTCCAAATAATTATTAAGAATAATTAATCACTGTGATATTGATTCATGTTTAAATATCTTGTTCCACTGGGTAACTAGACTACCGCGAGAAAACCTTCTTAAAAAAACACACTAGTTGTGAAAACACCCTTAAGCAAATATGTATAACAGAAAAATGTTTGAGCAAGTAATCGAGACGGCCTTTTGTCTAACTGAACTAACAGAACTTTATTTTAAACATTCTCTTTTATGTTTTTTTGCACAACTCCTGTTTTGCATCCCGAAGATTTTTCATGAAAGAGTAAAATATTAAAGTCGGCATGGATGTGCAGCATTACAGTGAACCGTGATACGGAAAGAGTGTGTTTAATAACTTGTACTGTGATGCCAGAAGCAACATGACAAATTTAGAGTATTTCCCTTTTAGTTTATAATCCAGAACCTGAATCCATTTGCAGCGGTTGATTCTTTTCAACAGCGAGTCGAGTGATTGAATGAGTATCATAAAAATCACATTACTAACACAAAACTAAAGTATTAAACAGGCTAAACTGCCCAACAACTGTCTTGAGTTTTTCAATCAATTAATAAATTTTTAAATATACGTCTTAGTACCTGTTTCAGTCTGCTGTAGTTTTGTTGTCGGCATTAGAAATGTTTTTTATGGAAAGTTGTTATTGGGGAGTTTTTATCTTTCTGTGTAATTGGGCTATAAAGCAAGCGTGTGGTCTTTGATCTCAGTGAAGTTTCAGTCAGGGGCTTTGAATGCAGCCCCCCTATGGGCATGTTATTTACCGAGCGTTTGAACATCTATGCATTATTTGTGAGGTTGATATAATGATGGCAGTACCCTCTTGGTGCCTCTGTTGGCTTAGCAATGAACCATAACCTATTACCAGTATGAAAGATGGATTGAAAGGACAAGTCAGTAAACTGTGACTTCATTCAACTGGCAAAAGAAAAACTGTTCGACTGCAAAAATAATGTATTTCTGAAGCCAAAATCCTGTATACGATCTAATCTCCTTGACAAAGAGTATTTAGGACACAAGGGGATATACTAAGATTCCACATTAGGTGCATTTTCTCTGCATAAAAACCATCTGGCAACAAGAGCTAATCGACAAAAAACAAAAACAGTCACCTGTCGGCTGCACAACTGCGTACAATCCTGCAGATCACTAATCAAGTGCATGACTGTTGCTGTTAATCGTAACACAGCAGTTATAATTACTTATTTCGGCACCAGAAAGCCCAGAAAACGAGGAGTAGATTCAGACCCAAGCGTGTTGACTCATAATCACGAGCCCTCAAGGCTCCTCTGCGACTTAACAAGCAGTCTAAATAGATAACCTAGATAGCACAGTGCATCGCCTCATCTATCACGCTCAAACACACACACAAACACACACACACACGCAAACATGCAGTACACGATCATGCGAGGTAACACAGGAGACAGAGTGGCTGTGCCGGCCTCTCTGTGCCGTTCACTAACACAGCCAGACATGCGTGGCCTCAGTCAGATGGGAAACATTAAAATAACATGGGACCTTAGGGGACCAGGAAAGAGGATTGGAGCCATCCTGCTTCCCTTTGCTAACGGTCCCTCAGCACTGGTGAAACGAACACGTGTGTGTGTGTGTGCATGGGTGTGTGTGTGTTAGTGTGTGTGCCCCCTCTGTAACCTCTATACGCTGAAGCTAATCACATTGTATGTGACTATATAATTACTTTGCTCATTAGTCAAAACCCGAGGGTTATCTTTATTAACTGCCACGCTGGGTGATTTGAAGAATGGGCATATGTCATTGTTGTGTCTATGTTTAATTAATTGCATTTGAATGGGCACCGACAAGGCTGTTCGCTGCTCGTGAACATCGGAGTCTGTCACCAAACAGCGGCGTAAGATAATTAATTTGGGGTCATATGTGGTATCCAGTGTTTGTTTTTTTCACATAATAAAAGTCACAATAAAATGTGTTGTTTGTTACGCTGGAGTGGTGCATTAGCTGGGTTTCCACGCTCTCCGTTTGCATGTTTATGTGACCTCCAACAGGATGTTCGAATATTAAAATTCCTCTCAAGACATGTTTTTAAGTATGTACAAATACTCTGCTGTGATTAATATTTAGTGTAACATAATTTTCCTACATTAAATTTAAAAGCTGTTTAAGGAGCTGGAGGCACATATACTCCTTTTGCATTATTGAGAAAATCTGTTTGGGCGATTTATTTGTAAGGTCAGACTTTGGGTTATTAGGAGCATGTTTGTAGTGTAAAAAAACACAAACTAACTGGCCAGAAAAATCTATATACCCTCATCGTCCCTTAATAAATGCCATCTTTGTGAAACATTTTTAGAGCTTTGTAGAGATTTTTCAAGGTAATGCGTTGAATTTCTTTTGTTTTAGGTTCTAAAATGTGATTGTTTGCATGTTTTTTGTTGTAATGTAAATGGAAAATCATTAAAGACTAGATCTCACACAGTTTCTCAACGTTTTTTATGAGTAATTTCTGGCTTTTTTTGGAGAAACTATTAACTAAGCATTTAATCAATTAAACAATTCAATGATGGAAATGATCATCCAGTCCTTTGCATACAGTTCAAGTCATATATTTCATCTGTTAGCTATGCACAGTGCTTTCTGCTGTCTCCTCCCTCTTGTGTATCATATATTGAGGTGTGTTTTGTCCTTGCAGGGCCTCCTGACCTGAGGGCTCACAATGTGACTCCCACCTGTCATGAATCTACATGGAGCTGTAACACTGCAGAGAGAAGGCCTCATAAAACTGAATACTTGCACACACACACACATTCCTCACATGCTATAGATACACACCCTCTCTATAGACCCACATAAACTGCACAAGTGCCGTAACTTAAACACATGTTGGGTGTGTCGGGATAAAAAAGTCGAAACTGTGCTTGTGTGTTCGTCAGATGGTTGTTACTGATCATAAACCTGTGTATTTTACTTATATTTTTGAGATAACCTGGATTGTAAATGTGACCTTTGCTCCTGTGACCTGTACAAACAGGGTTTCTATAGCAACAATACCATTACACCATATATATATAATCTACTTCCTGTTGAATACTAGTTGATTTATTCACACAGTGCGACAACAAAAAAACACATGCGTACAGTTCTGCATAACTTTAAATGTTTAGTTTGTGGCTTCTGGTTTAGAGTTTTTTTATTCTGTAGTGTCTTTAGGAGAGTTTATGTTAGGTAAAGTAGTTTTGGGTGATATTTATCATTTTGTAAGGATGTTTTTTGTTGGTTTAAACTCCTTAAAATCTTGTTTCAAACCTGAAGAACTTCTCTACAACACTAAATATTCATGACAATAAGAAACCATAACAGGAGTTCAGATAAAAAAAACATCCTAAAGTCTTAAACATTAAAAAAACCTCAGTTTATCTCCCTCAAGAACTTCGTAGGTGTAGTTTCACATTTGAATGACAGTCTACAGATTATAAATCAGGCTGGCAGGATGTTTTACAAATGATTTTGGCAGAACTTGGCTCAGTCTGCAAGTTGTGCAGACACTTCATCATGGCTTAATAGATTTATTCAGCTATTATGATGCATGACTGATTATATTAGTCTGATATTTAGTGATCCAAAGGGAGATTTTGTATATTTGTCATCAGATTTTCATTCAAATGCTGAGCATAAAAACCACGTGCATAACATCACCTTCTCCTGCTGAGTGCGGCCTGTTTTAAACAGTGAGACCAGAACAGACAAAAAACAAAAAAAGACACAAAAGTCTTTAATGAATTAACCAAAAGTGTTTGCAGAAAATTTTGTCTTTTTATTGGACCCAAGTGTTTAAAGTTAGAAGCTCATTAAGAACATTTGTTTTAATGGCCTTTAAATCCTGCTGCTAGCATCTGAAGTTTGGTTTATGTGTGTTTTTAAAGAATCACACCGTTTCGTTTCCAACAGTGCCAATATTTTTTTTCCTGAGTTCATCCTAAGGATTTCCCTCCAGGCGTTTGGGTCAGACAGGATCAGCGAGGCGTCGATGGTTCTGCTGTGGCTGAAGGTAATTGAGGATGTGGATTCTGGCTAACCCCCATCAGAACTGTAACAAACCAGTCGGATCAACTAATGTGAGCCTGTTAAAACGCTAACATCGATATTCTGGAAAATCAGAGGACAGGTTTTAAGGCTTACATCCAAAACTTGTCAAGCGTCACTGATGTTCTTCCTGTCAGACTCCATGCATTGTTACACTTATTCGTCTGAAAGTTTGGACCCAGTCAAGGAACATTTATGTTGAGCAGACACACGGCGGTTCTGTTTGTGTGCACCAGTTCGGTTAATTGAACATTGGGCCTGAGGCTGCATGTGTTGATTTACCCCTACAATTGATCCCAGGTCTGTCTATTAAGCCGAAGACCTGCCAGCTATACTGTCTCCCCGAAGCGTCCGCACATACTTACAAACAAGCAAAAGCAGCATAGAAACCATCTGTTATAATGCATGCTGCACAGAAAATAAAGGAAATTAGGTGCAAACACAAATTGGATGGGAATAGAGAAAAATTGAGAGCAGGCAAAAGACAAAGTAAAAAAAATTATAAAAAAAGCAAAAGAGAGAGAGAGAGAGAGAACAAGAAAGAAGAAGCCTTTTGAGCCATTAAACCAGAACCATTAAATCAATTTTCTCTAATCTGGACAGGGCCATCCCAGAGCAGGAAATGCCAGCCAGTAAGCTTCTCGAGGGAAAAGCAGCTATTGTGCCTGCACACAGAGAATAAACTCAAGATCTGATTTAATAAAACGGCTTTTTTTTTCCTCTGCTGGGGAAGGTGCCATATCTCCTCTTTCACTCTTTTGTTCACTAATTCTGTCTCTCTTTCCTTTTCTTTGCCCACACTCCTCAGAATAAGACCCTTTAGCAAATCACACACCTCATTACCACTGAAAAAAGTGCCCCTCATTGATAGAGTAATCAAGTAGTACAATACTGACACATGTGACAGGTAGGGACACTGGAAGGGATTTTGGCAACACATAAAAAGCTCATGTGTGTTGTATTTTAATGTGAGCAAGAGGCTAATGTGATGATGTTCTGCTAGCAAAGAAAATGTCTTCATAAGCCAAAGCAGATTATGCACAATCTTTTATACACACATATATATATATATAAAAAGCCTCGGTGAGGACAGGAGGAGCAGATGCAGAGCTTCAGTTTAAAACATGCTCAGTTGCCACAAGGGAGCAATGTTATGTTTGATGAGACAGCAGTCTGAAGATGCCAGTGGAGAAAAAACAGCAGTTTTACTCCAGTTTAGACATTAGTGTTTGTTCGGAGTCTGACATTTTTGTAACAGTGTTAAAGACGGTTTTCATTGATTAATCAAATCTTGAGGTTTTACTTTAAGAGCTGGTGTTAATGTCAGAGGTGTTTGTTTTTCTGTGGTAGGAGGAAGATTTTCTTTCATTTTTGGCCGAAACCTCTCGGGAACTCGGTCCCATGATCTGTGTATCCGTCCACTCCTGCTCATGCTGTTGTTCTGTCATGCTTTTGTTATATTATTTATTCAAACCCCCCTCCACCCCCTGCAAACGCATCATTATGTATCACCTGCAGTAATAGTGTCACACTACTTGTGCAGGATGATAATGGCTTTTGTCATTCAATCTCCTCTCAGGGAAACTGAGTAAGCTGGGTGGCTTGTGATGCCTTTTGTGTGTTTGCATGTGTGCGTCTGAAGGGAATATGTCTTTATCCTGCGCCGGTCCATTAGCTGACAATGGAAGAGTGTGTGGAGAACATTACCAGGGAGACATTTGTTCGGTGTGTAACAATGCTTTTTGCTGTGAAAGGTGAGACTAAATCTCTCACCAGCTCACACAGATACTTTTCTGTCGTTTCCTTTCCTTACTATCTGTCCCGGCGTTTTACTATGCAAGCATTTTACAGCCGGGAGCCCACTGGGTCACAACCCTTTCATTATTACATACTTGTGTAAAAACATCCGTCTCAAATTATGTCACTGTTTTTGTAAATGAAAGGAAATTTCTCGAGTAAACTGCAGAGGTTGCACTCTAGTACTAAACAGCTTCTTCTCTCTTCTCCGTTTACCCTTTCAGTTCCCTTGTGGCCGCAAGAGCACATGTTCCTAACCACAACTTCCTGGTGGAGCCGCAAGCCGATTGGCTAAAAGTGGTACATACCCCCAACACACCCACCCTGAGAAGCTCACTGAGGTTCCTGGTTCTAGTTCCGGGCCTTTCTGCCTCAGCAATTAGAGGTTTGCATCTCTTTTATTCATCTCTACACCCCCATATTCGCATTTAAACAGGCATTAAATAAAATACACACATGCGCACACACACACACTCACACACACTCACACATCAGTGCTAGAGTCAGCGTATTAGCAAGCGTGAGAGCAGGGCAGCTGCCAAGACTGACTGGCTGTATTAAAACACATCGCTCACACCTACTCACTGTGTTTTTATTCCACTGCTGCTTCATTGATAGGCTCTCATTAAAATA
>JAPZDV010000014.1:346478-385931 GCA_029814665.1 Acanthurus lineatus
TCTTATTTTTTTTTCTATAATTAAATTACTTAAAAAGCCTTAAATCAAAAAAAAAAAAAAAAAAAAAAAAGGCTTCAGAGATTCAGAGAGCCACCGCGATGACAGTGAATCCGAGAAAAAAAAAAAGGAGAAGCAAAGTGAAACTCAGGAGTTCATTCCTATGGGTCAAAGAAGTTTTTCTTGTCCTGAACTTTCTGTGGCTTTTCCAGGAGCCAGCCCTTTAAACCACACACTTATCCCATAGTGGGAACTTCAGACCACCTACTGGATAAGAGCTTTCCACACCGCTTAGCCACTGATGTATGACTGTGGATGTAAGATTGAATGACTGTGGACAGAAGGAGAGGGAGAGATAGAAAAGGAAATATTTCCTAATGATTTGCTAAAATTAGAAACCCTAAAATGTGGTTTGGAGACGCGATCCGGTTCGTTCTGCTTAGCTGTCTTTTATGAAGGAAAGAAATTAAATTAAAGACATGTAAAAAGGCGCACATGGGGGGGGGGGGGGGGGGGGGGGGGAGCGGCAAAACCCACCCACCCCCCCCCCCCCCCCCCCCCCCCCCCCCCCCCCCCCCCCCCCCCGCCCCCCCCCCCCCCCCCCCCCCCCATTCGAGCTCTGCCCTTACAGCTGTCAGACAACATCAACCTTACAAGTAAATCCAAAAAAAAGAAAGAATAAACTGTAACATAAGTGAACCTGCCTAATGAAAATCTGTCATAAAAGATTATAAAACGGTATTAAATGTATGTTTTGGCACTGAGAGCCTTTGCTCTGGCATTCTGACTCGCTATAGTAAGCAGAGAAGCTGCTAATGGCTCAGCATGTTTGGTTTCTTTGCGTTTAAGAGCTGCCTGATGTAGGTTAAAGTTTAGGGATATAATGCACAGAGCGGATCTCCAGGCCTCGCTTCCAGGTAATGACCCTAATCTTTTCCGAGCAGGAACTGCTCCAGAGGTGGTAATGCATTTCCCCCCACGAGTCAGGGAACGCATACGGGTGATACAACAGCAGAAAGCAGCACGACGGGTAACAGTGACAGGCCAGTATTGATTATGGTAATTAACAGAGAGGAAACCTGCCTCTTTCTTTCAGCAGCAGTGCAGAGGAGAAACAAGGAGAGAGACCAAGAAATAAGGGAGAAGGAGGTGGATGTGATGAGAAAACATTAAAATGTAAAGAGAAAACAAAGGATGGATGGATGTTAAGACAAGATGGAGGGATTCATTTGCAGGAAAGGTGAGATGAAATGGTGAAAAACAGTTTTGTAAAAGATTTTTAGAAATAAAAAGATCTTGTAAATGATCATCTTTTGACACATTTTTGTTTTACCAAGCCCCAAATACAAACCTGTGAACTGCCACCTCATGCTAACATGCTACTAAACTAATGCTAACATACCGCTGTTTAGCAGATTTAAAATGATTAAATGTCATTATTTATATTCGATCATAAACCAAAGTACTAATCAAATTAAAATGTAAATCTGATGATGGTGTTAATAAAATATTAGTTCATTACTGTAGCTACTAAAAATAATCCTCAAGGGGACATGAATGTCTGAAGCAAGTTTAACGGAAATCCATCCAATAGTCGTTGAGATATTACACAAAAACAAAACAAACAAACAAAAAAAATCCACCTCTTGGTGGTGCTGGAGGAAAAGTTTAACAATCACAAAAGCAAATATAATTATAAAGTCATTAAACACATCATTAGATGATCATAAAGGTCTGTAAACTAATTTGTGCCAATCTATCCGGTAGATGTTTAGATGTTGCTGTAAACGTACAAAAATTTTCTTTGGAGGTGAAACTATCAGTATCTTAAAGTTAATCTTCTCAGAAACAATCAAGTTTTTGATGTAATATTTAAGTTCGAATCAAAGTTGACTGAAAAACTTTAAATCCCTGCCATCCCTGAAGTCACAATGCTAGCATGCTAACAAAACAACATCACATAACTGCTGGATTTTAGCTCAACTATTAAAACTCAGAGAGCTTAATCAGAGCAACAGAATCAAGATAAGAATTTTTTAAGGTAACAGAATTTAAATAAAGTGCCTTTAAATGCAGAATTTCTTCCATTTCAAGCCCTTTAATCACATATTTCACCTTTAGCCTGAAATCTAGCAGCAGTTCGGCGTCTGGCCCAGCCATCGTTCGGAGTGCCATGTTGCACACTGATATGGATTTAACGAGTCTCAAGGCCACTCATCCACTTATCCAGACCTGGTTTTATTCCAATAACTCACAAGTAGCCGAGTCTGCTTTAAGGACGGGAATAAAGAGGAGAAACAGAGTAGGAGGAAGGACGATGAGGAGAATAAAAGAGGAGAGAGGAGGAAGGGGTGGGGGTAAAGCCCTGCGGCTGGCTGCATAAAAGCGGTCTCTTGGGTAGTGTGTGTGTGCATGTGCATGTGTGTGTGTGTGCATAATGGTGGTAATTAGCTGATCAAACAGATAGACAGACTCGGGCTCATGCTGTTGGTGGGCTCTTATAATCCAGATCATTAGGTATTAGTGTATGTGGTTTATATGTGGCTTGTATGAAAGTGTTTAAGTGTGTGCCGAGTAATTCTGTGAAACCTGCCGTTAAGCTCTAACAGCACTGCTGGATGCAACACTAATCAGAGGTCTCTGACTATGATTTGTTTTCTTTTTGTCTGTGCTGCTAATAAAAAAAAAAAAAAAAAAGCGTTCCCTAATGAATCTCATAACTCCTGTCTGTGGCTTCAGAGTGGAAACACCTGAAATCTGGGGGGGAAAAAAACATGCAAAGGGGTTTTTTATGATGTGATGAAAACGGTGATGATGATGATGGATGGATACTGATTTTTCAAAGAAACTTTTTGTTTCCACTGTAGGAAAAGTAGTTTTTTACATTATGCTGCACCTCATGGGCACAGGGCTTCAGTCCAAACCCCCCCAGAAATTAAAGAATGAAATGAGCACAGTGGCTGGTGGTCCTAATGTCTTGATTTAACTCCAGACAGGTGCCTTAATATTGTTCATCCTGCTGGGGATCATCATCATTATCATCATCATAAAACCTGATTAAAAAAATACTACAAGGTGCAGCACTCATGCAGCAGATTAACAAGTGAATATTGAAGCATTTTTACATCCAGATTTCTCTTTTTATCACACTTTTAGCCACTTTAAGACCAAAAAGTGACTTAAGTCCCAACTTTGACAGCATTATTTTTACTTTGTTCTATACTTTAGAATATTTACTCTAAAGAAAGTTTCAAAAACTCCATGTTTTTTATGACTGCAATATCCCATGGACGTAAAACGGATTTTATAAGTCGTCTGTATTATTCTATATTATATTATTATTCCTCCTTATTTTACCTGACATGTTTATTTCCCTCTGAACTTGAGCGTTTCCAAAAACACTTAAAATAAAGCAAGTCTGAAGGATATTTGCAATGACTGGTCCAAAACTCATAACACACAACAAAACGAAAAGAAGCCGCAAAGACAGAAGATATTTGTCTTGATGTATCAAAGTTATTAGTTTCCATTATTCATTTTCATCATTATATCATACAGATGTCACATCCTCTTGAATTCAGATTTTATTTAGCCAAAATTTCAGGAGTTGATTTGCTGTGGGACATAAACACGTCAACGGAAACATAACTAATGACACACTTCTTTAAAGTGTTTATTTTTACAAATGTCATTTACCAAAGTTCATAATCAGTGCGTCTCATATTCTTGCAGTGTCAGAGCTTCACAGTGCAAGAATATGAGTGAGCTGATATCAAATTTCTAAGTGTGGACTCAAGTTTACACTTGAATTTTACTCAGATGACCAGACGCAGGCCTGGAAACCAAATTAAGCTCCGGCTGCTAGTTAAAGAAACCAGGCTCTTCCTCATATAACAGACTGAGACCAGAAGGAAAGTTCGACCTCCCACTGTATCCCACTGTGCGGGATAAAAGTCCTCCCAACATGTTTCATCTGTCCCAAAGCCGCCACGTCCACACATCCCTCTAATGACATTTACGAGCTGATTAACAGGACGATGGCCAGGCGACCGTTTGTGTTCACACATGGTCGTTTGATCGGCAAAGAGCCACCCTGTACGTTCCCTGATGTCATCGGTGGCAGCAAAACCAGGTGAAATACTGTAGGTGCAGGGGTAAAAAAACATGTTGACACATGAGAAAAAAAACCCTTCACTCCCCGGATCTAAAAGAAGGAGAAAGACCTGTGGCCTGATTTGGCTCTTAACAAGGATTTCTTTATGCCGTTAACCCAAATATACGCTTTTAAACACATGATATTTGTGCCTGACGATGCAGATGCCATTTTGGGATAAATACAGAGTGTGGATATTTACACTCTGTCATACATGAGGTCCTATGGGATTGTAAATTGTAGGAGCAACACACACTCACACAAGCAGTTAAAAAACCCCTGCACATAAGCACATTTAACAGGCTGCAAAACACACACACACACACACACACACACAAACAGACAATGCAAACAGTCATTTCTTTGGGTCCCCTCCAAGTCTGGTACCCATAATAAGCAGGCGCTCTTGCTGAACAGCATCAATGTGCTTCTGTTTGTGAAGTGAGATGATGGTGGGCATGTGAGGAGGAGTGAGACGAGTCTGCAGATAAGCAGGGAAAAGGATGTGGACGAGTCATTACACTTGACACTGTCACAGCAGGATATAGAGAGAGAGAGAGAGGGAGGGAGAGAGAGAGAGGGAGGGAGGCTTATTTGTTCCAGTTCATTATCTGATGCGACTGCACTCGCACTGAAATTTTTGATGGCGGCCTGAGCGTCCTGACCTCAAAGGGATTTTGCATGGAAACGCAAATCAAACCAAACAATTGCAGCGCCACGTATTATTAGCAGTGACTCAGGCAGACAGAGGCAGGGATTAGTATGTATGCTCCTCATGCATGTTAAGGTGCAATGCAATGATGCACCATGCACCAGATACTCTATATATCTCGCCAAAACACTAAATCCAACACTGAAGTGATTGGACTAACAAGTGTTGTGTGCATCCAGCGTCTGATACGTCTTTTTCTTCTGCGCCATCGAGCTCTATTGTTGTTCAAAACTATTAAAAGCACATCAATAAGCCACACAGTTGCACTATGTGACATGTTCCTTCAACACCATGAATACACACATTAATGTAGAGTCAATACTGCACACACTGTCCTGTGAAAGCTCACTGGAGCACCACGTCTGGATGAATCTGTGGCTAAAAACAGACCTAAACAAATGCACTTTCTACAGATGCAACAAACTGAATGCCCAGTTTTCAAACACAGACAGTACTGAGAGACAGGTTGTAGTTTTTGTCCTTTTCAATGAGATTTTTTGACAATAAAAACTAAAAAAAAAACAGCATCCGACTCACCCTTTAATGCTGAATGAAACTGCTGTCTGTCGTATCCGTCAGTGCAATCGTCCTACGTGATGCTGCCTATAGTCTGATTTCTTTTTGCACACGCTGCAACAGTATAGATTAGGTTATCACTGTTATTGCGTTTATTTGCCAGGTGCCACAGTACAGCAGCAGTGCAGCAAACAGCCAGCAAGCACATAAAAAGTGGGACTTTGAGCCGCACTGTATTTACCTTATATACGTTGGCACAATGGCAGATGGGAGCGATAGTAACACAATCAGACAACACTGATAATGCCAAGTCTAATGGCTTTTAATGCAAAATGACCCCAGAGAAACACGTGTAAGTAGGGGCGGCACTGAGGGAGCTGACATGCCCAAATACAAATCAAAATGCCACAGGAAAATGAATGAGTCTGGTCTTCGGCCGCCACAAAACTCACTTGTGTATGACAGCTGCAAATACCCACACACACTCAGAAACATCAGCAGCAGCAGTGACGTGCGGCGGTCAGCTGCGGGGTCGACGCTGTGTACTTTCTGCGCTAATGTATTCGATCTCTTGTTAAACTAACGCCTCTCAGAGCAAGAAAAAAAAAAAAAAGAAAAACTCTCACTTCAGTCACTGTGAGCGTACAGGCCGGCCACACAGAACACACTCTTTCCCCCCGCCTGCACCCACTCTGTTTGCCAGGAAACCATTCCCTCTGAGCTGCTGGCAAATAGCCCCAGAGCGACGCAGGGTGGTGGTGGTGGTGGGGGGGTTGATCAATGAGCTGTGGTCAGGGTGGCAGCACACAGCGAGCTGGCTCGGCTGATGACGCCGTGACAGAGAACGGCATAGACACTTTCAGGCTGATGAAGCGTAGATCTCATGTGTACGTCCGTGGTCATTACATGCTGGAGGAGTGACGCTTAAAACACACAACGGTACATGCTGTGCTTTGCCTTCAGACCCCCTGGGTTTGTCAGGAGTGTGTGTGTGTCTGTGTGTGTGTCTACCAACCTGTGTGAGTCTGAGTATTTATGTAAATAATTGTCCCTTTTTGGCAGGGCTTAACACTTTATTTTTAGCCATCAATGTGGTTACACTAAAGTTATATAAGGCAGTAGTTCTCAAATGTTTTTAGGTCAAGGAGCTTTAAAAAACAACAAAATATACTACAGACCCCCGTCAGAGAAGAAGAATAATTTTGTTTTGTGGTGGTTTATTATAACAGAAAGTACTGGAAACACACAACTAAGGCCGCTTTCGCACTCTGAGGTCCGAACAAAGGTTCATTGGTACATTTTGGTTCGGTCGGCTTCAGTTTCACGCTGCAATCACGCAAACCGACTAACAAACTTTACATGACAAACCTACGTCATATTGTCATCAGGTACGTGAGTTGTGTGTCTCTATGCTTTTAATTGATTAGTTTGTTGGCAGGCGTCTGGTGTCAGCACGTTGAAAACGCTGTGTTTTGTATCTTTATTGTAACTTAAAGAGTTTTTACTAATCAGCTCTTAATAAAGTCTTTGGTCTAAATGTTAATTAGGCACTTGGTCTGCTCTTCCCTCCATGAAGTTTATCAGCTCATTTTTTGTTTTGGTAACAGTTACTTTGGTTTTGTGTTTTCCAGGTAAACTGCTGTAACTTCCTGTCATTGGTACGAAGGTCTGGAGGTCCAAACTTTTGCTTTCACACTGGACACGAACCAGACTATGGTCCAGTTTGATCCAGACTGAGACCACCTCTTTAGTTTGGACCAAAACTCAGCTGTTACATCCAGACCTTGGCTTGGGGAGGGTTTAGCCCCACTCTATTTTGGTTTGGATCAAACTAAAAAAGTCTGGACCAAATGAGGGAGGTGTGAAAGTGTCCTTAAATAGCGAGACATTCTGCCATCGTATTACATAAGGTTGGCATTGTAGTGACAACAATTTGTGCCCCTTTTTTTGCTCTGGGGTCCTTGGACACTCCTCTTTGAGAACCACTGATACGAGACATTAGTTTTAGTCAAATTGTGCCACTTAAATTTTTTACACAAACCTGCAGTGCGGGAATTAAACATGTAAACGAACATCCATTACAATCAAGGCCTTGCCAAACGAGTTCACACAAATCTGATTAAGCCTATCAGTGCCAGGAAAAACCTCGCTTCAGGTTCCAGCTCTGGCTGCTTTATCTCTGCTTTGTATTGTTGTGCACTAAGTTTCTTCTGAATACCAACATATCATCAATTAAACAATAAAAATATTGCTAGGAGTCATAATATTTAAAGGATACTAGTTAAAAAATAATCTTATATTATTAATTTAACGAGCAAACACTGACTTTAATGTGACTGCATTGCTTTTTTATTCTTGTGTATTTCATATTTATCTATTTTACTTGTTTATTCCACGACTTTTCTGAACTTAAGACTTTTGTAAAGCAACAAAAAAATGTCAATACTAATAAAAGCTTTTTTTTTTTTTAAAGAAAACTTTTTGGAAATTAAAAAAATCAGACTACAGACTACAATTTTTAACCTCTTCACACATTGCTGTGGCCTCATATTTAATAGAGTGGAGATTCTTCTGTAATTTAAAAAAATTTGGTTATTAGGTTTCATGCAAGTAGCTTCAAAAGGTGAATTTGAATAGACGTGGGAGTCTCAGACTCATAGGTTGAAGTACATCGATTATTGAATATGATGTGAAAGTTTATGGTTGCAGTATGTACAGTATGTTTGTGGGAAGGTGTGAGACGGTCTGTAACTTGGTGGCCTCTGCCTGCTGTTAATGCGTAGGCTTCGCAGGCATGTGTGTGTTCTGCACAGTCATGTGAAAAACAGAACAGAGAGGAGAGAGGCTGTAACACCGTGTGCTCTGCTTTCAACACCTCTGTGGTGAGTGTGACGGGGAAAGAACATCAGCGCTAATGTCTGACATTACTTTGCTGAAAAGAAAATTACTGTTTACCTCGTAAAAAAAAAAAAAAAAGTAGGTAAGGAAACACAAGAGAGGAAACTGGAGAAACAATAGCGTCATAAAATGAGAAGGGTCATGTCTTTATTTTAGTGTGTAAACAGCTTCTCTGTTGAAGGTGAGCTGCTTGAGTAAAACCACAGAAATGCAAGACTGTTTCCAGGTGGACGGATTTTTACCTTGAATGGATATTACCTGTCATATGAGTCTGTGTGTGTTAGTGTGTGTGTGTGTTTTAGCATGAGTGCTGAATGAGCACATCAGTCTTCACTAATTTTCCAAGATTGAACAGAAACATCAGGTGCACAGTGTGCCATTATGAAACGAGAAGGTTTTTCTTTTCTTTTTTTTTTTTTAAAATCTTAAATTCCTATCCAGGTATTACCGCGTTACCGTGGTAACGAGGGCTTACACCTGAGGAAACGTTTTACCGCTTCTGCAGGTAACCGAATCTCGCTTTACCCTTGAGTCCTGCGCCGTCTCCGCTGACACTGGTGCTTTCAGGCACAGTAAAAGCATTGTAATTATTACACACACACACACACAAAACACACACACGCAGACACACACACAGGGACAGAAAGGACACCTGAGGTCAGGGGAGTCTGCAGCGCCCTGCGTGCTGTACACCAAGTGCATTAAACCACCTGTGGAGCTGCCGACAGTAGACAGAAAAGTACACAGGTTCAAGGACTTTGTAATGGGCTCAGACTTAACTGTATTTCTTTATACACAGCAGTTCACTGAGCACGCACACACACACACACACACACACACACTTTCTCAATAACAGCAGAGATAACAAAACCAAGTGCCCTAATGTCACACGCCAGTAATTGTTGTCTTGTGGCTGCAGTTACACCAGTGATTCACTTATACGTTTGTAGGGATTATTGGGCGTAATTTGCTCCTTTTGTCAGCGTGAGTACATCTGGCTTTTTAACTGATAAGAAAATAAGAAAGCACAATAGAGATTAAGTGTAATTTCCCACGAGCAAAGAGGCAGATTATTTTTTTTACTCAAGCGGAAAATCTGTTGTTTTAGCGCCGAGCAGCTCGGAGCCCCTGGGCTGTATTTACAGACCGCTACGCAACCAAAACAGGTGACAGTCAAAGTTTTTTCAACATGCTGTCATGTAAGGGGAAAACCCAAAATGAGCACTGTAAGCGGATTACACGATTACTATAGACAGATTATTTAAACACAAAATTGCATAGGAATGATTTGATCCCAAGCTTATTGATTTATATAAGCAGTTGATCCCGGTAACCGTGATCACCCTCAGCACTTTCCACTCCAGTTAACTACACTGTGCTGCACTTCTCCGCTTTGTTTTTGGATTCGAACTAGATCAGAGTCACAAGCTCGAGAGCTGACAGACCGTCTCAGCAAAAAATACACCAAAAAACATGCAGAAAAAAGCCTGACAAAGGGCTAAAATTTTTGTGTAGATTATGTAAAGATTTGGATGGATGTAGACAGTGATCGACAGCTCATGTTACAGAATCAGTGAGCACTGACGCAAAAAAAATAAAAAAGACTGGATTGTGACGATGACCGGGACCAATCAGAGAAAGGATTATTCTAACTTGGGGAACTGTGCTTAAAGAATAACTTCAGCTCATTTGATTGGTGCATCAGTGATGCTGCAAAGATTAACTTTACTTTGTTCTTGCGTACGTCAAAAAAGGGTTGACGGGCGAAATGTGATTATACACACAGATTATCCATCACTTTGTTTTTCCAATTTCACTGCTGCTGTTGACATGACGAAAGTCTCCGGCCGCGACTTAACTGTGTGTGTGTGTGTGTGCGCAGTAAAACATACTAAATATACACATGGCTTCATACAACATGCGGTCTAAAATAAGGGTGCATGCTGCATGTGTGTGTGCGCGGCGTGCACCCTCTGCAGCAGCTATGTCAGCGACGGCCCTGCAGCACCAGGTGAGATTTATGAGGTGTTAAGAATGCTTGCCTTTAGCCCAGTGATGGGAGACTGATCCCACCTCATCGCCTGCCTGTGCCCCTGCCTAACACCCCGCCTGGCTCCTAGTTAAAGGCACACAAAAGGACTCACAGACACACAGTCCTATGAACACATGTCTGCTTATATACTCACAGTGCCCCCCAGCACACACACACACACACACCTACGAGCATATCAACCCCTGAACCAGAAAGTGTGAGTCTAATGTCTGAACCACCCCCGTCCTCACTCTGAAAGACTCACTTCCTGAAGCTACACACACCTTCTAAAATATCCCTTTTTACCCAGTTACACCGCCCCCAACGATTTTCTCTACCCATTGACGAAATCTGTCCTCATTCTGTTGAGGAATCGCACACATATTCTGGCTTTTGTTTAACCAGAGAGCAGGGCGACTCTGTCCAGTGGGGACAACTCTGATAGAAAAAGCTTGAAAGTGACTTGAAAAGGTCACAAGCTGAAGCCGGTGACCGGCGAGCACGTTCCACAGCTTTTACAAGCACCATGAATCACCAACGCCTTTCACTTTAATGGGTGACATTGAAGAAGCTCCCCTTGCACAGGAAGTATAGAGTTGCATTTTCTCTTTTCAGTGGCAAAATATTGTCGCTCAAGCAGGAAAAGAAAACAAATACAGCATTTATATATTTTGGACACAGTTTCTCTTATTGTCTCGATCATGTGTTTCATGTTAGTTCTCAATCTGTCATAATATTTATGGTCCTCAGACCCGTGGTAGTGGCACAGAGGCGTTAAAGTCGAGCTCCTCACATCAAAAACAATCTTTGGCTGAGGTCAGACTCTTTCAAAACGAGCTCATGCTAAACCGAAGCGTCAGCATCACATCTTAATCTTCCCCTTTTTTTGCCCAACAACATTTGTGGCAGCGACGCTTTTTGTGCCCGTATTTTTTTATTACCATCATTTTTCTGCGTTCAGGATGTTTCTGGAAGTCAACTTTAGGATAGTTGGCGTGTGGCCTGCAGCCAGCCGGAGTATGAAGGATGTGAGCCGTGTGAGGTCGGACATTAGGCTATAAAACATAGCGACTAGTTGACGTCGATGTCTTCGTCTCTTTCCTCTGCTCTTCTGTCCTGAATACATAAAGAGCTGCGAGTCTGTGTCTGTTTGACCTTCGTCGACATTCGCCCCAAATCCGGCAATGCGGCACTTTCCTGCAGAGTTGTGCAGCAGAGTGAAAGTGTTAATTTGAATGTAACCACCGTGAGCAATCAGGAAATATCGTTTTATACGTCCAATTCACTGCTTTGTTCTCACTAAAGCTGCATCCTTTCTGCATTTACTGGATATCTTTCTCAACCATCGCTTTTCTCTCAAGTTTAAAAGATGAGATCAACCCACAAAAGCACTCCTGCTTTCTTCTGGGAAAGTGATAAATAATCCTTGTGTCCAGCCTGTGATTGGGATCCACTCCAAAATGTAATGGGTTCTTCCTTGGCAAACATTACACCCTTTTACCAAGATTAGTGTAAAAATTGAGCCAGTAGTTTTCCATAAACCTGCTGAAAGACAAACAAACTGGACTGAAAACATAACGTCCTTGGCGAAGGTAATTAGCGACAGATGCTGGCAACGTTTGTTATTTGAACTAGTGAAAGTGACGGTCAAAACATATAAAAATGACAGGCTGCGGACCTTCTGAGGCAGCACTGCCTGAATGTTTTGTACACAACTTTCTGTAAATATGAGAGATGAAAGACGGCCCATCACAGCTTATAGAAAATAGAGCAATTTGTCCGGAAAATCCAGAAACAACAAGCCTTTATTGGAAAACTTCACATCTCAAATCAATAATCCAAAAAAATCAATGATGTCAGACTTTCTCTGTAGTTTACAACAGCATCATAACTGATAAAACCCAACAAACTTTTACTCGAATCAACAACACAGGTCACTAACCTTTCTTATTTCACACTGGATGTCAATTATTTACAACAATATCACAACAAACTATGACACAAACAGGCATTTACAATTGTAATAATATCTCTAATGATTACTTTAAAGGCCTCCTTACACACTGCCAGATAGCAGGAGGAAAACAAATGTGATGCACACACTGCATTGATCGCCACACAAGCAACACACACACATGGAGGTGCTGCAACAAAAAAGACTAAAAAGAATTTAGACTATTGATATTTAGATTGACTGTTCACTCCGATCAGTTCCTCTAAAACCATCAATATGTTATTATCCTTAAACTATCACTTGTGGCTGCAGCAGCAATAACAGAAGCTTCCTTCAGTATTTCCCCATGTCCGGTTTCTCCCAGCAACCCCTTCAACCTGTGACTGACACCAGTCCCCCCTTTGGTCCAGTAAGAGCTCTCCACCATTAAAACCTTCCTCACCAAGCATCTGTCCAAACAACTCTGGGGGTTATTTCATCTCACTCTGCCCGAGCTGCTATGCATTATCTCCCTCTGCTGCTTCCCTAATGCTGCAGGGACTTAAAGCAGGATTAAACCACAATTATGCACTTCCCCATTCTCTCCAGCTGTGCAGAAAGAGGAGACGAGAGGGGAAGAGAGGGGAGGAGAGGGGAGGAGAGTCTGGCAGAGAAGAGGAGAGAAGAAGAGACGGGAGGAGAGGAGAGGAAAGCAGAGGAGGAGTAAAAGGAGAGGAGGATACAATGAGACTGTGGGAGGCATCATTCAAAACCTGACTGCTGACGGTGCTTTATGCCGAGTCACAGAAACAGAATTTAAATAAAAGTCTAATTCTTTTGAGTTCAAGATCAGCATATGGTGCTCCATCACCTCGGCAATCACATGCTTATTTTAATTTCCTGTCAGGTTCCTGCAGAGAAAAACCTCTTACTTATAATAAGTTTTCTCATTAATAAGACTGAAACCTGGCAAGACATTATGGCAAATCTGATTGTCCAATATGCATCATGTTAACTAGATGAAGGAGAAACTATAACAAGACAGAAGACATGAAAAAATGTCAACTGAAAATGTAAAATATAGAGATTTCTATACATTCTTTTAGTTATTCCAATAAAAACTAACTGTAAAAGCAAGATAAGCTGCAGGTTCATCCTCTCATGTGACCATTTTTCATTTTGTCACACTCTTATAAACAATAGACTATCTAATGAAGGTGTAAAATGTTTATGAAGCAAACAAACTAGCAAAATAAACTGCATTCACAGGCAAAACTCAGGATAGAAGAAAGCTGACAGCTGGCTGTAAATGACGCTATTTTACAGGAATAAATCAAACTAAAACAAAAAGATTTCAAAGTCAGATTTTTCTAAAATGAGGGGATTAAGTCTCACATGTATCCAGTGGAAATTACACCCTTAACTGGCCACTGAAGCTTCCTGGTTATAAGCTGCTGAACTGTGTCTGTTGGAGGCAGAACTATGGAGAGAGTACGAGCAAACAGCACATGTGCCAAATCACTGTGCACAATTAGACAATGAACACAGAAGATATGAAAATAATGAATCATTATACAAACAGCAACGACTCCCAACACGGCCTGCTTGCCGAGCCTGTGATGTGTAAACACATATAGCAAACATACATGTACCGAGCACATGGGGGGAGACGGGCACAACGTAACCTACCAGTCATATTGTGTGTGTGTGTTTGTGTGCGGTTAATGATTTCCCCAGGCCTCCTGCGTTGTGTGGTCTGCCTTGCCTCCGCCCTGGAAGAAATAAAAAGAGGATTGTTAGGGTGGGTGAGCAGCTGAGAAAGAGGGCGGAGGGTAGAGGGAGGAGGAAGGGAGCGATATAGCATATAGAAAACAAACAAGGCCATACAGTACAAAGGCCAGCAAGGACACTCACCCCTCCTCCTCTCTGTGAAATCCCCCTTTTCCTTTGTCCTCATGCTCACTTTTATGCCCTCCATTTCTCTGTCTGTTGACATCTTTCCATCCCTTCCTTCTTAGCTTAAAGACTCATTTTCATTCCATCTATCCCTTAATGTTTGCATTTGTCGCCCCTTTCGCTCTGTTTTTTTTTTCTTTAATCTGCTGATGTCTCTTAGTTATCCATCTTTCTCTCCATCCTTCTCCTGTGAAAATTTCACTCTAGCCTCAGAAGCCTTCGCCTGTTTACCTCACAGGCAAACATGAAAGCTAAACATTTATCTATGGGCCTGCGTCACAGTCACGCTATAATACGGCTGCAGAAACATCCTCTTATAGCTAGCATCATTGGTTTTCATGTCCACATTGGAGCTACAGACTGCGACTGAGTGGCAGACGTTAGCATGCATGCTACAGACTGCAGCTACCTTCAGGGTCAGACTTTGATGTTCAGCAACCTGCCATCTCAGATAGGCAGCTAATGCAACACTCAGTTGTTAAGCTAGCTGTGTGTCTCATCGGCTGCAAATTGCAGATATCAATAAATGGTACCAGGTTTTGGTAAATGTGGTAATTTGCCTTCTTTTTGAGAGTGAAAAGAGAAAAAAATTATATACATCAGTGGTGAGGCTGTGTGTTTAAAATGGAGCAGAGTTAATTAATTAGCCTAGCTTAGCATTTATACTGAAGGGAAACAGCTAGCATGGTTCTGATTAAGATGGAAAAATAATATATACAATACATAAAACTTAGAAGGAGAGTAACAGCCTGGATCTTTTTCTAGATGAGCTTCGTATTTAAAGGTGCTTTATTTAATATTATGGCATGGGTGGCAGTATTATTTCTCAAAGCCCTTATGACCTTTTTGAAAGTGTGTCTACAAATGTGACGAGCTGCACTTAAAATCACTTGACCTGATCTAAGTACAGTCGCTTTAATGTACAGGTGCTTTATGGTCCATCTGTAAGGAATCCTGGTTTTAATCGCAGTAAAATAAGGAAAATTTTCCCTCAATCAGCACTCATTTGCATACATTCTTGTACTTTTATAGCACAATTTAAACCATATATCTTCCTCTTACACACAGTATTTGATCTCATTATAGAAACTGTACTGTAATTGGTGCTAAAATGCCACATATAGCACCTTTAAATGACAGATAGGTGCAAAACAGAGAATCAGTGTTGTCTATTTCCCCACATCATTCACACCAAAATAGCTGATTTGACTCATTTTAAGTCGGATACAACAACTGCTAATATGTTTTAGCAGCTTTTTTTAAAAACACCAAATATTGACTCTAAGTTTAAGTATAAAACTTAACACAGCATCATTTTTCACTTAGAGGTGTCAACAGGAGACAATAAAAACATTAGTCATTAATTATAAAAGTTTGTAGCTTGAAAACAAGAAGTGGCAGACACCACAGTGATAAATGTGGGGATCCAGTGACTTGGCATAATGAGAAAATTCAGCAGAGTGCATCTTTATGAGAAAGAGAAGCGATTAAGCGCAATGATACAAAAACTGAGGGGCAGATATGACTCCATAAGTTGTTCTTCTTCAATTTCTTTTAACTTTAGTTTCTATCCATCACTTCCTATCAATCATGAATAAAAAACTGAGTGTAACTATTGCAGCTGTACTTGTGTCACGATGATAAACTGGTGAGATTATTTTACAGAATACATATAAGAAAACATGGCGAGTATGACAGAATGTGTCCAGAAATATACAGACAACTATCCTCGGTATGTGTCTCATAAAAATTCCTCATGAACAACGATGCCCAGCAGCAGCAGAAAGGCTGCCGCGACATACTGCTACTCGCCACACAACAAAGAGACAAAAACAGAAGAGAAACTGATTGTGAAAGGAGAAGAGAGCAAATACCCAGAAATATGACAAAAAAAGCTTTTAAAGTGAGAGAGATGAAGGCCCAAACTTAAAGAAGCTTTGACACAGGAAGTGGTAAAGTGAGCTGTTAATATCTTCACAGTCCACACAGACAGGAAGTGCCAGAGGTAATTCACATGCATGTGTGTGTTTGTGTGTGTGTGTCTGTCAGACTTTTATATGCGGATGTGTATTGTGAAAGTGTGTGTCTCGTATGATTGGCTCATTGAAAAACACTTGATTATACATCGTGTTTTTTTATTTACATGTCTGAGTTATATGCTGAATTGCGCTCTAAGATCATAAAATATAATTTATTGTCAAAGGTGTTTCTACACTTTTTAAAACAAAGGGAAATAAACCAACAACTCGCCTGCAAATCATCCACTTTTGGTTACTTTATTTAAATCTTTAATGTTAATATGATTCAACACAACCATGAAAACTTTCTTTAACTTATCAGATATTTAAGTAACTGAATGTGTATGGTCTTGTAACATTTTCTGTGTGGTTCTTTTATACTTAATGTAAACACAGTATATCCCTTCCTCTGACTACTACATTGTATTTGAAAGCTTGGGAAAAAGCGTGTAAGTTGAACTTGACTTTCCAGATATTTTATACATTTGAATTTAAAAAAAAAAACAGCGAATGTCGATCCACAAAGTTTCGCATTTTATCTCTAAAATCATAACTCAACAAACCTACAAACTTCTTGCAGAGCTTTCAACTAAACAAACTCCATCTGCGGAGGAAGACTGCCAAATGTGGTTGAAAGCTCTGCAAAACGCTTATCCAAAAGAAAAATCTTGTCTGGTTATTTTATCCATTAAAAGTTTCCCAATATGAGAAATACATCCTTACTAGCTTTTGTTGGAGCTTTTTTGGGGCTTTCCACTGAGCAAACTCCATCTGCAGGGAAATACTGCAAGATGCCAAAGCTAAAGCTCAAGATTTTTTTTTTTTTTTTTTTGTCAACTGCTGTTTCCATTGACAAGAATGAACTCTGCAAGCAAGCAAGAAAATTTACTATACCTCCATTTTAAATTATGCTGTGACAGAGAATTTTATCCATAATGCCCGTTCCAAGCGTACACTGACTGGCATGCGTGGAAAATTGGTGGCTTGCGTTTTTAATCGTCACATGAGAGGAATTCCCCCGTCTTACCATCATGAATCAGTTTTTCTGTAGAAATGCTTCGGATAGTGATGGATATTAAGATTGGTGTGTAGATGGATAAAAAGTTTGAAGGATAAAAATGAAAATATGACTAATTTTTGTTAATAGATGAGCTCAGAGGGCATTTTGTTAGTTTACATGAGGGATCTCTGGGTTTGCAGATGCAGTCGGAAAGTGAGCGGCAGTGGGATGGATTGCGTCCATGCGTTGCTGTTTGACATGAAAAGTGCGTCGTAAAGGAATACGGGTCACATTTACCACAGAGACACCAGATCAAATCACTGAAGACAACATGTTAAGAATGGAGGTCAACTATTTAGCCTCTTCGCTGACGGCCTATGACAGGGGCCAGCCCTGATCTACCCTCCCACAATGCAGTGCAACAGAGGATGATAGATGGCAAAACAGAGGCAAAGAGAGCAATCGGGTGGAGTGCAGCGAAGGCTGACCGCAACGCATTGAGATAAAAGCTTTGGGTGTCTCTGGAAGAAGGGGGCTTCAAAGTCAGATCTCTTCATTTTGCTAACTCCTCCAAGCAATGCTATCGCCGCTGCCAGTGCAGCCTTTTCACCATCCTGCCAACATGAATGGCCTCCTTTGTCGCAGCGAAATTCCACTAGCAAGTCTCTAATTAGCCTGAGGGCTCTTCCCCTGCAGACCTGCACGGGCAAAAGCGACTGGGCACAAGCGAGGAGTTTGAGAGGGGGAACTGGGCAAACAATGAGAAGTCTGAACGGAAAAAGAGTCATATGATGCCCTCCTGCTGGAGTTAAAACTAACTTATGATATAATTTGAGTTTTTTGGAAAAGAGAAGAGGAAAAAGAGTTTGTGTGAGGGGATGAATGTCTCAGTTTCCACGCTGAATCCAACAGGTGGTTAACCAGCACTCAGTTGTCAAAACCATATGAAAACAAATACATAATGACCTTTGTGCAACTAAACAGCTGACAGTTGACTGAATGTCTATTTAATGTGATTAGAAATGTGACCTGTTTGTTTTTTCTGGCATTATTTAAAGGGGCATCCCATTGATTGTAAATATATGGGTCCGATTTTACCTGAAAGGCGAGTATTTTCAGTTTACTTTAGAAAAAAAGTTACCTTTTGCTGCTGTAAAGGAATGATGAGGATACAATGATGAAAATAAATAAAAGGGATAAAAATGAAACTGTTGATATCACTGTGATGCCATCACAGTTTTCTTGAGTTTGGCTTGACACTTTAAAACATGGCAGAGAACCTGCTTTATTAACTGGGGACAAGGTTTAAGTCTGATGACAGATATAACTGAGTTGCATCATGGGAAATGAGGAATCCTTACCCTAATCCTGCTAAGTTGATTCTCACCTGCCTTCTTTTGAATCTTACTTGCATAGATCTTGCAATTCCTATCAATAATCAACCTTTTTCACTAGTTTTATCAGACTACATTTGTGCTTTAAAAGCATATAGGATATAAATTAAAAATAGAGTTGTCTCTTGTGTTTTCTGTTGAGTTTGTGTGACACTTTTTCAACCCTGTGCACATGCTGATGGGTGTCTCGTTTCAAGTTGGATTTCAGACGCGTCAGTATGGCATGTGATCACATGCTTGTGCTATATTTGAGCTGGATAGCTATCTTATACAGCGTATCTAATCTGTTCATTTTGCACTGTCATATAATATATGCAAGTGTTAACTAAAATATGAGCAAGGCCCCCTGGTGGGCCGCCGAAATATTGTAGGTGGGCTTCAGCCTGGGCTATCTAAAAATAATATATGAATATTATAATACATTTCTGATATTTCTGCTTTATTCTTCCAAGATTTCATAATCTTACCGACTTATCCTTTAAATAAATATTATTCTCAGTTGAGCAATTGTATTGTCATGTTTGAGAAGAGCTGTTGGGTCTCAGAGGTTTTGTTAAATTAAGAGGTCAAAAGGCTTCAGTGTTTAAGAAGCTCTGATAGAGCACATTATCTGAGGCTGATCTTTACCATAAGCATGGCCCTGAATGATTTGTATAAAGGGTCATACATAAGATATATATCAAAACTTTTATTATTGATTGCATCTAATGACCTACTTTTTCTTTGCACTAGACAGGCTTTTATATTGATACAGGCTTAAAGCTTTAAAAACATCTTATGGCAGGGAAAAACACCATCACTCAAAGGTTTGTTGACAAAAACACCTGACATCTAAGAAGTGAGGCACATCAGATGCATCAAGCCAGTGCTGAGCAAGCAACTTCCTATTTCCTGTAAACAAAGCAACCACAGGTGCTCTGAATAAGCAACTCAAGGTTGCAAAGGCTAATGACAAAGAATTGTCCCCAATACTGCACTGCAAGCTGAACCCGAGGAATATGACAAAGACAGAAAAAGGCATAATTTGCTGCAATAAATAAGAAATTAAGACGAGAAAATATTGATCGATGGTTTATTCAAAAATCGTCTTGTTAGGCTGATAATTTTGATTGGTAGTATTTAAACAGGTAAAGACATGTTTCTAAAGAAATTACTATGCCAAACCTAAGAAAGGGAGCTTCTTGTCAAGAATATTTAACTATCTGTTCATTCTAATATTAATCTTACAAGCTCAGAAATGTTCCAGGAATAAAAAAGAGGAGAAGGCTTTGATGAGATCCATCAAAGTCTGAGTCTCATGCTCACCGTGACTGATTGTTTGTTTGAGGCCTGTCGGACCGAGTCCTCTCCCCAGGTTTCAACATCAACACCATATCTATACATTTTTAAAGAGAGCCCATAAAACCTGTCTTATAAATTCGGTTTATGATGTTTTTAACAATCTGACTGCCGGCTCTCATATAAGCAAGTTATTGGACCGTCATTTAAGTGTTCCAGTGAATGATATGGAACAGAGTATTTGCCCCTTGCAATAGTTGGTATCCACAGATTTAGCTGTTTTTTAACACTGAAGTAAAGGCATCATGGTTATAAGCTCTCTACATTTTCAAAGAAGTGACTCTGAACATGCTGTGAGAGAGGGTTGTTATGTCAGATGTGCTTTCACTGCTTCCTCTCAGTGTCTGAAACTGGCAGAGAGAAAGCTCCGCCAATACGATCTTCACAAGATAAAATACCCACAGTGGACTAAAAAAGACTAAAACAAAAGCAGAGAACGTCTTTCCACTTCAGAGGGCATTCAACTCAAAACATCTTGAGGGTAAATTTTATCAGCGGGCTCAAAGTTCACCACTACAACCCTCCCTCCTCCAACACCCCCATGGTGGCAAATGTAAGGCTTTGAACTCTAGGCTGGGAGGGGGAGTATGTCAGGACTATGAATGATGGAGGATGGAAAAAAAAAAAATCAGATCCTGCCTCGCTGTTCTGCCTGCAGGGAGACCGTCTTCAGACGATGCAGACCATTCAAGGCTAAACGCGGCAAGAAGTCATAAAAAGCTTTAACACCGAGGGTACTAAGCATCAGCTTGACACACAAAGGCCCCAATTTCACCTGTAATTTCAGTAAAAAGAGGGCATAATCAATCACTGGATTGGCAAGCAGCTTTAAAACCATCAGTTACCTCCAGAAATTCTTTGAGGTGCTCTCTGAACAACTCAATATTTTAAAGGAGGGAAGGTCCTGTCAAGTCGAGCCAAAGATGTTTATAAGTGAAGTATTCTGTGATGGTTTTGATCAATTGGTTATTTAAGTTGAGTGAAGGGAGCTAATGTAATTTCAACAAAAAACACCAGCCAAGATTCCACATTGCGTCATAGATATTCTTGTGGCTTGTCTGTGGGAAAGGGCTCAATACCAATCTGTAGTTTCTTGGTATAAACAAAGTCCTTCCAGGCAAGTCCCACCACTCAGCAGCCATCTTGGCAATGCCCCCGGGCAGTTATTTTCAGGCAAACAAGACCAGGCGTCTATCTGAATGATGGGCAAGTCTTCACTCCACTTTCCAAGGTCCCAGAGACGTCAAGAAAGTGCATTTATAGCATCACCAGTTAAATATTATCAAAACTACTTAAGGTTTGTTGACTTTGCCTTAAAAATAAGGTTCAAACATTTTCTTCTCCACAGTTATACTTTTAGTACTCGTGCATGAGGTTTCACAACACCAGCTTCTTTAAAACTTAATCCAGAGTTTCAACACCACCAGTGTATGATTTCAGGTTGTTAAAAAGACAATCCGCCTCTTGGGTGAAAGCCGGCTTCTATGGTGTGTCCGACTTTTTCCACTTTTAGTTACTTTGAGTGGTTTGACCCTCCTTATTTAACATTTCTGATATAAAGCAGATCAGTTGTCAATGGCCTTGTCAATGGCTTTGTTCACATTAAAAACCAGGGCTCCTCAGTGGCACTTAATTTCCTGATCCGACTCATCACCACCTGCACACCATCTCCTGCCTCCATTGCACTTAACCTTGATTCACCTCACTTAGTCAAAATAAGTAGTAAATTAGATTCAACAGCCAAAGCCCCTTTTGATCCTCTTTATAAGAGGACGGAGCACAGACAACCCGAATCCAAAGACATGATGAGAAAATACTGTGAAACAATTGCAGGAGTTTTACGAGCGTCAGTATCGGCAGCATGTGAGATCAAACTTGTCTGACAAGAAATCGAGACGACGTCGGAAAAAAAAAGGAGTCAAAGTCTACTGTCTAACACCTGGATTTCCAGCTTAGAGCTCCAGCTAGATCTGATCTCTAGTTAATGTACTGGATTTCATCTATGTGAAATGTCTATGATGGTATTTCGGCACTGCCACAAAAAACATTCAAGTCGACAGCAGTTTTTAGGTTTAATGCACCCGATGTAGATTTAGATAGAGGACCGAAGCAGCAGCTACTGACAGGCTGTGGTTTTTTCTTTGCTTTGACTTTTTTTTTACTAAGTTTCTCAAAGCAATACATAAAAAAAGAGTTTTTAAACAACTGAAATAAAAAAATCCAAGTATATATGGGCTGAAAGTAATCTTTAAATAAATTGTTGTTTGCAAGAAGAATGATCTATAATAAATAATTTGTTAAATTTACGTAAAATATTCCATATTGTATCTGTGATGCCACTTAAAATTTAGCAAATAATTTCAGATTTCTATTTAACAAATAAGAATAAATCACAGTACCTGCACCTTGGTCCTCTTCTTGTTAATTAGAAATAAAGTTGTGATCAGATTTACACAAAACAGCCTCTAAATTGGAGTTTTTAACAAACTAACTCTATCTAAGATTATCATTTCTGCACATTAGGATGAATTTTCTCCATACTGAGAGACACCTATGTCCAAGTATATTCTTTATGGGATAAAATATAGCCGCTGCCTTCAGTGACAGCCCACTACGTCATGAGTCTGTTTGCGATGCGAGTCGGGAAAGGCATCATCATGGTAGAACCGCAACATGATGGCCATTGCATGACAGCAGTACACACACATAAACACTTCTTTTCGGGAATCTGTACTGCCCATCTGGAAATGATGTACATTAGAAACCAAAAAAAAAAAAAGTTTCAGCATGCTACTTTTTGCATTTTCATGTCTTTCAAAACAAAAACATGTTCTGGGTTTGGATGTAATATTTCATTTTGTCCATAAAGCTGGAGATGCGGCCTATAGCATCAGGAATCAATTCTCAACCACGCGCACTGAGTGTAACTGTGGATAAAACGCATTTATTCACACACACATACACAACTACAGCAAATGTCCTTCAGGCCATCTGTGTGTCAATCTATTCAGGTTGGTACAGATAGGGAAAGGGGGGGGTTGACAGCATGTTCATAGTGTCACCACAAGGGCGGTCGTTTTGTCCCGGTCAAAGACTGGATTCACTATACAGGCGGTCGTAAAAACGCACAGCACTCATAAGGAAGATGACCAAAGAGAGATGAAGGAGAAGGAGGAGGAGGAGGACAGCAAAAAAAAAAAAAAAAAGGGGGGGAGAGATGACAAAGATAGACAGAAGGACTAAAAGACTGGGGGACACTGGGCCTCCTTGATGAGGAGCTGCACAGCTGGATGGTTCAAGGAGACAGAAGAGCATGAGAAGGGCCATGTCAAAGAGGTAGAAGACGATTCAACAGAGCTTGTCAAAATGAAAATTTACTGAGGGTCAAGCTGCAAATAGCTTTGCTCCCTGGCCTCCACAATGTATTTGCATGAGGTATGTGTTGGGAGAAAGAGAGAGAGGGAGAGAGAGAGGGAGGAACAAAGAGGATGAGGAAAGAGAAAGAAGAGACCATTATCTGTATGAGAGCAGGAGATGGAGAGAGACTGCACATGATTTATTAAAATGTCTTAATTACTGTTCATTTCACTGATCTTAAACTGGATTTTTTTTTTTAAAAAGTATGTCTCCTCTTACAGGTTTTTGGTTTCTTTCGGTAAAAAAGAACGAGAGAAAGTTTTAAAGCCATGAGAAATTCAATCACATAAATGAATAATTGGAACATTTTGTCCTATATGAGTTCATGTTTCCACACAAACACCATGCAGGATCTCTAAAGAAGTGTGAAGCACTTTGAGTTGCCAATATTCATAAAATTTGCTTTACAAATAAAACTACCCAGCCATTTGGTTCAGACTCTGTCTTTCCTCATCACCAACCAGCTCGACTGATTTTAATTTCAGACATGCTGTTAATATTAGCAGTGCCGCATTGGTTTTAAGAAGAAAGGAACAGAACATTCTTCTCTGTTGTTTTTCCCAGATGGGGTTTCCCCATCTTTTCATGAAGATGTCAGATCAGTTGTGTTTCAAATTAGTGCTGTAACTCCTTGTATGTTTAGCATTAGCCATTTTCTATGATCTACCAGTAGTTACATAGCAGACTGCTGTCGGACATTAACCGACTGAAAACAGAATAATCACCAACTCAACTTTAAGATTCTGTTGGACGGTCAAAGATCGAGGCTGAACCCTGAAGGATAATTACAGTTATAAAAAAAAACTTGGATCTTGCTTTATTTTCATAGTTTTAGCCACAATCACAGTTATGAACTGACTAATTACAGTTTTTTACTGAGATAAACAAACATAACAACGCAGCTTAAGAGATTTAAGTGAAAACAGTGGTAATCATAAATGACAGAAACGACAGTCGAGCTGTGAAAATATGATCCAAGTTGTAACAAATAAGTGGTTTTGGTGTTTCTGACCCACATTCCTGGTCTGCAACCTGAGTTTTATGACTTTTCTCAAACATCACTTGACAGCATTTAGCAGCAGGCTAAGCTAACTTAACCAGGCTCTCTCTCACCTAGCCTTAACACCATCACCTGTTACCGATTAATCTGTTTACCTGTGGAGGGTTTCCAACAGGTGTTTCTCAACAACATCCCCAGTTTTTTGTTTGAAACATTTTGCTGGAATAACATTCAGAAAAAAGCATATATTTACAAAAAGGAGAAACATTAGAGATTTTGTCTGTGTTTGTCAAATAGAATAAACAAATAATTGCATTTCGTTTTATTTGTTTTACCAACTTTTCTGTAATCTGTGTCGTATGTTTTCGCTGTTTATCTTGAGTAAAACAGTTTGTCAGGTAACTCCGGCTGATTCCTCTCCATGTTTGCAAATCACAAATATGTTTACGATCCCACAATGAGCTCCTCTCTGCAGGATCCAGGAAGGAAAAAGGAAGGAAGAAGAGGGAGGAAGGAAGAAGCTCAACAGGTGCATGACAACAGCTGGGCCCCACCAAAGCTGAAGACATGCATTAAATCACCCTGGCCACTGACCCACAGCCCAGCCTAGAACAGAAGCTATCATCGTGGAGGCTAAATGCGATTAGTGTCCAGTGGTAATCTAGGGCCTATTCATTCCTGCTTAGAGTGGGTGACACATTTGATTCAGAGGATTAGTCCACCTCTCCTAACGGTGCAAGGGAGGGGAAATCAAAGGGCCCACATATGGGGGGAGCAGCGCAGAAAGGAAGGAAGGAACTGCGTGGAAGAGGAGGAAGGAATATCAAAGAAACAAAAAAAAGGGGGGGAACAGGAGCCATGAGCCCAACACTCTTCCATAATTAAAGCAGACAGTTCCTTTGTGAAGCCATGTCATTAACATAACCCAGCAAACTGAAGGGGCCGTGGGTGCATCGAGTTCTTCGGTTGTTTCCTACACAACATTGCGTTACGTAAGGAGCGGATTGATGCTGCATGTTCCCCAACATGATGAGTTCAACTTTTCAGGAGTTTAATCAAACACAGTCGTGTAGCTTCGACCTCTGCACATATTGACACGTTAAATGGATGCATTATCCAAAGCAAAGAGAAACTCATCACAACAATTTCATGCATGTCCGTAGACAAGTCAGTGTAATTTAAAGTACAATATTTCATGCACACACACGCACACACACAGGGGTTAAACTGGGATTTATTGTGAGTATATGTGTGTTATGGTTACGGTTTCAGCCTCTAATTATTAAAAAAAAATGCTTCTGTAAAAGAACAAGAAAGTAATGACAGATGTACAAAGACGTATTTCTACCCCGGCATATCCACATACAAACACACACACAGACACACACACTGCCTGCTTTGACTCCTCATTAAAAACTGTAGCGTGTTATGATACAATAAGAGACATTGAGGAGCGAGTGGTTGAGGTCATTCACATAGGCTGCCATTAGGAAGACTGATGAACCATGTGACTCCCCACAGGATGTGGCTATGGGCATGATATCTATGGCTCCATATCTTTATTTGTCCCATCTGCAGCCGTTTTTTTCGTTGCCCAATCTCTACATTTGTTTTAAACTGACGATTTCTTGTTTTCCACTGCAGGAGTAAAAAAAAAAAAAACAAGAGGCGCACACACACACACACACACATTCATGAGACAGATCATATAACATAACTCATTAGAGAAGAATTTATCCTAGAGTGACTCCGTCTGGCTTCAATAAGCAAGCATGCATACAGATGCTAGGAGCAGAAATCAAACTGTTAGCTCATATACGATTGATTTTTTTGTCCTCGACGGGATCAAAACACAGCTCATTCTCCAAGTGTGCGATTTTCTACGTGACAGTTATCCGCAATGTGTGCAGCTGGAGATAAACATACCTTAAAATGTCAAAATAATTGGAAAAGCGAGAACCAATTACACTGTTTATTGCTTTGATTTGGAGCATAATGAAGAGCTGCGAGTTTACAGAAGTTTATAGATAGCAAATATGATAAAGCTATAATCCAAAATACACACAGATTGAGCTTTCAAACACACAAAGCAATACGAGCAGTTCTGTACCATCGTTTAAATGTCATGCAGCTACTAAATCGCTGAATGTTTAACCTGCCAGAAAAAGAACAGTAAGAAGTTTAAATGTCTATAAAAAAAGCACTTCAGCCTCAGTAGTGCAGGAATATGTGTTGTGGTTTTAATGCATTGATAAAAACTGCAAAAGAACAAATCACTGCTCATAGTACACTTGATTATTTGTTCCTTCCTCGCTGCACTCGGACACCAAAATAAACTCAACATTTCCATTTTTAAATCTCCGCTATGACATAACAGTCAGAAGAGGAGTGGAGCTTTCACAGAATCACAGTTATTTCCAATAAGGACACGTTGATCTACGGCCGGAAACTGTAGGAAATATTGTAAACAGTTTACTTCATAAGTGCAGACTTGTGACAAAAAAAAAAAAGGGTCGTTTCCTTGTTAGGTTTATCTTCAGACTGTTTGACCAGGACCTCACATTAACTTTACCCCAGGACTGAACTTGTGCAAACACGGATAATATTTTTTAATCTAAATTCAAAGTATGATTCTTGTTTTTGTTCAATATTAAATCTCGATATTCAACTTTGTTTTCTTTTCTTTTGCATGCGAAGAGCTGTGTATCTAAATCTGTCAAACACTATCAGGATCTGAAAGTTCCTCATAGACGAGTAAATTCTATTTCTCCAATTTTTTTTCTGCTTTATTTAGCAAGAGTTCTTGTGTTAAGACCACATCTAATGTTTGATTGCTTTGGCTCTTAAATCAAAAAGGGAAAAAAAGGATCTTGTAGTAGAAAAAACTCAAAGGTTCTAAAAAAAAAAAGGTAGTATCTCTTCAATCCGTCAGGAGACATAAAAGCAAATAAAAAAACACTACAAACAGAAAATTTATTTTCTCAAAGGAGGAAAAAAAACAAAAAGGCACCAAACAAAGATAAGAGACACGGTAAGAAAACCATAAAATTCACTGAAAACAACACACAAAGCTCTAATTTCACAGAGAATCAATATGTTAGCAGTAGGTTGATACAGATATTACTGTCACAGGAAACCACACACACACACACACAAACACACACCCCTTTCAAGCCTCCAACTATTTGTCTTTATGTGTGTTTTCTGTGCTCTTATTATTCTCTTCTTTCCTCTGTGGATTTTCCATTTTCCCTGCATGAAGGAGCACAGTGGTGGTGCAGAGTTTGAACCCTGTGAGGGTTTTTCCTCTGTCAGGTTTTTGCATGTGGCAGCTTTGTCATATAGTCTCTGCAGATACAACTACTCAGAGACAGAGATAACAAAGAGGGAGACTGAGTTTAGACTGTCAAAGAGCAAAAGCATGAAAGAGTGTGGGGGTGACATTAAAGGTAAAAAAGGATGATGAAGAGAAAGCAAGTAAAAAGGCTGAAAACGCAACAGAGTCAAATAAAACAGTGACTGAATTAAAATGAGGAGTTCTTTTAATCGTTTTTATTAAATTTGAATAGTGTTTTAAGGGTTTATTTTATGATTACTATAATATTCAACAAATATTTACTCATTTACATAAAAAAATTGCAGCTCTTGAGGAAAAATTTACCCAGGATTTATTAGTATTTATTGTTGGATATTAACTGTTAAGATTTATATCTCAGTCCTTACATTCAGTCACGTTTTTTTTTTTTTTTTAATGTCTTTACAGCTGCAGCCTTTGCTGTCACAAAACCTCCCCGTCCTGCTCTCGTTACAGACATTTCTGATCCAAGCGGTAACCTCCGGGGCTTAAAAAACCAAGCCAATACGGGAAGTGCCAAAAAACTGAAGCTCCCTGAAAGGCCACTTGAGGCTGGCTCCTAAAGCGAAGTCAGAGCCCACAGATCCACAAATCAAAATGCCCCAACTTTACAGCAGAAATAAATGTGTTTACAGCCTGGTACCAAAAAACGTTTTTTGGTCAAAGTCGTTTAAATTATATTAAGGCTTGAAGTTAAACATAATTAAGGGCGTGACTGCTTGAAGTTACAGCAGCCACCAGCTCGGCGTTTCACAGTCAATGTGAGCAATCTGTTTCCTCCCCAGCTAAACCCTGTGGTCCAATTTTGGTCACTTCAGTTCTGCCAGTGGGGTAAGATTTTTTTTTAACCTGTACTTTGCAGTGCTTGTATTTCACATTTTGTCTTGTTATGTTTGTCGTGCACCAAATTACCAAAATTCTGTGTGTGAGAAAAACTTGCTTGAGCAATAAATTAACTGAAAAATAACACATGCTGGTGACAAAAGCAATCATAATGAGTGATAAGCTCCGTCTTTTATTTATGCAGCATCCAACCCTCGGCAGAGTTCCTCCATTATCGCCCAGGTCCTCCTCGTCTGCAGAGACCCACAACATCCACCAGTGTTTTGTTTAATATTATCAGTCTTTGCAAGCCAAACCCAACACAATCAGGAAATTTACTTTCATATATTTTTGTTGCAAACCGCTGAGGAGAGGCCAGGAGCCAGCAGTTTGGCGGTGTGGTTGCTGCAGGAAACCTGACTCTCCAGAAAGTTCTGAGGGTTTGGTGTCGTGGGTCCGGAGCGACAACTGCGACAAATGGTTTCACACCATTCGTGTGGGCTGGCAGGAGGAGCTGCACAGTCCTGAGTCTTTGTGTTACTGGTTTCTGAATTTTTTAATGCATAACTCTTTTTGTGTTTATAGTTTTACTTTTTGCAATCGCTTTTTTAGATGTTATTTTGTAAAAATGTTGAGGTTTTTTCAGTAATATACTCTATACATCTGTGTTTTAATACCCAAAGTTAGATTAAATACTTATATTTAAAACCCTTCTCTGTGCTGTGCATTAGACAGATCTAAACTCTAGAACATCTAAAACATTTAAAAACATCAGTGTGTATTTTGCAAAATTAGATTTAGGTCAGAGTTGAACAAAACACCGAGCAGGTGGTGTTTCCTTAAAAATAAGTGCATAATATGTAGCAGTTGAAGGACATTATCTTATTATGAAGGAAGGAAGAACAGTCCCAGATGTGTTGACAGCACTAATGTTGGTTTGGTCAACTCCGAAACAGCATAATACCACCTTAAGTCCAGCAGTGTTCTTACAGTGAGGAGATATGGCTCACCAGATATCGGGTTATGATGCCATTTCTTGTTTTTCTTTATTTTGTGTCAATCTGATTGAAAATGTATGGGTAAACTTATAAGTTTATAATCCTTATTGTTAAAAAAAGAAAAGTAATCAGTACTGCTTTATGGTCTCACAGCTAAACACCACAAAAATAAATGTGACTGACTTAAAAACTAGGTCCAAACTAAGTTTCCTTGGTTTGTCTACCAATGATTCGTAGATTAAATATATTTACTTGCTGACAATAAATTGTACGAGATTTGATGTCAATAAAAACACAGGCTATAAACAAGCTATAAACAAGTAGTACAAGTGTCATGTAAACATTGCAGCTCATTGAGCCGGCATTGCTGCCATTAAAAAGCCAACCTACTCAACCCCTTATCTGCATGGCGTCACTCCTTGATAAATTTCTTTGAACTGTAATCCATTCCTCCCTTAAGGCTGACCTATTCCAGCTGCCACAAACCTCCACACTATCTCTGCACAAAGTTCAGGCTCCATTACCTACAACTAGTCTTGGTAATTAAGCCAAAAAGTTGGCCGGATAAGCTGGGAGTGACTGTAGGGAAGGTGAACATTAAGGGTTAATCAAAAAAAAAGTGATGCAATTATTAACAATCACACTTTAAATGCTGCCACTGGTGTGCAGAGTTGATACTGAGAGGCTAATCACCTTAAATCCACAATGAAAAGTCACTGTACAGTCAACAGCCCTACTAACTCAGAGCTCTCATTCCACCTTAAGAATCTAACCTAACATTCACACTAGGTGTTGTAAAAACCTAGATAACATCTTTGACAGTGCACCCCTTTGCTGTGTGTCAGAAAAACACACAAACTGCTCTGTTTTATGATAAAAGCCCTTTCATTGCACAGCCGTGTCATAAAAAGCTAAATTCTGTAGCAAGACTTCGGCACTGCAGACACACCCTTATTTGTCTGCTTGGCTCCGGCTTTAAATGCAGCTCTGCAGTGCACAGTACAGCCTGTGCAACGTACAGTACATCATGTACTTCACCATGACAGTGCACTGTGCTACAGTCCCGGGTTTAGTAATCCTCTCTCTCTCTCTCTCTCTGTCTGTCTGGCTCTATGTCTCTCTCTCTCAAGCTCAGGACATAGATAAGAGTGGTTTCTCCCTTGCTGCCTCACTATCGGTCTGTGAACACTGATGTGAGAGTGCATTGTCCCCAAGGGAGAGGCGACACCAATGGATCTTTACCACCACGAAACATAGGCAGATCTTCATCAGGCCTCCAGCAGACGTCTGTGCTACACCTGACTGCACATGAGACGGTGTTACAGCCTTTAGTATGTTTGACGTTATGATATAGGAGGTGGCAGGGGGTTATTTAAAGGATGAAAAACACTCACATAAAATAAGAAATATGACTTCTCCTGACAACACAATGGATATGTGAAAGACAAAAATGCAGCCTTTTGCTCTCGTTTCTGACACAGTTGAAAAGTTTCCAGAAGCAAAGCGAAGACCATAGCTGCAGTAATAAAGCCTTAAAGGTAGAGTTCAACATTTTTGTGAAATAGATTTATGGAGTTTCTTTACAAGATTAAAGTTAGAAGATTCATATTCACTCCATGTCTGTTCGAGTACAGAGCTGAAGTCGGGACAGTTTGTAAAGCAGTTAGCAACAGTTAGTCAAGTTTGACTTTAAGCTAACGGACCGTAACTTCTGGAGTTTTTGACAACACTGCACATATGAGCTTTTCAAAGATAAAGCAGCATCAGCTTTATGTTGGAGCCAAACAATGAGAAAATATAACAGGGAAATGCCACGGATGTGTTTACTATAATTAAGGTCAATTTCACACCTGAAAGTCCGGACTAAGGCTCACACTGCAATTATGCAAACAGACTGACAGACTTTACATGACGAAGCTTTACAAGTTTCAGCTGTTTGGTCCGGACCACGGGAGGCTCCACTTCTGCCTTTTTGGTTCGGATCGGACTAAAAAGAAGTACGAAAGTCTGTACCAAATGAGGCAGATGTGAAAGTTTGTTCATTACTTTAATATGCTGCTCTGTATCTTGGCCACTATACGTATCTTCATCAAAACTTTAATAAGTATATGATAAAAGGAATTTCCACTCACATAAATCATAATTTTCAAACTTTAGCATAGTTATAGTATATATAGAATAGTGATATCAAAAACAGCATTGTTTGGACTGTAGCATTTAACATAGCATAAACACAAAAAGTGGGCAAAACTGCTCGTCTTGCTCCTCTTAAATCCACAAATGTTAGAAACATAATCGTATTTAAGTCAAATAGGGGCTTTTACAAAAGAGATACAACATGTAACTCACATTAAATAAGTGACAGTAGAGCGGGTTGTTAGTTATGAGGTTTGTTGAGGAATTTTTTCCACTTTGACTGAGCCGGACAAGCAGTTTCCTGCTGCCTCCAGTGTTTCTGCTGAACTTGACGTAGGATTACAATACAATTCTCAGATGCCCTTATACACTGGAAACACTGCTGACAGCTTTTATTGTTCCTTCAGTTCGGACAAAGAGATCCCTTATTATATTTATTTCAACATAAGTGATGGGGGGCAAAATCCACAGGTCTAAAATGTCCGGTCAGACTTGAAATCTTGGTAATTTTTTCTTTGATATGATGATTATTGAATTATGTTGTAATTCTTTCCGTTTTTAAACTATTTTGTTTGGAAAAAGTTCTTGCTTGGCTGCTGGAGTTGAGACAAAATTTAACATCTGAGATCTTCCTGTTTTCTTCTTCTTTGTGTCTGCTTGAGTTAAATTACATCAGAAAAACATTTTTGAAGGAAAACAGAGTTTTTATTCCCCAGAGAGAAGGATTGGAAAAGTATCCATAGCAAACTCAGAATCTTAAGAGGCTCGTTCTTGTAATAAATTTCAAGCTTGAACTGTTTAAAATTAAGTTAAATTATTTTTGTAATAGAAAACACAATCAATGACATCAGGCTCTGGAGCATTTACTGACGAATAGTAAATACAGAGCAGTGTTTGTTTGTAGTTACCCAACAGTTTTAGCTGCTGAGAGACATTTGGAAGTTCGGTTGCAACTTGATGAATTCACAACAGCCACATTTTCCCTGCTTATCTAAACTGACTTTGACTTTGTCATAAGTTCAGGCCAATTTCCCACCTCCCTCCTCTCCTTTCTTCTTGCTAAGATAAGCACAACAGCAGCAAAGTGGAGGTCTGGCGGGGGAACAGACAGGCGTCTGACAGGCAGCAAGAAAAAGCATCGGCGCTGGCAGTCTAACACTTTGACCGATCGCCCTGCCAAAACTCTCCCAATTGTGTACGTGTGCCGCTGTTGCTTTTTTAAAAACCAGAGCAAAGAAAACACCAACAGCCCCAGCACAAATAATGCGCTTTGTCATGACAAGTGAAATGTGGAGCAGCGGCGGCGGCGGCAGTTCAACAACTTCCTGCAGAGATGCAACGGTCACGACTCCACATCTGTATTCTTTAACCTGCAGGAGCCTCAGCAGAGAAGACTCAGCGTCCCATGAGCCTTTGGATCAGTGATGTCATCCTGTCAGCTCAGGAAAATGGTGTAAAGTTTTTTGAAATCCACTGTGGAGGGTCCCTTTTGATTTTTTTTTTCCTCGGTAACAGCACAGCATGGTGTTATTAATTAATCATAATGTTTTATAGCCCCATTAGTCAAATAAATCAGGTTATTTATTGAGTAGCAATAAAAAGTATACAAAGAAGAGAGAAAGATCAATCGTTGCAATCAATTAACTCTCTCCACACTTTCCTAATACAAAGTTGAATTTTTGCTGTTAGCCAACTCCACTGTAAGAAATCAACTACAGAGAAACTACTGTTCATTTGTTGCACCATCAGAGCCAAAACTAAAAATAACTTCTCTTTGGAGCTTCCCATTTGGAGAAAACATGATACCATGAACAGGGTACATAATTGATGGCTCAACATATGAGTTACTATGTTTTGGTTGGATCAGGTGTCTCTGACAGAGTGACACTCTTTAAGATGTACTTGTATGCTCGACTTTCATCATTAGAGATCCGGTGATGTGGCAGCTGTATAATCTTTGATCAAATTTGTAATAAAATAAAAATTGCAGCTTGAAAACCGTCAACAGTTCTTCTGAAGTTTCTCACAGGTAGAATAACCAGCTGCATTAGCCGGAGGATGAGAAATGATCATACGGTTTCTAGCTGCACACGACGGTGAAGTCAGACCTATATTGTTTTCCTGAGAATTTAAGATGTTGAAACAAAGCTTGTTATTCAGAGACAGAAGTCAACGACCACAAAGGCCCCGGAGGACGTTCTGTGGTAGTTGGCATGCATACATTACCGCTGAAATGTACGCTTGCAGAACCGCTAAAAGACTTCTGAGTGCCTGATGCAACAGTTCCACTGAAGTGTGAGGGGTCTTTCTGCAGCCCTGATGACAAGGCTAAACTGCCATTTTGTTTCATTTTACTCACTCAGTCTGACATTTTGTGTAATGTTAACAACTTTCCTGTTTTTTTAATGTATTTGTTACAATTGGAGGTACAGAAATAAATCTCAAAGCAGCATATTAACTCCCATGATACATCACTTTCTACTTTTCTGGCTTTGGCTGAACAGAACAAGCTGTACAGATGTGCCAATCTGATGCATGACTGCAGCCCTTTTACGGTCACTAGTTTTCACAGATAAAAAAAGGCAAAACCTGTTTCATAAGAATGCATAGAGGAAATTTTCTTTTCAGGAATGACCAGGGACTAAAATCCAATTGAAATGCCAACGTATTTTTTCTTATCTCATTCAGTGAGAGTTCATGTTAGCCAGTTTCTGTTATGGAGAGCAGTTATTTTTTGTTTTCTTTTTCCCTGAGCAATCAAAAGAGAGCAGCCCTGTTTTAATTTAACACAAAAGGAAAAGCGGCCACGAACATATGAGATATGAAATAAGCAGATTTATGAGCCACGGTTCTGTAAGTCAGCTTAAAACAATCTGTACAGCTGCGTTGATCTCATCCATGCTGGATCTATTTTAATGATCACCCTTTTTATCTAAATGGATGCAGCAAGGTGGCTAGCAGGCAACGTATGTAGATGATGCCTTTGTTCTTAATCCTATATGCAAAGCTATGATCCACAATTTCTCTAACTGGGTGAAAGAGCAGACGATGACCTCAACACCAGACCCATTTGAAGAGCTGAACGTCGCAGAGATGCAGGCAATAGTTCAAACTGCTATCAGGAGGTCAGCAAGCAAACAGGAAAACATCTGATGTAATATTAATGCCAAAAAAATGTGATTTCTAAGTAATTAGGAAGAGTCTCTTCCACATGTGCAGTTTGTAGTTTGTAGAAAACAACATACCAAAGTTAAAATTAAGTTTGAACTGACCGGGAACAGGGTGGATTGATGGATGCAGTAGGACAGCTTTACGAGCTGAAAACAGAAACCACGATTACTTCACTGCAACAAAACGACGTGCTTTTACAGAAAAACTTGTGATGTCTCAAGCCCTCAATGAAACACACTCTCTAATATTACGCTTTTCAAACGCCTTCAGCCTAAATATGTTTGATGCCTTTGTGAAACGCTAAATTAGTGCACAGCCATAAAAAAAGTTGAGACTGAGTCACCATTGAAAATATGGTAATCACAAGCTTCATGCTTTTTGTCTTTTTGGACTTCATCAGGGTGCCTGGGGATTAATCTCTGAAGTTATTTTTAAATGTGGGTAAGAATAGTCATCACTAGGCTGCACTGTAAGTGTTTACAGGTACCAGCACACACACTGCTGTGACATAACACACACAAAAGGCATGAAAAATATTAGCTTCTAGTTCCTGTCTGACAGCGAGAGTTGGCAGGCTGCGAGGGAGCTGGCTACGCCGCGAACATGCAGGACGACACATCGGCTCTGCACATGTGTTCCCCCCCTTCCTGAGAGGAGCCGCCAAAACTGGGAATCTAACCCACACCAAAAAACAATGGACGACCCAAGGCGCTCACTACGGGGCGATGAACGGGTGAGGGTGTCGAGGCGGGAGGGGCAAAAGTTGGCGTCGCAGCCAAATTCACTAAATCACGGCTTAATGTGCAGCAGGTTTGTCATCTGAGCATCTCGCAAACACTTGAAAGACGTCTTGAGCGGCTCGATAACACGTTAAGTCTTGTGTATGTGAACCCACATGAAAGCGAAGAAGAAGAAGGTGGGGGGGGGGGGGACCCCTGCGTCGGCGGAGCTTAGCAGATCTCAGCTTTGTGCCACACCGGTGCGGTGAATCAATTAAAGGCAGTTTGTTAACCAGCATGCAAAGACCAGACGGACATGATGTATTGGAGGGAAAACCAGAGATGGAGTAGATGAATGAATGGAACAAGAGGGTCACGCAGAGGTGGAAGGAAGGCAGGGAAGTCATGAGGAGACTGGGATGAAGAGAGGAAGAGGAGGGAAAGAGAAAGCAATCCCCTATTTGACTTCACTTTCAGCTCAAGGATAGACGACATCTGTAGAACAAATTTCTTTCTGCTGCACTTTTTCCTTTTTAATAAAAATAGGCAGACCGGGGATGAACTTTGAGAGAAAAAAGGAGCAAAGCTAAAGAAGAGACAAAAACCAGAGCGAGATGCATGTTCACATAAATACAAAACATGTTGTGCAATCTTTTTTTTTCTGAGGGGCTTTATGACCTCAAATATTAAAAATCTTTACTTAAGTTCTGCCTCTTGAACACATAAAAGATGTTTAGCCCTTAAAAAACTGTTTTGGAATTTCCAAGTGGCCTTGATTACGAAAGATAAAGTGCTTTGCATAAAATAAGCTTTTTGAACAATTTTGGCACACTTTCTACAACTTTTCTTTTACAAAAAAAACAAGCGTATGTTTTAAAGTATCTGGGGTATCCGGGAATGTGCTTTGATTAGACTTCATTAGAGAATAGGATGACTCTAATTTATGTCAGCCTGCCTTTTCTCTCCACATGTTGTGTCTTTTGTTTGTTTTTCCTTTATGAGTTTATCCAGAGGGCTAAGAGTAACTTTAATTTAATTGTTACACTATGATGTCATGATATAACTTGCATGCATATCTCACTGATGCGTGTGAAACAAAGCACAGCGAGAGATAAAGAAAGCTACGAAACCAACCATCAGTGGAGGAGACTGAGAGTGATGCGGGTCGCGAAGGTTAGCTAAACGCTGCTCGACGATTCATCAGGTTTGACAAAAAAGAAGAAAAACTTTGGGGTGAAAGTGAGAAAAGATGACGAAGGAGGAGGAAAAAAAGAGACAAAGGGCAAAGCTGATCTAACAGTCAGCAAAAAAAAACCTTCTTTGGACAGGTTAACTGTCAGCCCCCTTTTCCATATAAACAAACACCGGCTGGGGTCAACATGTGGGGTGACAGACGCAGGGGCGAAGGGGCCCACGGTGCTTCAGCAGCCTGCGGTTGATTTAGGACTTTTGAATGTGGGCCAAAATTCCTGAAGGAACACAGTAAGGGGCAGCCATAAAAATCAACCCAGAACTGAGGTAAAAAAAAAAAAAAAGGAGAGTGGGGGGGAGGAATGTGGTGAATATATGTGCAAAGACGAGCTATGTTAAAACAAAATCCCCGTAATGGTGTGATTTCCCATAAAGGAACACTAGGGGTGCAGTGTGTGCATGGAGCCAAACTGATATCCAGTAGATCACGTGTATATGTGTGTCACAGTGTGTAAGAATAGATGCACAAAGGGTATTTAAAGGAGTTTTATGGAGGTGAAACACAAGGTAAAAGAAAAGGGAGTGGAGACAAATATCAGGGTCAAGTATGAGTGTAAGAGCGCAGCAGGCAAAAGGGAGCCTGAAATAGAAGAGACAAAAAATAGCAGAAAAACAAGGTCATAAAAAGGGGTTCCTGTACTCTTTAGGAGGTCTGTGTGTCAGCTCAGGATTTGGTCTATGCAAGCCCTGAACGTGCTGCATATTTGGAAAAAGACATGCATGCCACTGAGAGAGCGAACATATGAGGCGCTTCACGCTTCCTGAAGCAAGTCTCAGTGTTAATATTCACTCAGAGATGCTCAAGATAAGCTTTTCATTCATGCTTTGTGAACTGTTATCATGCAACCTTGGTACAAAATCTGTTTGGTACTTACAAACACTGGAAAAATAGAGAATTTTTTTAAAAAAAATCCAGGTTTTCTATGCGAATGCACTCAAGGCCTTACATTTTCAAGTGCTTTTACTTGCTATAATAACAAAAGTACAGTTGCATGTGTTTGTTTGCTTGTTTCTGCTCTTCTTCCATCCATTTGAATTTCACCCCAGTTTAAGGATAAGCAAACAGCGTTCTCTGCCGTCATCCATCCATGTAAGCCCCATTATAGCCTATTGGATCAGAGGGCAAACAGTTCGTTTAAGAGCCTACAGAACTCCTCTTCCTTAACATGAATCACCCACCACAGGGTTCAGGCTGCTTTCAGACACCAGAAAACTTCTGCAGATTCACCAAACTGCTTCCTTCAACTTCCCAGCTGCTACGTTAGCCACATTTAAGAAACGTTTAGCTTGCAAAAAACATCAAAAACCTGCATCATCCTTTGCAATTCCCCGCAGTCAATCTATTTATGATTATCATTCATAAATCAATCGTGATGTACAATATTCTTCTAAAATCATCCCAAGATTAAGGAGCGCAATATATTCTTATATGGACTCCTTGTGTGACAAATTTATGATTTGGGGAATATTAATCTGACTGACTTGACTGAACTCACAACCTCCTATAATCGTACAAGCCTGTAATCAAAGCCACCTGTGGTCAGAAACCCACCAGCGTCTATGTATCCAGGTGCAGCTTCAAACAAAGACAGCTGATGCACAGTGATGCTGCATTATATAATACTGGGGTGAGGAAAAAAAAACAAAAACGAAAACAACAAAAAAACAATCCCCTTATGTACTACAACTGCCACTACACAACCGAGAAGCCTGTGACAAAGAACAACTGTGTCTTTAGAGATGAGACTGTGACCTGCAAAGTGCAAAAAAACAAACCACATCCACTGCAGCTCTGTTTAACAACCGGATGTTTGTCTGTCTTTTGATATTCATGCTATTTAAAAATTTGTTTATGTTTTTTTTTTTAAAGAGAAAAGTCAAGGCTAGGGTTTAAAATCTCTAAAAAGTTTACACTATAACAGATTTTTTTTAAAATTGTCTCTGTTTTCTTGGACACGCTGATAAATATTAGCTATATTGTTGGATATAGCAGACCTCCATGGTTGGGACAGATGTGGTTCACTTTGCATGTATGACTGCATGTCATTTTCCCAATAAAAAATCATAAATACATCAAGTTTTGAAGTTCGCAGCCATAAACGCATAAATGTAAAGCGAACCTGACAACACTGACCCTTTTGATTCTCTTTATGGTTATGTGCTCTCATGTTCCTTCGTATTGGTTTTAGCTTAACCTAGACTTTCAGTAATCCTCCTCTTCAAACAGGAACCTACTTGGTGAGTCTGTTTCACACTGACCCCCCCCTCAAACCAACACACACACACACACACACACACATACACACACACTTTTTTCTTCCTCTTTATCAGCACCTTCTATTTATAGCAGCGTCACTGCAGCGGCACAGCTTAGTACAGTATGTTCCATAAAACACTGGCTCTTCTGACCACATCCCCCAGCATGCCTCTGCAGTCGTCTCCCACTGCTGTATGCATGAGCGTACGAGGAGTGTTGGAGTTATCTGGAAAGCAGGAGACAGACACACACACACACACAATGCCACACATACAGAAATGGACTCACATACAGCCTTGGGCACACACACACACAAACACACACACACACACGTAGACAAAGATACAGGGCCACACAGACGGAGTTAAACACACAGAGAC
>JAPZDV010000014.1:386031-435792 GCA_029814665.1 Acanthurus lineatus
CTCACACACGTAGACAAAGATGCAGGGCCACACAGATGGAGTTAAACACACAGAGACACATTTTAAGACACCACGCAAGGACGCACAAACACATTTGGGGATACAAACAGACAAGGACACACACATATAGAGTCAAATATAGCGTGTGATTTGCACACGGGCGCAAACTGGGACACGTGGATACACAGATCAGGGAAAAACAGGCTGCAAAAAGATTCACAAACAGGCTGCATATAGCACGTCGAACATTTAAATTGCTGTATTCCTGTGATTTTTATATAAGAGCACTGCAGCAGGACTTTATGGTGTCATTAGGTGTAATTTTTTTTTACAGTTTATAGCCACTAAACTACATTGTGGAGCTGAAACAATTATTCTAATTAGAGAATAAGTGAGCAAATACATTAAAGTCAAAGTGCCAAAATTTTACTGATTACAGCCTCTAAAATGGGAATGTTTGATGGTTTTTTTTAAATCCCTTTATGATTGTTCACTTAAATTTCTTTAGATTGGAGTGTTTGTGGGATAAACAAGCAATTTGGAAATATCATTCTGACATCTGGCAACTTATGATAAACATTTTTCAGACATTTTATAGACTAGGATCGTAATTCAGGAGACCATCAGCAGATTTTCAGATATCTGAAATAATCTGGAGTTGCAGCTCAAACAGACAAACTGTTTTTTTTTTTATACAAAGCAGCTTTTCTTTTTCTTTTTCTTTTTTCTTTTTGCTCCACATGCACAGGAGGAGCAAAGCATCAAATCACCAAACTATTAACTGCCAAGCTCACTCACTCCACCTCCGGAGCTACAGACTCTGCGGGCTCGTACGTTTTTATTCGAGATATTACGACTGAGTTTTATTTTAAAACAGGCATCTTCACGGCGGTTCACTCACAGTTCACTCACTTCACTGCCTATAAAGCAGCAGTGGGATTTTTCTCTGGATGACATCAAAACTAGTCTTTGCTCTGCTGCTGCTGCTCAGCCAAAAGACAAACTTGTTCAAATTCATGAATTAACAGTGAGCCGTGTGAAGTTACAGGAAAAATGTCAAATCTGCCTCGAAGAACCGAGCAGACGAGGAGCTGTCACGCAGAGGTCGAAGTCAGAGGAGGATTAAAAACCAGGGAGGTGATTGATGCGACTCAACAGCCTCGCTCTGACTGATGCAACGTATGGAGGTCAAAGGTCAAAGTCAGGGCACAGGCCAAGTCCACACGTACATGAGTATTTTTTAAAAAAATTTAGCTTCTTCTATGATTCTTAACCCTTTGTCTGCACACAAACACAGTGTTAGATCACTAAAACAGCACCGAACTAAATAAAAAAAGCAAAGCATTTAGCTTATAGAGTGCAATATTATCTTTTGTTTTGTTGTGCAATTGCACACCTGACCGAAAAAGCTGGTGCTAACCTTGCAAAAAGGGTATTTTTTACATGTTTACACTCAAATTTTCTGTTACTTTTTCACTATGTTGACAAACAAAGGTGTCAGGATGCGTTAAAGAGGCGACTGCTAATTAATCCAACGCTGTCATGTCACATTTCCCCTCGTCAACGTTGCTAGTTTTTGACAAAATGAGGTCAAAACTTGAGCTTCAGGTAACCTACTGAAAAACTAAGCTAATTTTTAAGTGTCTGATGGTTTTAAGGTTAAAGATAAACTTGTGTCTGCTGGTTTGACATCCTCAGCACAGCGCCTCAGTTTGTTTATTTCTTGTTTCATTCTGACGAAGATTTAAATATACAACGGAGCTTTTGTTAATTTTTTTGCTTTTAAAAATATCCATGTAATAAAGACTGTAACTGAAATTGTAAGTTTTCCTAGAACAATGTAGCATAATGACAAAAAAAGTAGAGTAAAACAAGACAAGCAATTAAAAAGCACTTTGTCAAACGAAGCCACACGTGTGATTTTAATTTACCTAAATCCAGTCATTTAACCGGATTCATCAAGTTCCACGATGCAAAAACAGCGTTGAAGCGTTCAAGGACAGGAAATAAATCAACTTGACAAACGTCCAAAGACTTACAAACAAAGTTTTTTACAACCAATTGCGCACACACACATAAACACACACACACACACACACACACAGGTGTGTCAAACCACACTGGCACAATTTCAGTTAAACTAACCTTGACAGACTTGGCCGAGTTTCCACACATGTGGTGCTTTGCCAAACGGCACGTGGACAATTTATGTAATAGAGATAACACCTCAGCTGGCAGCATAAGGCAAGAACAAACAAACAAAAAAAAAAACACACACACAACACTAAGTAAGTAATTGTGTTTGTGAGAAGAAGCATCAAATCTGAACAAATACATGAACACAGAGAGCGAAACCTCTCCAGTCAGTCGGGACTAAAATGTATGAAAATATGGTTCCAATGCTTTGTTATTATCAATGATATCACTCATACTGGCAGAGATCGAAGCCTACGCACGGTTAATGTTCAACCGAGCATCAAGGTAAATAAAAGAGAGGTATGAATTAGTCAAACTTTATGACATGATGCTTAAGAGACCATAAAAAAAGAGAGGCCATATTATCCTTTTGTTTTCTTCTCTTTCCTTTAGTTACAGGAACTAAAGTTCACACCAGTGAAAGCTCTCCTCTCAAAAAAGAAAACACTGCTACACATCAGTAGTCCTGCCATTTCTTCCATTACAAGTCAGCCTGACGGTGTAACACAGCACCACCTCCAGCTTAGTGACAGGTGAGGCTTTAAAACAAAAAAAAAGTGCTGCAGAAATGTAAAGTATGAGACAAAAAAACAACGTGTTTCTAAATCTTTTCTAACAAAAACCCCCCTTTAAATGACAACAGGAGGCTAAAAATAAGCATGATGCGGCCTCTGTAGACCTCTGCCCACGGCGGCGGAGGCGAAACGTCATGTTGTGGCTTCCAGTCATGGCATGTTGAAATCGGCCGAATAGCTTATAGAGCTGCGTCTCTAATGAGAAGGTGCAGAACACGGTTCACTGATCTGGAACTCATCCAGACACAGTACAAAAGGTAGGCTGATGCATTCCTGCGCCCATCCCCTCTGTACCTGCTGGAACGAGAAAACACCCAAAATATACCGTACATGTTTGTGCATGTGTTCACCTGTAAATGCATAGGGAGTCGGTTTTTATTTTCTGCATTGATTTATACGTGATAAATTCCCTCGTTTCTTCTCTCATCTGTCTTTAATTGTATCTATGTAAAGAAACCTAACCCCCACCCCCCCTCCTCATCTTTGAAAGTCTTTAACATGCCTGCGTAAAACTCAAACCAGACTGCACCAAGTGTCACAGCAGAACTAACAGTGGAGACCACGTGGGGGGAACGACAAGAGCGTCCACTGTATGCAGCCAGCCAACGTTCCTAACCCCGGGGCGTTTAATACTCTTCCCTCTTCTCCGCCTTTTTTGGAGTCCTTCAAAGTTCACTTCATTTGTGTGGCAAAAAGGAGTAGGAGTGAGCAGAGAAGACTGGAATATTTGTGGCCTGACAACAAAAGAGGCTGGAATGTCCTTCTCTAAATTGGTTAATGCTGCCCACCACTCTCAAGCCATTTCTGCCCTCTTTTCCCTCAAGACTTTTCTCAAATGTTCTGTTCTTTGTGGGGTATTTTTTTTTTTCCCATCATCTGTGTCTTTGCCCCCCTTTAGGAAAAGGAGTTCTGGTCACGGAGATGTTCTCTAAATCTAAAGCACTTTATCCAGCAAATTGGAGATAATAAACATGCAGTGCAGATCTGTGAGCTTTTGTTTTGGGCTTCACTGAGGTGTCTGTTCGCCACAAAGACGGCCTTTTTTAAGAAGAAGGCAGCTTTGAAAATTTACACCGACTCCTCTTCCGCACCTCTGGGTTAAGATTAATGCTTGCCAGGGTACATGCTATCAGATCCTACTCAACACAGATAAGTGCACACTCCTCTATACAGTCATAAACACGCAGTATAGGAACATATGAGACAGCATGTTCTTACATGTACTCCCCTCGGAGCATGTGCAACTAAATGACCCACTTTCCCTCCAACCAAGACGTACTGTACAGCCCTACTTATCTGCACTGATGTGTTACTCATTAAACGCACGCTGAGCTTTTTGTCCTTAGCCAGAGGTAAAAGATACTGTGAGGTCTTAGTCTGCTCCATACATGCTATCTTTATCTATAATCCTGTACAGCTGAACCCTGACGGAGGGAGAGTGAGAGCAAACACAGCCAGTATTGAACGAGAACAAGGGGTTTTGGAGTGGTCCAGGACTTTGAACTTGTTTTCTGTTTCCACGTGAACCGGCGGCGCAGCAGCAGATTGGACCGTAGATTACACATACAGAATAATGTGTCAGGAGGGTGTGTGTGTGTGTGTGTGTGCATATATGTGTGTGTGTGTGTGAGTTGTTTGAGCATGAACTTGTGTTCATATCACTCTGTGCTGCACCTGTTCTTAGCCTCAACTGACACCGTCATGAGAGAGATTAGCTGGGTGGAGGGGGCTGGCGTCGCGAGTTGGGGAGGAGGGGGGCTGCGAAATGTACTGATGAAATGTTGCATGTATGAGAATTAGCACACGTTCAGAATAAACACAGCTGTGATTAACGTGCAGCAGCGGATCCCCTCTTAATGTTGTTGTTATGATGTTGATCTTAACGGCAGATCAGTGACATCAGCGTGACTTTCTGAAGTGTGACCGGATTTAAGCTTTCAGCATCAAATCTTGCAAAGAGAAAGAGGAATTCATCAGCTTCTGCTCACATGACCAGCCCCATAGAAATGACTCATTTATAGCACAAACTGGTGCAGTTTGGGTCCCTGCAATTATCAATGCACACGAGTTCAACTCCAGCTTGTTTTGCATTTATCAGTAAATGTATTTATTGACTGTTTTCATCTGCATGTTAATGATTAATGATCCCATATCAGGAGATGTCAGAAATAATGTGGCAAAATAATTAATTAGGTGATTTAAGCACGAACACACTTCAATCCTTCAGGTTGTTAATTACACAACAAAGTGAGACTTTAATAATCAAGAAAGTTTGGTCAAAAACAACAAAAAGTATCTGAGCTGCTGACCACAACTATCACCAACAGTTAGTTTATTTTAACTGTGACGATGATTACCGAGTATTAAAGAGATAAAAAGTCAAGTTTCATCAGATAAGATCAAAATGCATGTATATTATTTCCTGTTTTCTTACTAATGTGTATTTTTCTTATCTTCTCTTTGCAGTTTGACAAATTGTGTCAGAAGCAGAAATCAAACTGTTTCTTTGTGTAAATGACTGTGTTTGCACTTTATAATTTGCTTGTGCATGTCTTTGTAAAACATATTTCAATAATAAAAACACCATCGTTCAAAACAACAATAATGATCTGTGAATTGTTTCATAAAGGTCTGTTGTCAGTTTCTTCCGACAGTTTTGAAAAACACTGAAAACAAAGTTTTCCTGCTGATTCAGGAGTCGGATCACAAAACGCCCATATGGGCTGTGATGGAAAGAAATGACAAAGGACCTGTTTTATTGTTTGGACAGACATAAGACAACGTGACAGCACTTATTCGAACTGAAAAAAACCTTTGATTTATGTTTGAAGTTGCAACAAAAGAATATTTTAATCATTATATAATAGATTTTTAATGTTACTTTTGTCAGTAAAAGGCAGATAAAGAAGTGAAAAATGCCTAAATATGAAGTCACATGTTTTAAAATCACTGAAAAACACTTTCAAACAGCCCAAAACATAAAGATACAGATTTAACTGAGGTAAAAAAATGAAAAGCAGAAATTTTTCTTACATTTTAAAAGCTACTACCAGAAAATCTTTGGCTTTTTACTTTATAATCTGCTAATAATTTTTTCAATTAACTTTTGCAAGCATAAACAAACTAACAAAAAGTAACAAAACTGACTTATTTCTGTCAGTCAACTAATTAGATAACTACCTAATTACTGCAGTTTCATATGAATTGCTCATCCCATATCAAAACTGTTGATGAATGCCTAAATGACGCATATTTATTAACTTAAAAACATCCCTTTTTGCTGCATTTCACACAAACAAAGACTTTTACTGCAGCCAGAACACCGCAGACACAACAACAAAAGCTATAAACGTTAAATGGATCGTGATGTAGCTGCTCGAGCGTTGATGTATCAGCGTAGATAAAACATTTCAATACACTGACTACCTTCACAGACACCCGTGTGGTAGTCTGCCATGATATAATTACCGGAGGTTCATCACATAGCGGTTTAATTTATGTTCCCCTCATCACAGTTTCATTAACTTCCACATATATCAGACGTCCCATCATGCCTCTGTAATTATAAATTGCCACGACCACTGAAGGTTGAGAACGCTGCAGCAGACAGGTGAGTGCTGACTTCAGGTTCAACGTCTCTATAATTCACAATGAAGTCACTCTATGTAAACATCCTGCTGTTTTGAATCAAGCTGTAGTGCAGAGAGGAATGTATTCGCAGAGCATTCGGCATTTTGCCTATTTACACAACTACAAAGCTTGGAGGCTTGTAGAAATGTTCGTTCTGTTCCAGTATGTAAATGTATTAAAATCTCCGAGCTTTAAAGACATTTATATTCCTGTCAGACTTGCTGTCGATGTTTTGTCAGAAAACAGGAGCTCCCAGTGAAACTCATGAACTTAGAACAGCGTCTCCAGTTCGGTTTTGCTAAAAAGAAGTCATTCATTGTTAGTTTGAAACAGGATAACGTTCCATACAATCATATCTGTTTCACGCCATGATATCCAGTTGACCGTGTGACAGGAGCTGCTGGAAAAGTCAGAGAAACTTGATATGCTGTCGCGATATGCAACATGAATGTAACATGTCCGAGCTGTGATCACAGGTTACCGAGCTGGGGGGTCAAAAAAAGACGAGAAACTCAAGCAGAAAACAGCTTTTCTCTTGCAAACGTTTCGGCGGTCATCACACCTCGCTCCGACAGCAAAACGTCAGTTTGTGTCTCCTTGTGTCACGGCCTTAAATCCCCGGTTATACATACGAGTGAAGTAACAAAAAGCTCTCACAGCATGAGAGAAAAGAAGACAGTCAGCTCTGCAGATGAGCAGTTATGGCAGAGTTTCATCATATCTTTCACAATCAAACCGCTATGCCCACCCCTACTGGCAGTACAGCTGTGCAGCCTGTCCTCTGAGCTGCTGGAGATTTAAAACGAATGTCAGAGTTGAAAGGAAACATGACTTCTTACTTTTGTTGCATTTTGAAACCCTTGCATGAATATCTGACAGGCTGTTTGAAGGTTGAATGCATCAATCTTTTTAAAAACCGACTTAAAGGTTCAGTGTGGAGGGTTTTTTTTGAACCAGACGGGGGCACCGACATGGCTGACATTATCAACAAAATGCAGTTTATGAAAGATGTGTCAGAATTGGTGTGTCATGCTGTCAGATAAGTAACAAGACCTCTGGTACAAACAGGCCAGACGTGTTTGGAAATAGTGTCGCATTTAAATATTTTGTCCACATGAGGGAAATGACAGGACCCCATGGTCACAACTAAGATCAAGGTAGTATGGGAGTTTCTTCACTCGATAATTTTCCATTTACCTGACTCATTTTTTATGGTGGTATTTGTACATTTATTTGAGTATTCACAGGGTTTTCCCAGGATTTTGTGACAGCAAGGCGGCAAAGGCTGGAGAACCTGAGTGACATGCAAAGTTTGTGAGCTCACTTTTAAAGAGTTGATAAGTGAAAAATTACAATGAAGCTGATAACTAACGTTAGACTCGTTCATTCATCCCAATAAAACATAGCTTTTGTTGCAAACAAAAACATTTTTGCCTCGAGAATAACTAATCTCTAGCTGTTATCTTGTTGAAAAGTCGTTTAGTTGTCCAGTCAGATATGTCGTGCACTGTTGGTTTACCAACAACAAACAGGCACTTTTATTTTGTTTTGCAGAGGATGGCTGTTCCCCATTTGACCCATTTCTATGTGTTGTGTTAAGAATATTAGAAATCGTCCTTTTCTGCCATTTTTTAACCAAAACGGCGGCCAGAATCACCCAGGCAGTCTGTCTTTGCCTTAGATAATCAGGGAAACCTTGGTATTGGTTTTCATTTCTCTACCTACCACAGGAAACAACTATGCTACTGCAACTCCAGTCACAATGGCAAATATACTACTAAAAATGTATATTTATCTGACTTTTTTATCATCAGCCTGTAAGCTGCAGTATCAGTCCTACAACATGAGGCAGCGTGACGCAACTTTCTGCTGATCGGGTTTCTGGCTTTGTGCATCATGTGTTTGACCAGCAAATGCATTAGACACACAATTGCTTGAACTTGGATTGTTTAATTTGTCAATCAACCAAAATTTAATCAAAAACTTTTCCGATAATCATTTAAGTGGTTCGGTCATTTTTCAAGCCAAAATATGTTTAAAAAATATGTCAGTCAAGCTGCTCAAAATGTTGCAGTGACCTAAAATCACTTTCGGTGTTTATTGTATTAAGTAAAAACAAGAAATTACACAATAATGCTTTAAAAATAATGCAATTAACTGACAATCCAAACAGGTCCTGAAGGCAGAACACATTAAAATCCTTTAAATTCATAAACTTTAATGCTTAAACCACTAATCCAGCCTCAACTTTTCACCTTGCAGCATCAATCAACTCTAATTAAAAAAAAAAAACACACACACACCCACAGCTCTGAGAGGTGAGCGATCAGAACCAGAAACAATGATAGAAAACATTAAACCACAAACACTTTCAACTCTCTGCCAACTGTGGTTTGCACTTTTCCGCTTGAGCCTTCCCTCTGACCCCAAACAAAGCCTGTCTTTATAACACACGTTGATCACACGAGGGAATGAATGAAATGACAGAGTATCAACACAGAGCTGCAAAAGAGGAACATTTTGTGTTTTGCTGAGAACAGGCACAAACCACTTCCTCTCAGCGAATAAAGAAGCTGTCCAAGAAACCGCACAGTTTCATAAAATACCACCGACTCTATCTGTGCCGCGCTGCAACCTAACATTACAGCTGCATCTTGTTTATCCTGCACTGCAATAAACCCATATGAGGGGACACAGAGAGGCTCTTTCAATATAAAGTCCAATACATTACAGCTCCCTGCCTTTAATGCTGCAGTGCAACCAAGGCAAACCCCCACCCACCTGACTCCCCCACTGCTTTGATGCGCGTAAAGCCCCATATTACAGCATTAAAAAGGTGCACAAAGACAAACTAATTCAACCTTGTATTAGCTAGCTGCATTATTTGGTTATTGTCTCCTCAGTTCCTGGAAATGTCAATTAGCAGCATGCTAATTAACCTCTGGATTCTTTGCAGACTAAAACAATATTCAGCACGCTCGTCTGTCTAGACATCCAAGAACCTTGATGCAGGTTATTGCATTTGTTTATTGATTAGCAGGAAAAAATGCTTACTCAAATGTCACAAATAGAAAAAGGAGACGGCATTAATACAGCAACAGCTTGCATGCTCATCTCTCTGACCGTAATGCTTTCATTTTAAATGTCACCGTGTCTCCTCGCTGCACGGCATTAACAGCCATAAAGCTCTACTTTCTTCCGGTTAGTGCCAGGCCCCGGTGCTGAACGGCCATCTGAGAAATTCAATTCGCTTAAATTGAAATTGAGGTTTTTTAGTAGAGGAGCTGGTCAGGAGCGTGGGCTGAGATTACCCAGCCAGGTGGCGAGTCAAACTGTCAGAGAATAAAAGGATTTCAACCGCTGGCGTCGAGCCCACTCACAGTTTGCCCATCCTGCTTTACGGATCCCCGGAGCTCCGTCGTTGAGAGATAAATGTTAGCAGAGATCAGAGATTATCTGTGTATGAATTCAAATGCAAGTGAGACTCGACGTGTTTGTATTTGTCTGTCTGTCTGTGTGCATGTGGATGTTTGTACATATTTGCCTATTTGATTATGCGTGTGCGTGTTTGTGTTTGCGGCTGTGAATGTGTGCCCAGGTGTGTATAAGGGAGGAGGGGGCGGTGTACTGGTTTGTGTTTATGTGTGTGTGTGTGTGTTTGTGAGTGTGTGTGTGACAGAGTGATTCCCCTGACGGACATGACAGCTGTGCAGGGAGTGGCTCAGCTCGTTGTGTCTGCCACCTGAGAAGCGAGAGGGCGGGATGTGTGTCACAGCGGCGTCCATGCTCACCTCTCATCACTTTGTTATGATTCATGTGCTGACGTCTTTGCAAGAAGGCGAACTAATTTTTAATGCTCCAGTCAGTCAGGATGTATTGATCTTATTATTGATATGAGAAACACAAAATTAAAATGGGAAACAATCAAAATGTGTGAAAAAACCATTAAATATACTTCTGCTAAGACGCATGTAAACAGCTCTGAGAGATCAGAGAGAAAGGTTTTCTGGGTAGTAGTAGACCACAGAGGCAGGTTTTACACAGAAAAAAGACTGTGTTTTCCTCCGGAAGCCACACACACACGTCAGCAAACAAACAACAGTCCAGCACATTCGCATGTGTGCAAACGAGAGAAACACATTGGTATTTAACAAGTAAAACACACCAGAAGCCAAAGTCACTCTGTGTTTTGCAGTTTGACAAGTTTTCTCTGTTGAAATAATCCTGCTGATTGCTGCACATTAATTTTTTTTTCTTTTGTTTACATCTTCGAGTTAAACTTTCACCCAAATCATATCAATCATTTATCAGATGGAGTCTCTTAACTGCAGCAAATAAAGTACGCAGAAGTCATTAATCTACACCTGTTACATCAATGTATCCACACCTGTTATGTCAATGCATCAGATACAAGTTTAATTAACCTTTCATACACTGTTCACCTGTTAAAATTTATCCAGCTGCCTCTAAAAACAGCGTCTGCCTTCTCAGCCCACAAAAGATGATTTCAGATCACAGATGATTCTTTGACATGCAGCCTTTTAAAAACTACAATGGATTCAATACCGCCTTCAGTTTCAAGAAGCTGCCACCAAATCCCAACCAACCTGCCAACAACAGCTGCATCCTGATGCACATCTGCTGACGTACAGCACAGTGCTAGACCTCGAGTGCACACGCTAAGCATTAACACTGCTGCAAAGCAAAGTTGTGACCATTTGCACGTATGAAATGTGCGACATGAATAAACTTGACTTGTCAATGAGGCACCACATGTTAGCTTGTAGATGATAACGGCGACAAAAGGAAAAAAAAATGCTTGCGAGTAGGGAGGAGAGGCTCCCACTCCTTCTATTGCACTATTCCCTGTTGCATTTTCAATCATTTTTTTATATAGCAGACAGTCTTGACAGGCAAAAAGTGTGGGAAGCTGACAAACATGTCAGGGAGCTGAACACATGCTGTATAGCTCAGATGTACTGTAACACACAGGATCCCCACAGAACAAAATCTGATATCTGCACCTGTGGAAAGGAGATACTGTGCTCCAGTCTGGAAAAATAAAACCAATCCCACCTCCCTAGCAGTCTTTTGACTTTGTGACACTATCGAGGTATCGCTGTAACTGTACACTTACAAACTCCACTGATGAAAGTTCACAGTTAATTAAGTGAGTCCAAAATCAGGAATGATGGGTAACCTAACAGTGTTTCTGTCAGCCTCCAGAGGTGTGCACAAAGCCATAAAAAAAAACATGTCTTACCTCGGTGGTCAGTTGTCTTTTTGTTTCAGTGTTGTTTCTTTAAATTTGATCCCAGCCTTTATTCCAACGCAGGTCTCATGGAACTCTGTAATCAGAAGAGACAATCTGTGATTCCTTCGTATCTTTGCCAACAAAAGAAACACATCCAGCAGGCCAAACACTCCAGAGAGCGAAAAAGACTTACAGATGGATCCTGAGAGACAGGAGCTAGCCAAATCCTACAGATAGCCCCAGCTCTGCAAAAGGAAATCCACATGGCCACTGATGCATGCATGTACTGCCAAGTCAGGGATGACATGGGAGGAGTCTCAGAGTTCAAGAGAGGAAAATCCCCGAAGGAGTTGCAAGGTTTCCTTGTCTATGCAAAGCAATGTTAGATTTTCATGTGACCAGCTTACCACTAAAAGGCTTAGTAGTCTAATCCTTTAGCCAAATGAAGTGTCTAACTTAAGGCTTAGGCTGGCCAGAGGAATCAAGAGGAGTTGATAGTATGGACTTTGCTCGACCATCAAGAGGCCAGAAGTACGCTATCTGTTCAGGAATGCATTCATGAAAAGGTATTTGCTTGATACAGGTACCCTCTTAATCATCTCCTTAGCATCTTCATGCAGCAAGGCCTTTTATTTGAACTCGTATAGTACTACAGAGAGAGAGAAAAAAAAACAGCCTCAGTAATATTAACCAGACAGCTTGGCTATCACTCACACTTCAACTCAAGATGTCACAATTCTGGCAGCAAAAGAGAATAATTAGCAGTCACGCCTCAATACCATCCAGATGAATATGAGAAATGCAGTTGTGAACGTGTGAAGCTGCAACGAATGTCAAGTAGACCGTTGCTGAGAAAGAGTATGAATACTTGGCATATCTGTGCAGAAACCTTTAGCTTTTTTTTTAAAGGCTACGAGCAAAACTCTGACCTTGACAGGAGACGACTGAAGCAAATGTAAACTGTACATCAGGTTTAATCATCTTAAATGACCAGGAACAAAATCTGCCTCTTTGTATTGATCAAATAAAGTGATTGGCAGATCTCACGTCTGTTACTGCTCACACACACACACAGACATGCGCACAGTCAATTACACATATATAAACATTATGACACAAGTGTCAACAAAATAATAGGATTAGGGCCACACTTTAAATGACTATCAAGCTCTTAATGGCTTTAATTAGTCGATTAATCATTAAGTTAGCGGTGTAAAGATTATCTGTTATAAGATTCAGAGCTTTAGCTAAATCAATGACTGATCAGATTCTTTATGTGTCATGAGGAAATACATTGATAAAGCACACAAAAGTTTATTCTTCAAAATAATTCACTGTGTTGGTGTGTGAGGCTCATTAAGATCCAAAGATAAAAAACCTGCTTAAAGTCACCCGGGACTTTTCCAGACTCTAAAACATTCATGCTTCTCACTACAACACCGCCTGTAATCTTCAGATTACACAAAGTAGTCTTTAAAAAAGCCAAATTGTACAATAAAATAGTCAAAGTGTCACATCAAACCCATTCGTGCATGCAGAGGGCAGGGTGTTAGCTCACAAGGTGAGTTAAGCTGACATTAGCTAACTTATTAAAACACAAATTCCTTCAGAACAAAGTCGTGTTTGCTAGGAGAGAAAGCAAAAGTGACAAAAATGCACAGTTTCAGAGACAGAAAATCAACATGAAATGGCCAGTGTTGATACATAAATAGATAAACATAAGGAAAACCCTGAGTAATTCTAATTAAACACATAAATAACTTCACTTCAGTCACTTTCAAGGCATAATTAATTACAAAATGTCCCTTTAAAGTTTTTTTTATCTGATCTAAAATTGTCTAGATACACAGATCCTCCAGCCCACATGCAGGTAATAAAATGTCAACACTAATGACGCATGCTTGTGACAAGTAAAGACAAGCCTTAAAATTATCTAAAAATAATCTCCTTAATTTTAGTCTCCGCGGTTATATCATTATCTGAGTCAGCCAACTAGAACCACTACATCCTCACCTGTCTAACACATGAGGCCACTCCCACCTGGCGCTGACACGATGGTGAAATCAGGCCGGATCATTACAGGTCTGTGTGTTGGTGTGGGAGTGTTGGCCCATCTGCAAATGCAAATTAATGTCTTTCTACCTTCAGCTTTTCAGCAGCAGCGAGGCCAAACATCCCACTACACCATCTGGACCACCTTCAACTCCACCTGAGCTGATAATGGCCAAAATATAAAAGACAGCACCGAAGTTTAGATACTGTCATGTTGCAATGTTTACCAGAAAAACATTCAGAAAAAAAAAATACTGGACTGAGCTGTAACTCGCTGAGGAAAAAGGTGTATTTTCTTCAACCTTCACATTGCAGCCCTAAAACACCTGAATACAACTTTTCACATTAAAAATACGAAAAATTCTCTGATTTACTCAGAAAATATAAAGCAAGGTTAAGAAACTGACTGAAGGATTTGGCTTAAAATTGGTAAAAACATCAAATTTTGTGCAGGATTTCTTTGTTTATGAGGGGTTTTTAAGGGTTAAGGGTCTTTAATTTTTAAAGCAGGGGATGTACTGACGAGGTCAAGGGGTTTTGACACTCACTTCCATAACGATTTTTCAGTCTGAATCCCTCCGCTAGTAGAATCTGTATTATTTATCAAAGGATAGAGTTCATTTGATCATTTTTACCTCAAGACTGAGACACAGTGTGACAGCTCCATAGTCGACCTTTCATAAGTTGGATCTAAGGTGATTCTCAGGTGACGGTCTCTCAAAGCAACACCACTCGTCTGTCTACATTAGCGGCTGTGGCGGTTCAGTGTGGTCATGCATCTGATTCTCCAGCTTATCCATATGCTAAGCCAGCTCTCAGCCACTCGGGGAGGGATAAATATGCATCGGCACAGGCGGGACAGATAAGAGGGCCAGCTGCTTAGAGACGAGGTTAAACCTGACAGCACTCAAGCCCATCTACAGTACGAGCTCTTGTTTTTAACCAGACAGAGAGAAACACCGGTCAGTGCTGCAAAACACTGCAAGTACAAAATGTACAGTAATGATTCACTCCTGTTCAGCCCCAGAGTTTAAATCTTCACATCTCTGCGGTCCAGACAAAGTGTGCCTGGATTAAAACATTAGATGCACGAGATAAGGGAGAAACAGAAATCAATTGTGAAAGAACATTTCTTCATTGATACTAAAATAACACATTAATACTGCTTTGTTCCATGGCTGACACCAGAAAAATTAGGAAAAAAGACTCTGATTGTGAAGCTGAAAACCATAAATATGTTGTTCCTCCTTTAGCTTTCCGCTAAAATAGCCTGAAATACACAAATTTAATTTGTACACAACATAACATACCAGAACATGAGCTGTGGTCTTGTGACCATGCTTTAGAGCACCACAACAACAGCCACACCGATAGGTTGATGCTTGATTTCAAGGTTCAGCAGATGGCCATGACAGATTAGGGAATGGGCCCTTTAGCAGGCTTTAAAAAGCATTAAATATTAGTTGTTCCCTGAAGCCCATTTAAACTGTGACCACCAACCACCAAAAACTTTCCGATACTCAAATACTGGAACTTTGTGTATCTGCTGATACGGAGTACTGATCCGCTCTCAGTGAGTACACACATATGTCTAAATAAATTACATGGTATCAGATCGGCGCACAGACTCGTGTCCTCGCCGATAGTCCATCGAGCATTTCAGCAGCATTAGAGGCATTTCTTTTACTCATATCACTATTGGAAAAACTCTACCGGACACGTTCTGAATATGTGAAGGGAAAAAACATGACCCCATTTCATCCAAGAACCCTGCTGTTTTTATTGCTTATTATGTTACACACTGAGGCACTTTAAGAAATGGTCTGAAATATTAGAAATACATGATAGCTTTCTTTCAAGAGAGGTACAATATGTCTCTCTCATCAGTTCGAATTCGCTTCAAGGCAGTAAAACACATTGTTAGCGATACAACTGATGGTGTGAAGCCTGATGGATGCTACACACGTTCTAGCTAGTGCTAATAAAACACTCTTTGGAAAGAAATGTGACAACATTTTTTAGAACAATATTGTCTTTTTTCCAAAGATTGGGATCATAACATTCACATAAATCTCACATGTGTGTGTACAGCTACAGTTAGACCATTGTTATTTTAGCTCAGCGTAAAGACTGCAGGCAAACAGAGACAGCTAGCCTTTCTGTGTTCAAAGAGAAAAAATAAAACTTACAATTAATGCTTTCACTGATTTAAGTGTTTGTCAGAGACCATGTGCAGGAACTCAAACAAAAGGAAGGACGTTCTGTGTACCAGACGTTGCTACAGGCCACATGCATCTGCAGCCCTGGTCAGACAAACACAAACACTACAAAATACAAAACAGAAACATAAAAACAACCATGTTTGGGTTTAGGAGGAGTAACATGGTGTGATTATTTCTGTTTGTGCATTGGTAAAAACCAGTGGAATGCATGGTTTTAATTACAAAGATGCTGAAGTTTTTGGTATTTATGCAAATTCTGAAACCTAGACACAGTCAGGCTTCCCCGTCTGTGGTCTTTACGTTAAGCTAGGCTAACAATAAGCCTCAAGTGCCGTATTTAATGTATATAAAAGAGATTATTCTTAATCTCTTCATCTCAATTTCAGAAAGACAGCAATTGAGTTAATTTTGTAAAAATGTTAACAGCTTTATATAATGGGCTGTTTGTAGCCTCAATGTAGCCAAGCTAACAAGTTTCTACCATCTGCCAGCAGACACATTACTGATAATGTCTATTTTTGTAGGTGCAAACGAGCAGAAAGCATCAACAGACTTTTACTGCAGATGTTGACATGGTGCAGAGTCATCTGTCAAGCAGTAAACAATTTACAAAGTCACAAAGTGTCTTGTTAAAAAATTGTGAGCCTTAAAAGACGGTTTAAAAAAAAAAATTCAACAGCCAGAGATAAAATCTCTCCAACCAATTCAGGGATCTAACAGTGCATTTTGTGACTGCAGCATTACCAGCTTCGTTCCGGGACAGACCACACTAAAGGTGAGATTTATGCTCTTCTGGAAGGAACCATATGTTTCATTTTTACAACAGCAGAGACTTGAAAGATGAGGATCAAGAGGCCATGCTGAGTCTCTTAAAGATGCCCAGAGAAAGACAACAAGATCGCTAAATAATAAACTGTATAAAAAAATCGATGATTTATTGTTTACATTGTTAAATAAATGTATAGAACAATTTCACTGGTTTTATAAAAAGCCACTGTGGCATTTATATGTAAAACTTTGCTTATCTGGCCTGCTATCATCCTCCTCATATTAAAAGACAGCAAATATTCTGAAGTATTGTTGATGAAACGAATAATCAAACATGCTGCCCCCTTATTTAATTAGGTGTAGAATAAAAAATCGTCTGTTTATATGCAAAGCTGTTTTGTACTTAATGAAGTGTTGTCCCTTTCTTTCCCTATAGGTTTGATAAAGTACTTCTGGCACATTGTTATGCCTGTCCAGCAGACCAACATTTAATACTTAATCCTAAGGAAAAAAAAAAAAATATATATATATATATATTCTTCAAGATGACAGTATCTCCCAAAACTATACAGCAGCCATTGTTAATCTTCTCAGACAAATCTGACGTTTGGGACGGAGCTGTTCGTCAAAAGCTAAATGTTATAAACAATATCAAGTTCTTTCCATTTTAAATCAAACTTTACATCACATTAAGGCACAAATTCCCACCTTTTAATGTGTTTTTACTTGCTTTCTTTACCCTTCAGGGCCACATCATCTATTAAATCATCAACAACAACAAAAAACAGTGGGTTTCAGCTACTTTAATGTGAGGTTTTCCATCATCTCAAATTGAATATCTTTGGGTGTTGGACTGTGTTTTAGACAAAACAAGAAATCTGAGAGGATGACCCTGGGCTATGGGAAACTCCCAGCCATTTTTCACAAATGATTAATTGAGAAAACTATTGTCCCTAATCTCTTTAAAGCAAAAGTGTAAATAAACTGCACTGCTTTTACTTTACACCAAGTTCTCTCCATGGTGGCTTCATTGCTGAACGATTTCTGCAGGGATCCAGCCTGCAGTGTGTTTCCGAGAGCTGCTGACATACAACTACAACTAGGACTTTCTAATAGGAGTGGGCTAAGTGCTCTCCATGCCAGAGAAAGGCCTCAAACAGGAAATGTGGCAGGCTCAGCGACGCTTTGCCAAGCCGCCCGCTGAATCACATCCATCTGCTTGCATATTATGCAAATCACCCTGAGTTACTTAAGTGCAAGTCAGAGTAAATGTGTGTTCATCTGTGTGCGATAGAGCTCCTTTCCAAATCAGCTTACAATCTGTTGTGACACATTAATATCACTCATGTCAGATGTGCCACCTACAGGACTCCACATTTCCATCGCAGGCATTCAGCTGATGCTCCAATCCGAACTGCCCTTACACAGTATAAACTTAATTTCCTTTATTTTGAATTTGTTACAGATGAGAGCAGCATGTATTCCATTAATGTTCATTTCAGCTCTAATCCAATTCATTGTTCCTCCACGGCTCTGTGTATAGAACAAGTCAATTCCACACGGGATTAATCTACTGTTCTTTACTTTCAGGGCAATCTGCTGGTTTGCATACTTTAAAAGCTTAGCTGTTACTTGTGGTCTCTGACACACACTCTCGCTCACAAACACACACACAAACACACACACACAGAGTGTTGTAACTCAGCCAACGTGGAGATTGATCAGATGGGCCGTGTCCAAATTAAAGCCTGTCCTCTGCAGACATGCCAAGCATAATAACTCTCCCCTCTTTGCACTTTCCTTGGCGTGAAACAGAGGAACGAAACAAAAAAAACATGCATGAGAGAGCGAGAGAAGAAGAAGAAGAAGAAAAAGAGGTGCAATTGGATAATGTCTTGACACCCATCGCAGAAAAAGGAATGCCTGGCTCTCAGATGTCTGACCCATTTTCTGCTCTCGCTCTCGCACTCTCCTCCTTTCTCACTAATTTCCTTCCTTCCTCTAATCTACAGTAAAGAAGCCATCTGACTCAGATTCACTGGAAGCTCTACGAAATGCAGTGCCACAGGAACCATACCTACACACTGCAACACATGTACACAAACACCCACACAACCGGCCTCATCTACAGTACCACACTGCAATAACTGGAACGAGGAAAAAAACACACCGTGCTGCGCTCGAACTGGCGACGATGATTTTTATATTCTCTGGGTGGGCTTTTTATGACAGTTTGTGTGTTTTTATGTGTGTTTTTGTGTGTGTGTACCCTATGCAAGCCAGGCACATGTGCTGAATGTGTTCAACAGTGTGCATAATGAGAGCCCTGCGCTCCAACAGAGACAGTTCAATAATCAATTATTCACTCGCTGAAAATACACTGGCGCTCATTTCTATTTCTAATAATAAAATCAGTCGGCACAAATGTTCGATGCCCTGACAAAAACAGGTCGTTATGATTATTACGATTGAGGGCAATTACTAATATTAATACGGAGAAACTGGTGAATATTATGATTTTTACATATTCTGATAAACTATATTAGAGTGGCTGCAGCAGAGATGTGAGTATTTTTTTTAAATGCATTTTACTGTAATATGACACCTTTCAGGTCTCTGTTATTGAATTTTAAAGAGGCATTTCTCAAAAACTACAAGAGAGAGAGAAATTTTGAAGTTAACAGGGACATTTATCAGAAATTTTGACATTTTTAATGCCATTTTGCAACATTTTAAGCATCATTACTGGTCCATTAACTTCCATTGTTTCAGGGTGGATGCAGAAGTTTAAAAAAAACTGAAACAAAGCTTTCTTTGTACTAAAAAAACAATATAAGTGTTTTTTAATGAGCAAGCCCATACAACATTTGCTGTCATCTTAATTGGCCTTTTTTTTTAAATACACTGCCAAATCTCTTCTTTTCTACATTTGTTTTGTATTATTTTGGATGTACTGTATTAGATTTATCATTAAAAAAAAGGTTGTAATCCTTGAAATTCCTCTAATGGATGATTGGCATCGCAAACCCGGTTACCACGGTAACACCGGGACTCCGTATCCACGGGCTGCGACCTCTTCGTGATAAAAGACGCCTCGTGTTTGGGGTGAAACCTTCAAACGTGGAGAAGCAGCAGTGGCACATGTTCAGTTTGCATTAGCAGTAACCTAATACAGCTGCAGGAGAGCCAGGCTGACATCGATGATATTAAATTACTGCAACGCCGCATTATATGCAGCATTGTTTCCTGTAAATAAATAAATAGATGACTAAAATAATATAAATATGAACCCTGCATAGAAAAAGCATGAAGAACTACTAACTTAAAGGCAAGTAAATGCATTTAAATACAAACATGGAATTACTTAGTAGAAAAACAGAGCTGGATTACTTTGAAAAAAAAAAAAAACTAAAAATTGCATGGCTGCATAACCCTAAAGGTACCTCAAAAGTGTTGTTTCTTCCTCATATGGCTCAACTGACTATTAAATAACATGCTAGGAAAAAAATTAAAGGGAAAAAAAGGTTGCTTGAAAGATTTAAAGTCATATTAAAATCTTATAGTTAGCTTAAGGAAACAAATAACAGGAATGTCAAGAATACAGAATATGTATTTATTAGCAGTCAGCCATTCAAAACAGCCTATATGGTCCTTTGATTAATCCTGCTGGTCCTTTAGGGCGCTTTCACACTGCCTGTTTGGTACGGAGTTTCGTACTTTTCAGTTTGAAACGAACAAAAATAGCAGATATGAAACTTCCCCTGGTCTGTGGTCCGGAACTTTGGTCCGAACAAAAGAGGTGGTCTCAGTCCGGATCAAACTGAACCACGGTTCTGTTCGTGTCTGGTGTGAAAGCAAAAATTCGGACCTCCGGACCTTCATACCAGTGACAGGAAGTTAAGACAAGCTACCCTTAATACAAATTAAAGCATTTTCAACATGCTGATGTCAAACGCTCGCCTGCCAACAAACCAATCAGTGTAAATTACAGAGACACGCAACCTACATACTATACGATGATATGACATAGGTTATATAAAGTCCGTTAGTCCATTTGCATAATTGCAGTGCGAAACCGAAACTTACCGGACCAAATGCACACAATGTAACAAAAGCACGAAATCTTGGTCCAGACTTTCAGGTGTCAAAGCGCTGTGAGTTTATGCAAAGCAGCTTCTCTGGTTTTACAGTAGCAGAGCGCACATGCTTAGGTGACAGTCCGTTGAAAAAACATGGGGAAGGACGACGACAGGCAGAGGTTAGAGGAGCCCAGGGGTCGCCTTTGGTCTCAGTGTCGGATAAAGGTCTGCCAACACACTCCTGCCTCTCTCACACACACAGATATATATATTTATATACACAGGAATAACAACTGGAGGCACTGGACTGTAAACAATGTACTTTCACATGCTACAAACACAAATAGGCTCACAGAAGAACACATTAATTAACAGTCCGGCCTTCTCTCCCCTTTATGTTAGCTCATCTAATATTATTGGGTTATAGTTTCCCTCCCTCCCGCTCTCTCCGTTACACAAACACACCAGCAGGGTCAGCGCTGCCTGCCTTGGCACAGAAGAGGACTACAGATGTGAAAGTAGGGAGAGTTCACTCTGGGGACCAGCTGGAGCCCGTCCAACCTGGACAAGGGTCAGGGACAGGACCGAGAGAACACAAGCAGCATTTGGAGCCTCTTCTCGGGGGCTCGGCCAGCTTGACACCCTCATCAGTCACCCCGGGCCTCAATCCAGCCTATTCTATGAACGCTCTGCTGGCTTGATTATTTTGACTGTGCGCTCCTTTGTAAAAAAAAAAAAAATTAAGTCATAGCAAAGAAATAAAATACACAGATTCCACACGTCAAACTCAGAGTGAAAATAATAATAATAATAATAATAAAAAATACAAGGCTGTAATCGACTTGACAAATAATTGTTTTATTACAGGAAGTTGTTCCAGTGATACAAGACTGTGTTGGAAGCTTAGCGCTGCACTCAGTGTCATGTTGCATTAAACAAAGTCAAACAGTTGTTGTTGGGCACAGCACTGAACACTCACTGGAGACAGTTTAGACAGAGCTGTACAAACAGGGGGAGGCCGGCTGGCTGAGAAATGAACTATTACTGCCTTTGTGTATAACCCTGTACAGTGCTGAGCAAACACAGGGTATCTAGTGCAACATGTGTTCTTAACAGGGTGGTGGTCTGGGTCTATAAAAGCTTGAGTGATAACATTTTTTTAACCGAGAATAGCTGCCAACATTGTGCTAATGAACACGACATGCTCTGCTGATGTAAATGCGTGTTTGAACATGCATGCATATCAAATGTACGAGTGGTTGTGCATGTGTGTGTATAGCAAACTCATGCATGCAAACTCCTTGAACTTCTCTGTCCAGTGTTGACGGGCCAAAAATACTGCAGGGCGGTAGTGTACACTAATCACAGAGTGATTGCCTCACACTTTGACTATCGAGTTTCCTGATACCCAGGCCAGCTATGTCGAAGGAAACATTAGCCTTCCCTCCACGCCACATACATGGAGACGCTGCAGAAATACTGTTCTCACACAAACAGCCCTGCACAGAGCAACACACAGCTCCTGCCAGATTTTAACACACACACACACACATACACATGTGCAAAAGGAGAGTTTTTGTTTTCAATTGCAGCAAGAAACTAAATCAACTCAGATCAGTGTCTTCTGCATGCCAGATTTTGTTGATTAGCTACAGTTAAAACATATCAGATGAGGAATGCCAGATCAGCAAGTCCCTTGATGCTTCAACAAATTAAAACACACTCACACACACACACACACAGACACACACACACACAAAGGCTCAGGGCGCTTGGCGTTCAGTTGAAAGTCTGGACCTCCCAAAGTGTAGCTCTCCATCCTTCTACTTGGCTATCAGCGCTAACAGGTAGAGATGAAACACATTCCCTGGATCAGGTAAAACGCCGGGCAAATCCCCGGATTAATGATGCATTCAAATTAACCAACATCCAGGCTGTGAGAAGGGAACTCAGTGATCTTATGGCGCTGGGTTAATGATTGTTTACATGCCCGACACTGCTCCCAAACTAGTACCTGAAGTTTTTAAAGGCTTAATTTTAGAGTGTTAATAAGCAACAAAGCCTCCCCCTTGTGCTGCAGCCTTCTGGATGAAGACTCAATTATGCTTGATTGTATTTATTAAAAGCGGAGCTGCCAGATCAGGAGAGAGGTTACTCTATCGCTTGTTTAAATATTTGCTAGTTTAAACCCTGGAGCTTAACAAATTTTCTTTCCAACAGTCAGGTGCACACCATAAATCTAATTCTTTAACGTACTAAAAAAAACTCTTCAAAGCAGGAATTCAAATGATCAAAGCGAATGTGATCCCTGGTGTGATAATGACTATTGACATTTACATATTGTGATTTTATCAATAATGTGTCAAAATGCAGAGTTAACCACTAAAAAGCACAACATAGAGTTTTGATTGATTAATCCTCTAATACATTTTCTCATTTTGTTCTCCCTTTAGGCAACTTTAACGTTGAAAAGTCAACTTATTAAACACTTTTTGACAGACTCATATAATTCAGACTGCACCTAATAATGGTTCTCTTATTGGATTAATCTGCATTGTGTTTTCTGGATTAATTGATTTGTCCAAAAATGTCAGAAAATGATTATTCAAATGCCGGTTTTGCTTGTTTTATTTAACCAACAGCTTAGGTCCGAAAGATATTCAGTTACTGTCCTACACGATAAGGAAAAGCATCAATTCCTCACATTTGGGTTTCAGCTTGGCTGCATAGCATGAGTTTTTTTTTAATGACAAGTTTAAAAGATTAAATCCACATGGAGAGCATGAATCAGCAGGTTAAGCTTGCAGAGTTGCTCCGGATTTAATGAAAAAAAAGGTCACTTTGCCTCTTTATGGCAGGATTTTGCAGGTGAAGCTGGTCTCTAAGGGGTTTCTGTGTTCACCTGATAAATTTTTGTCCACAGAAGCTACAAATCCAGAGTTAAATTTAAATCAAAACATTAAGTATCTCCTGCAAAAGCTCGAATTTTTGTTAATCAAGATGATAATCTCAAAGTAATTATCATTTATTTATCACAAGTAACATTAAATCAACTGCTTAAAGTAACTTACTCAGGGTTAATGTCATTAAAACACAGCGTACCCACCTGTAATTTTAGTATAATGGCAGACAATTACTGCCACCAACAATGTTAATTAATTGATTTGATTTATATTCAAACAGCCACAGCCAAACTGGGAAAACACTGTGTGTGTGTGACTCCTTTAACAAAATGCATTATTCTAACAAAAACAAGTGGCTGATTTAACTTTATCTCAAAACCACTGAATGAAAAACAAACTCGAGGGAGGAAAAACTGTTGCTTCCAGCTTCAGAAATGTGTGACTCTCATTGGTCGATGTCAGAAACACTTCAAAGACGTCCTATTAAACTGTGAAACAAACTTTCACCTCAGAGTCATAACATGAACCAAAGTCTAATTCTGCAGCCGGGGGAGTGCATCACAGACACATCCACTCCTGCTGCCTCAGTCAGACGGGGTTGCGACTCGGCTGCTGTGAAAAAACCAGACATGTGACCAGAATCTGTGGTGATCGCCGGCTGAGGAAGCAGCTTGCTGTGAATGATTACAAGACTCGTACGCAACAACAGCTACGAATCGACCGCCAGTAACTGGACATATTGAAACATTAATGAGGCTTGAAAGCACAATCAAAAAGCTTTCATGTGCCTTTTGATGCCTAATTGCAAAATCTATTTCCACTGTAGATATTTATTATACAGCTATCTCAAAGTAGTGAAAGAGTGATTCCCAACTCGAGGTACTCGTAACTCAAAGACTACATTTGTGTTTGTCCGGAATTCATCAAAGCTCCTGATTCGATTTGATTCACAATTTGGTTGAAGTCTGTTAAAATTAATTTGTTAGAGATATTTTAGTTATAATGCCCATTAATGCTTGGCTGTGGTGGAAACTTCTGTGAGAACTACTGCTGTTTATTTTACAAGGACTCCTTTAACCTGATGCTTTACTAAACACATGAACGTTTAGATTAAAATTTGAATTAAATGGTTTTTGGGATGTGGCTTAAATCTGCTAGTGTAGTAATTCATGAGATATTGTAATAATTTTCAACTCAAGAAAGTAATATACATTGACATTTAGATCTTTGTAAGAATACAGATGTTTGAGTTTATACAGGTGTACATGTTGGTGTCATAGACAGCACATTTAAAGTGGACAGAGCCCCTACTTTAAGGCCTAACAAGCTAGCAGAGAATTGAAATCAGTAAAAGTAGTCGAAAAAGTGAACAAAAATAAATGATAAGGAGTTATAACAGTTTGCTAAAAACTAACAGATACTTTTTGTTGGCTAAAATTGACTGAATGACTGAAAGAGGTAAAAGAAATGAATAAATAAGAGAGTACTTAGCTAAAAACAACGCATAAATTTTAAGCAAATGGAAACGGATAAATCATTGAAATAGGTAAATGTAAGGAATAAATAGCTAGGATAACTTATTAAAAGAGGTAGTTAAACTCTATGGAAAACAGAAATGGTTGACTAAACACAGATTGTTAACTCAAATAGCAGCAAAGATAAATGTGTAAATGATTTAAGTAATAAAAGTAAAGGAAAATTCTTTGTAAAATCCAGCTTCTGCCACTTTAAGAAGAGATAAAACCTTAATACTGTAAAAATGTTGCACAGTCACTTCCATATCCATGTAATAAGACATAGAAAACAGTATAAATAAACATTTTGGTACATTGTGAGGTAACAGAGTTCATCTAGCAGGACGGTTTGGTTACAGAGCAGAAAAGGCTGCTGCTAATGAACAACTACAACAGCCTCATTCACTGTTGACACTTGCATTTCACACCGTCTGCAGTGAAAAGTCACGGCTCTAATGAAAACCTACAGGCCTACTGTTAAACCAGAGCTCTCTTATTTTGGTTTGTAATTATGCAGCTATTTTGTAACAAAATTCCTGAAGGTGTCTGGTACACGTGGCCTTAACCCAGATCCAAGTTAAGGAGAAAAAACAACAACAAAAAAAAAAAACGCATGCAGCGATGACGAGGTGGGGTTTTGTAGAGTCCTGCCAAACCAAGTTTTGAAACAAATCCATCCAAATTTGCTCAAGCATGACAAATCACGGAACAGGAAGCAATAAAACTCGGACCTCTGTCTGCATGGGCCAAACATTTATCCAGATCCAGATTCAGGGTTATTGAAGAGAAATCTAAGCAGTGTAGACTCTGTTAGAGATGTTTAAGATCATCTCATAGCCTTGTTTACCGAAAAAATTAACTCCTAGTAAAGTTTTAACTGCAGTAGCAGCGAGGAAAAGAGCATTAAACTCACTCAGATGGGATTTTTTTTTAAAAAGGTCAGACTTTTCTGTGCTCATGTCTTTTTTTTTCTTACAGTAATAAAATGCTGACCTATATAAATCCCATGCTGGAGGAGCCGAGTAGCCATAGTAGGTCTTGGGTCGGGGCCATAATTCTAATTGTGGGGTTTTATAAGCATCTCTTTCCTCCGAGTTATTCATTATCCCAGCAGATAATATGGAGAAGAATGGAAAATTTCCTCCCGGAAGTCGTGTAACAGATTTGTTCTTTTGCCCTCTATCAGACTGATTTTTACACTTTTTTTTTTTTAATTTATCTCAACGGGAGGAAGCTAATTTTACTATACACACACACACTGCAGCAAATACACTATACAGCACAATATCATACATTGTAGGCTATAAACCAGAGCTAAAACAGCAGGACATTAAAAGATTTTTCTAGTAAAAAGTCCAATGATTCTCCAGTTTAAGCTTCCAGTTTTGAGGATTTGCTGCTTTTCTGTGTTAAATTCCACTATAAAAAGACACATTCTGGGTTTAAGACTGTTTGCTTAGACAAAACAACTAAGTGATTATGTCTCCTTTGGCTTTGAGAAATTTGAGAAATTAATTGGCAGATCAGTCAACAACAAAAATAATAGTTAGCTGCAGCTCTTATACTTATGTGTTGATATATATTATGTTACATGCACTGTGTTTATGGGTGTATATGACATTAAAACAAATACTCTCACACTGCAATTGCCATCATAAAACAGTTATCAATTTAGAAGAAATCTTCATTAGTTCTTTCTGACTTTTATGTCTAATTCCCTCCTCTAATGCCAACATACAAACCGACTCATATTCACACACATTAATTCCTCTTGGGAGCTCTTATTATATACTGATTATCTTCTGCCCCAGGGGCACGGATACTGAAATTGTTATTGCCTGTTTAATCTCGAATGCGCATGGAGGGAATAACTCTGTCCACATTGACTCAGTGTTTATTACACAGCAGACAAAAAAAAAAAGAAAAAAAAAAGCAGTCACTTTATTGTCTTAGGAACTGGTAGTTTAATATGTCTGCAGATGTGTAGTGACTTAATTTCAATCCCTCTGCCTAAATTGAGGCAGCTCTCACAGAGCGAGTGAAAGCAGTTCAGTGCCAGCAAATGTGGGATGGACTCCTGCTTGTAAAGTGCTCCGCTTCACCCTGGCAAAAATAAACCTCACTGGCCTCGGTGCCAAGTATTCCCGTTGATGAAAAGCCAGTTGTGAGTGGCCCCAGTTGTACCCGGGCAGAGCCAAGCGGACTGGTGTTAATAAGTGAGAAGTGCGGCTGTGTAAAACAGTCTCCCAACCCTCTGGCCAATAAAGGCCATTTTACAAATTATTATTTTCACTGGTGATTTTGGAAGCTGTTAAAAGCAAAAAAAAAAAAGGCTGGCTGCCACGGAGGCACACAGAGCAGCACAGTGTAACAATGGTTCAGTGGTAGAGAGTCATAAAAAAAGACATGGGGGAGCCTCTGATAAACATCTGCATGGAAACCCCTGCTCAACGGAAATAACTGACAGCAACAACAAAAAAAGAAAAGAAAACAGACTAGAAAATGAAACCAAACCAAACCTGCACACCAAGACTGCAGGGAGGGGTGACAAAAAAAAACACTCTCACACAACACAGAAAAAAAGCCACAAACTCGTAGCATCTTGGCTTACGACTGATGTCACGTGACTGAATGTGTGTTTCGTGTGTTGAGAGGATGGGATGTTACAATATCTCGAAGACAGCAGGACCCCCAGTGGTCTGTGTGCAGAACGCACTGATAATCTCTTGTCTTGTTCACCATGACAGCATGCTTATCAGCAGAGGAGCTCCACGGGCCCCTGAATGCAGCACGAAGCAGCCACAACATCACACTGAAAGGTTAGCCTCATTTTTCTTGGCTAATGATGTTTGAACTGTCAGCGAAGACACGGTCATTACTTTTTGTGCCAGATTTACAGATCCCTCTTTACTGGAGACAGAACAGCGAACACACATTAATGTTCATTACGTAAGACAGAGAGACAGATCAATGTATCAATAATAATAGATTGCTATCAGCTGACTTTGATTGCATAAGTGGTCAAACTCTGATTTAAAATAGAGCTCATAGATTTACTGACAGATTTCATTCAACAATACATTTTATAACTTAATCACAAAATGTCAAACATTTGCTGCCTTGCTTCTCAATTGTAAATACTGGCAGCAATATGACCTTTGACCTATTTAAGTATCCTTCCTGTACTGTTAAAGCCATATCATTACAAAGGCCAGGCAATGATTTTTAATACATTTTAGTTATAGAAATGTGATAAATTACTTTTTGTATTAATACTATACCTTTCATATAGTATTAAGTGTTAATGCAATCAAAAAAACCTTATTTTGCAGCCATCAAAATCAGTAAGAAAGAAGTAAAAAGGTGTAAAAAGGACTCAAACTGTTCACTCTAACTAGGTTTATTTTGCAAAACAACACAAACCAGAAATCTCTATTCAGATCCCTTGTAATGTTTTCTTTAACCAGGACAGACCGAGAGTAACACTTAACAGTTTAAATATCAACTCATCAGTGCTCTCTGCTGAACAAACTATGTAAAGGTGGCACTGTTTCTAAACTGCTTCAGGCCCAGTTTGGCATTTCTGTATTTTCTCACAAACTAAAGTAAAGACTCTGGAACTAACTCGCCCCAAAACCCGCAAATCAGCAGGTCATCAAGGTTTTATTTGTGCTTGCACTCTGCAAATAAGCATGTATGATTATGATTTATACATACAAAAACAACCAATGGGTATCATGTCTGCAATCTTTTTCATCTGTAAAGCGGCCAATTTATTCACTTAGACGGCCATAAATAAAGTCAAATATTTCAATGCAAGTGCTCTTTGATTAAAAATTGGCTTTGTTTAGAACAAGTACACAAATATGTTGTGTTTGTAAACACAAGCTATTCTATACAGCACAAAATCTATTAGCCCAGTTCCAGTGCTGAACCCGTGATGATCAGATGACATTTTTTGGTTGGCTGCATTCGCGCTGGCTGAATAGATCTGATGAACCAACCTACAAGTCCATAGCATATGGGTGGTATAATCTAATTAGTCATAGAGGAAAACACAGACAACACGGTGGAGCGCCTGGGGGCCCTGCTTCCAGAGGATGAGCAACAGTCAACTGAGGTCAAACAGAAAGTAAAGGCGAGGGAATAACAGGCATGTCCTTCCATTGTAGTCAAGGATGTGCATTTACGGGGGAAATGCAACATCAAACAAGTCATGTGATGCTAGCTTCTGCTAATCAGCTGCAAGTATGTCACCTTTGTTGACCCGTAGTAACAACATCCTGCAAGGACTAATTAGCAAGTTTAAAAATGCCAGAAAAATCTAAAATCATGGTAACAAAGTCTTGAAGTATTCAGTTTGACATATGGGAAAACAAAGTAGCTGCTTTCCTTGACAAAATTACACCCATGTCAGACACATTCCTTATGCTAAGACGCACGTTTCATCAAAGCTAACAAACACCTCGTCAACTGTAACTCCAAAATCCTTCATTTCACTTCCAAAATCACCCCAAGTGACCAAATGGGAGGAAATAAGAGGCATATCCGAGGATCACCCCGCTCACCGAGCAGCGTTCAGGAATAGCTCTTGACATATTGGCCTACCCAGCATGCCCTCAGCCTCTCTAGACAGCTCTGACATCATTATACAGCAGATACAGACGAGGACATCAGCTGCACAGCCATAGTTATATAAGCAAAAGCTCTACGTTTCTAAGCATTAAGCACTGCTGCCCCACCATGGGGAATAGGAGGGGAATCGGAATAGATGGGGGGGGGGTTTTAAAGCAGGAGGAAAAGGAGCGAGGAGGCCAGGAAGAAAGACAGACAGAAACAGGGTCACAAAAAGAGAGGCCCGCCGGGGTGCTTGCTGCTGGGAGGGACTGAAGAAGGTCACCTCTGGCCCCCTGAAGGAGCCCCAGCCAACAGGAAGAGAGAGAGAGGAGAGACGAGAAGAAAAAAGAGAGAAGAAGAAGAGATAGAACAGGTCACATGGGGCTACACCCATCCACCCACTGTGTGCTCTCTCATGTACAGCACTGTTACATCACTAAGTGGAAGCAAAGCCAGTATTTCCTATTTACTTTCCCTCTATGCATGGAAAAAACTATTTAGAATAAAGGAAAAGGAGGGAAAACCTGCAGCTTAATGACTCTTTGCGTCCGTCTGTTGGTTTATTTTAGCAGCTTTGACTGCAAAGGTTTTGTCCTCTTCACAGCTCAGACTTGTCTATTTAAAATCGAATCCTTAGAGAAAATCTTTATACTTGAATGGTGGACTTGTCCAAGGCTAATAATCAACCCAGGGAGAGAACACTGCGATTTAAACTGATGGCTAATGATTAATGAACAGTGGGCATCTGGGGCCATACCAGCTGATCTGACATAAATTAGCTTTGTTTTAGCCTGTTTTTATTTAAAAAAAATCCCAAGAAACTGCAGTGGTTTAGCACCACATACATTTAAATAATAATGAAAAAGACATTATTTATTAATAATTTAAAAAAGCAAGCTTCAAGATGCATTTAAGTTGGGTACTACTGGAGGAATAAACCAGGCTAAGCTTTTAAAAAAAATTGTGTAGCTTTCAGTATTAAGATATCACACCTAGAAAAATCTAAGAATAAGGTTTTTGTGCTCGATTTACTGCATTCACAATGTCAAATCATGTGACAAAACCCTTTAGAAGTTTGCAAATGCATTTAAATTGTAATAATTTAGAGATTTAAGAGTCAAAATTATTCAAAGTTTTTAACTGGTTACTGTGTTGATCCAAAATATTGCCTTTCAAATCATGCTTCACTGTGCCAAAGCAAACGTTTTCTGTTGCCAGCTTGATGGATTCAATTGTGAGAGCATTTAGCTTTTATCCTGTCACTTTCCATCATTACAGTGAAAATACTACTGTGGAAATTATTATGGCTGAGATTAGAGACCCTGAAAAGACTCTGCTGGCAAAGTGGTTGCATTGAGTGATATAATTATTACACTGCTGTAACGTGGCGATGAAGGTCTTCATACACAAACAGCTGCAAAAGCACTAAACAAACTGTCGCCCATATTAATGATTTGCTGTGGTCGATCATGAACCGACATCATTTTCACATGGTCTAAGTGGACGGCTGTCAGTGCTGTCTGTCAGTCGGCACTCAGTCAGGGTTATGGCACATTAGGATGCATTAGAAAGGTGTTTCTTGGCAACATTAAACATTTTAGCTCTTTAACAATCAGTGCTTCATGTCAAGGCAACTTCCCCCGGCTGTGTTGTCTTTGGGACAGACATGCACCTTATTGTATTAAGTTTCTGGGAATGTTTATCTAAACCATAGATTCTCTTTCTCTTCTTTTTTTTTTTTTTTTTTTGTACAACCGAGTCTCAGCATCTGTGGAAATTTAACACCCCAAACCTGACAGTTATAATGAAATGCACATTGTGCCTCGTAGGAACACTTTGTTCTGTTACTGGCAATTTCTGATACATATCAACTGACAAGATCAGACAGTGATCATCCGGGCTGCAGTCAGTAATACAATCCTGGAGCAAAAAAATGCACCGATAAATGTCAGCCCTTGAGCATCAACATGGACACAATGAACTATATTTGCAGGAGTGCGTTAATATCATGGATGTTTATGTCCTAGTATTTACATACTGACTGTGGTGAAGATTTATGCTAAAATAAAAAACATAAGCAATGCAATGCAGCTTTCAGTTTCATTACAGCCTTGTTTTGGATCAATAAATATTATTATAAATGCTATAAAAAAATGCAAATGTTTAAATTATCATGTCAGGATGCACTGAAACTCACTTCTACAACACATCAAAGAAGAGAAACCAAATTAGGGTCAAGTGACTGAACTGAAAGGCTCCCTACAGGACTATCATGTGCATTATAGCCAGAGAGCCCTCATCGATCAGTCTATCTACCTCTGTTTGTGTGCACGTGTGCATGCGTGATTGACCCATGCGCGCGCCAGAGTGCAGCAGGCATAAATCCAAGTTCGGGCCTGTGTGCAGCACACAGTACAGGCATGATACTGTAAAAAAATGCACCCGCACCGCTATGCAGTGCTACCGTTTTTTTTTACTGACAACCACCACCGACAGAAGCTGGGGGGGGACGTCAACAATCGTGGCCGAGCGGCTCGAGAGCAGCAGGGTTAGCCCCCCTGCTTTGCTGTACAGTAAAAACCGTGTGTACCTTGGCTGCTGATCTGATCTGTCAAACCAACCCAGGCTACTGAAGCTAGCACCGCCAAACAACTGCATGCACACCACGCTGCGTTCAACGTCGGTCGGGAAAAAAAAAACAAAAAAAAAAACAAAAAAAACGATATAACGACACTTACCGTCGGTTAACCCCACGCGGTCCGGACTCCAGTTCGGGTTGGATATTAGGTCATTAGGCGGAAATGAAGCGGGAGAGACTCAGCGGGTCTCCTCCGGTGTCTGCACACAAGTGTAGCTGCAGCGCTTGGGAAGCTACACCGTCCAACCCCCCCTCCAGTCTCAGTCCGAGCCCGGTGCTCCGCTAAGCCGCTGCGCCTCGCACTGTCAAATTATCTCCGTCCTCTCACGGCTCCCCGACCCCGTAAAGCCTCTGCGTGGAAATGAGTAGGTTTGTTTCCCCCTTTTTTTTTTTTTTTCGCTGCCTTCCTTCCAGGAGCGTTTGGACGGGCTGCAGTAACAGGAGGGAAAGAACCAAAAAAGAAATACTACACGGCTCGCTCCTCCCTCCGCTTATGTACAGTACAGTAAAGCGCGAGCGCTCGGCTGTGTGACCACTTAATAAAACTATCTACCGCTCTCTACAGGACCACCACTGTAAAGCACTGACTGTACACACACCAAAAAAAAAACACACACACACATGTCGGGACGTTCAAGACGCATCACCTGCCTTCAGTCGCCTCTGCTTTCCTTATTTATTCACTCCATCATCATTCAGACGAAGCACCCCCACCACCTTCCTCTTCCTCCTCCCCCTCCTCCACCACCTGCCTCAGGAAAGGTGAGGTTAGTCCACCTTGAATTTAGTGGACAAGAAGTTCCAGATTTGATGGAGGTACACTGGAAATATATGTGACTTAAAGTAATTTAAATAATATTAATACAATTTAAAAGTCTATACAATAGACTATATAATAATAATAATAATAATAATAATAATAATAATAATAATAATAATAATAAAATCATTCCTTAGGCTTCTTTTGATTTGGTGAAGCCCTACTTTTAATGGTAACAGTATTGATTGGTGCAGAAATAAACCAATGACTCAACTGGAAGGAAATTAACCAATATATTAATAATTATATATTAGGCGAAAATGCTAATAATTTAATTAATTTCGCTTTATATTTTGATCACAGAGGTCATGTTGTAAGTATATTGTATTGATTTTGACTGCAATTTGTTAGCAATACATTGCAAGTGTTGGTTGATATCACAGAAGGAACACCAGCAGTCTGGATCAAGGCTCATTAAAACTCTCTGATCCCTGACTTGTTTTACAACATTCTCGTCTAAAGGCCACCATTAAATTTACAAATGCACTGATAGAAAAGATGATCAGAGGAGGAAAATATTCCTCCTTGTCATCATTTCTGCATCCCATTCAAACTTAAGAGATTAAATTCTGCATTTATTGTGATCAAACAGCTGAGAAACCAGGGCCTTTTTTTTCCAACCTAAATCCAAAATTACCATAATTGTTCCAAAAAAGCCGTATGCTGACGACGCCATCCTGCGCACATCAGTGCAACCGAGGAATCTGTCAACATATGGCAAAAATGAAAACGTTCCCTTATTCATACCATCACATCTTTTTTTTTTTTTTTACAGTAAAGTCCGACGAATTGCAGGCAGGGCTTAATAAATAATTTTCAGTAGGATGGCTGCAGCTCTGATTCAAAAGCTTTTTCCTTCCTCTGCTCAGTCTCAGAGGAAATTCTGTGCTGAGAAAATGTATGCTGACTGAAGCCTCCAAACAGTTCGATATTTCTGTCACTAATCTAACAGACAAATATGCAGGAAGTCACCAGCTGGGGAGTGACACAGTCTTCTAGCACTCGGTGCCCAGAAGTGTGATATTTACATTTGATGGTTTTCAATTACAGAGAGGTGGTAGAGAATAAAGGTTTATTTCAAGTGCAAATGCAGCAGGCAAAATTAAATATCATTGCTTTTTCACTGAGAGCTTTATCGATGTCTGTGTGTCTGAAATGAGTGTGTGTGTGTATGATTGTCTATATGCATACTAAACTAGGTAATTTCACTAAGTGAGAGAGCATAAAATGTCTGGGTCTTGATAAAGAAAGAAGCTATTAGATTATATGCTGGTGTCGTCCATGGCACTGTTTCATTACCACTCTGATTTCCAGGAAAAGTCTCCTTTATAAAACAACGAGGTCCTTTGACTGACAGTCAAGTTAAAACAAAGGACAGATTTATAACTTTTTCATTCTAATTGGTTATTTGCTTTTGATCTAGTTGAAGTTTTCAGTTTCCGTGACAGCCAATTATAGAAAAATACAACTGACCAGATTTCAAACAGCTCGTCAAATCGCAAGAAAACAATTCAACTCTTCAGAAGACGTATCAGGTCAAATTCAGGACAGAGAGAGAAAGAAAAACTACATCCTCCATCCATCCAGCATGCAAGTGTAACTCCAGTGCAGGTATGATGTTATTTTACTATCTCCATAACCAAACTAATGAATACATTTTGGAATATGGGGAGCTAAAACTATGATTTTAACCTAAAACTGTGGTCATGTTTGAAGAATATATTTGAATTTAGTCTGTGGTAATTCAATACTTACACAGCATATGTATTATAAATCATTCCCACTGTCCATACTGGCCTTGAAGCGACGTCTTACCTATGTCATACAGCCAATACAGCTCCTATCTGTCAAAAAACGCTTAAATTTCTTAAGCCAAATCAATACAATGATGGATTTCTTAGTGCAAAATTCATTTTTTGTGTTTTGCTAATGCTAGTGGCTCTATAAGTCCAGTACAACTAAGATACAGCAATGCTTCTGGGTTTAATGCTAACTCCTGCATGCTAACATGCTCAAACTGATTATGTTGATGAGTTATCATGTTATTATTCTAGCATTTGCTAATCTGTGCTATTGTTCTCAAAGTACAATGCTGATAGGAATGTCGGTAGGTTTGCTGGTGTTTAATCATAAACCAAAGAAAAAGCTACCGGTTGATGGTGTCCGATAAAAAAATTATGGAACCTCTGAAATTACTGCAATTTATCCTCCAGAGAACATGAAGTTTCTACCAAGTGTCATAACTTTCACCCAATAGTCATCAGCAGTGTATAACAAATCTCTCAAACTCATGGTGACGGGATTATCTACGAGGACCATAGTCATTAGGATATGTTGTTCGGAAACCGTTAATTTCCCAGCAATCAATCAAAAATTTGTTGTAATAATTCAGTCTAGAACAGAGTTTTGAATCAACCTTCAAACATCTCCATCCCTTAAGCCACAAATTAACTTAAATCTGAAGATATTCTTTAAATTTAGGTAAACATAAAGTGGTTGAAACAAGATCCTCTTCATGGTTACATATTAAAAAGACATGCTGATACTGCAAACCCAAGCTTAACTGTCCCATCAGGCATAATAATTAAATGTTCATCCACCATCCCAGCCATAGTTTTTGGCTGTTTTATAAATACCACTCTAATTTCTACTTTGGCATTGAAATTTGTCATTGGATGCAAATCGTAAACTGCAGGATTTTCCAATTGACCGTTATTGCTGGAGAGACCAGGCTGTAAAGGAGCCGGAGGACGTTGCCATGGAAAGGACATCTGGCTTTAAGAACGGGTGTACGTGAATAAGTGCAAGGATGGACAGATGGATAATGGCCCTTCTATATGAATATATTCCCACCACAGACTGCAGAAAAATATGGACATAGCATCTGGGACCTGAAAGAGGTTCACCAGAGGCCTTAAAATTCAGAATTGGTCAGAATAAAAATTAACACAGCCAGATCTGTCTCTTCTGTCATATATTTGATTGAAAAACAAAGCTAAAAAGAGGCTATTGTAGGTTATTAAATTAATATCATGCAATCCAGGAAAAAAATACCAAAAATTATGCTCTTCTGTTATTTTAATGAGCCTTTTGGCATTTTGCTTTAATTGCATTTCATAGTTGTTTTTTTTTTAATAGCATCATGACTGCATGTGTAAATACTTTATCAATGCTTTTTTATGAAGCGTCTACTCTTTGAAGGAACTGTGTTATATGAATAAACTTTTTCCTTTATAGCTAGACTTGTAAATCATTATATGACTACAAAAAAAATAACTGACACACAAAAATCAGGCCAAAAAAACCATAAGTGCAAACATTAATGAGCACGCTAACACATACAGACACGCCCATGAAGCTTTAAACCTTTGGCCCTTCCTTTTTTTATTGTATTTCAAGGGCTGCATTTGATGCTATGAATGTTGCCAGAGATTTGTTTCCATTTGGTTTCAGGATTTAAAATTGGATTAAAAAGAGTCAAAACACAATCTCTGAACAGGATTAAGCCTTATATTTCCATTAAGTCTGATCCTACAGAACAGCAGTACTTCAGTTCCCTGTATTTTTGCCTGGTAGCTCAAACTGCTTCCTCTGTCAGGAAATTATTCCCGCATGGCCTCTTTTATATTTATTTACAGTAGAGTGTGTCATTAGATTATACTGAGATTATATTTATAGATTATACATTTAATATTACTTTATAGGCTTACTTAAATCCACACCAGTACTCACCCAAGCAACAAGTAAGACAGTTCTGTTGTTGCTACTCATTAGTTAATGGACTAAATCACAGCAGAAATCAGTCTTATAAGCGAAGGAGGAGATAAAATTCACTGCTTTTTATTCAGAAATCCTAAAAGTGCAGTTAAGAAAATGAAGACAATTCAAAACAGTTTGCTTCAGTTTCATTTGCTGTGTCATTATATGAGGTGTATGTGGAATTTACATAGATGTTGCGCAAGTCCGCTTGTGTTTGGTTAGTAACGTTCAACAAGTCTTCACAATAAATCAGCAGGACGACTATTGTTTGTCCGTGCCTTTCAAAACTGTTACAGATCACAGCTGAACAGTCAGTCAGTGCTGCCACACTGCGCTGGTTTGATTAGTTTTAGACAAAAATCAACTTGGATTTACAGAAAAAATCATAATTTCGGTAAAAATAGTACTTTGTGATAAATTGGGAAACTTCAAGGTTGGGGTTCAAATTACTTCTTTAAGCTTTTGGGACCTTGAAATTTTATAGCCTCTCTGTTAAAATTACTGTTCTTCATACAAATAATACAATTTAAATACCAACTTCTTTAGTAAAGACATAGATAACATCTTTTTGATGGGTAAGAAGACAAATAGAGATTGTTGTACATTTCCATACATTGTCAGCACTTGCTATTTCTCAAGAGCATTTTCCCATAATGCATGTGAAATAAACAATCATACAGTTGCAGTGTTTTGATTTTTATGGTCTTTATTTTTAAGCCATGCAAGTTGCATGTGCAAAAGGAGCCTAGTGGGTTGATTCATGATGATTTTTATTACCATTTTCAAAGCAGAAATCTAACTAAAAAAATGTAAAATACGCATAAAAGCATTAAAGAGCTTTGAAAAGTGATGACTGAAAAATATTTTAGTTTCTTGCTCGTCTCAGAAATCGTCAAACTTTAGAAGACAGAAGGTTGAAACAAGAAGTCCAGAGCTAAGCAACAGCTCATGACAGTCATATGTGGTGTATGTTATATCACAGCGGAGGGGTGACGACCCTCTTGACAGTCATATAATCCCAACGTACCACAGAATGAGCCTAGAATGAGCTATTGCTTTTATAAAAAGGTTATTAAGTATGGCAATATTAGCAACAGACTTACACTGTTTTATTAATGTGTTCATAAAGCATCCTTAAGACATTGTTCTTTAAAGAAAGTATGTCCCTCCGGCAGCCTCTATATTAAGTGCCAACCTACCAGTTCAGCCGATTCACCACAGTCAGCCAAACCTTGTAATCAGTCAGTCAGCCAGGTTTATTGGTCACACGTGGCCATATAAGGTCTTGTGTTTAGTACATTGCCTTGGAAAAATACAGTGATGCTGTGACTCAGTGAGTCTGTGCTGCTGAACTGGACAAAGGTCAAGACCCAACCAGCTGAGGGTCGACAGAAAAGCCTCGTTTCTCTCAGACACACACTGCTCCACCCTCACCTCCACGCCGAGGCTGCCACAGAGGTCGCAGTTCATTTCAACATTTCCATTTTTTTAGCAGTTGGAGGAAATAAAATCTTAAACTGGACCTGTAGCTGTAAATGTTTTACTGTGTGGCCCAAAAAAGAGAAGCAAGCCAGAGCTACTTACATGCAGTGATACACAATTGTGTCCATTTTAATTATTATACCACAGCAATCAACCAATCAGAGTGCTTGATTTGAGCTATCCGCTTTATAATGGCCATAACAACGCAGGTTACACTTCTGCCCTAAACTGACTTTAATCCCCTGTTCTTTTGCACCTGTTTTCTTGATGTTTTTACTGATGTGTGCTACTTTGATGGCATAACAACAAAAGAAGAACGCGACTTTAATAGCAGGCTGCACCCGTGACATTTGCCAGCAGATCCTCCCAATGAAAAACTATGACTACAGATGAGTCACCTAAGCCTTTTTTCGAATATGAATGTCGAAACCCTAGAAGCATCCGCCATTTAACTACATAACCAAAAGAGCTTTGTGTGTATAGGTTGAGATATAACACTTTCCAAGTAGCCCATACGTTTTTCCTGCATTATGGCTGTTTTTTCCAAATGCAAACAAGTGAGAGTTAATCTAACAAATGGCTGTCAAAGCCTGATACTGGAGAGGCTCTGCTCTGAATAATGGATTACTCCATCTGCAGCTTGTCCTCCGCCTTAATGGCACTGGTACCTAATCTAGCCCATGATTAAGTTCTCTGTTGATTGAAGTTTAAATGTTGTTCTCTGGTTATACAGACATCACTTCGCTAAAGGTTATGTTGGTGATTCAATATTAATCGACTGCAAAACTAACTTTGTTCGGAAATTTGTGTTTTTGTTCAAGTTGTCAAAACTGACTTTTTAAAGATGTTGTCTTAGCGGAGGATTATTTAATATAAATTTAGATATGAGTAATGGAGATCAAGTGTGTCTCTCATAAGTGCACCAATTTTCTGTATTTTGTCTCATTTCAAGATATATTTCATAAAACGAGAAAAACTAAAGAGGAAACCAGTCGAATTATTTCTTGCAGCTTCAGAACTGTTTTTCTTTCCTGAAAAATAAGTCCCAAAGGCTGAATATGAGACTCAATTAAGTTAATGAGAAGATTTTGCAATACGATGTTCATGGAATAAAACTCTGTTTGTATATTTTTACGATGCCAGACCAAATTACACTTGCAAATGGTTCCGATTATAATTAAAAATTTGGACAATTTTTTGTAAATAAATAGAAAACACAGTGACAGGAACCCGAGTCAGCATTTCACAGTGTAACAGTGATCTAAATTTGTTGAGTTTATTGATTTGTGCTGGTACGACCAATCAGAGCAGAGCAATGTGTGGCAAGACCTTTTAAAGCTGAACCAGCAACATTTCAGCATCAGTTATCATATAAGACCCACCCAGTGTGAAATAAATGACCCTAATTGGCCAACCCAGGCAGGTCGGGTGGAAATCAGTCTGAATAAGGGGGGGTAGGGGGCCGGACCCGTCTCCCAGAGCGATTAAACCATGAGCTCAGAGGACCCGTCTGGTCCCCAGGCTACTGTTTTCATTCTATTTATGACCCTTTTAGTACTGCGATTTGATGTATTTACAGTCTGTAATTATCTCTTTATATATTACTCTTCATCATTTGGGTCGCTCATTCCCACACCACATTCAAATTGCCTTCACACACGCAAGGGATTCACAATAAATGATACAGGCTGTCATCCAGTGTTTCTGTTTTTAATTTCATCGAGTTGACATCAGCCTCCATGTTTACTGTTTACTCTCTTTTCAGTCGTATCTGTATCAAGTTACTACGAATGCTAATGCAACATTTTCCAACTGCTGATGCTTCACATTATAAACATTTCTCTGGCAACACACAATGGCTTTTAATGTGAAGCAGTCGCAGAACACGTAATATATTTGTCATGGAGGCTAATGCTAACTGTGATCACTCATCTAAAGTGATTCTATTACACAAAAAAATGTATTTTTCCTGCTTTTTTTTTTTAAAGAAAGTCGGTTGTTCACATTCAAGAACAGCTGTTATATAAAAAGTTCCATCTCCAAGCCCTCAGCTCTTTATGGTGCTTTTGTCATGGTTTGGGGTTTTGAATTAGTTACAAAGGGTGAATAATAAGGTCACAGCTGAAGGTAGAACAAGGCCAGTTATATGGCTCTCGTATCTCGCACATGCAGTTCAACTCTTTGATTGATTATGCAAAATGTTTAAAGTAAACAACTTTAGTTTTTTTACTTTTTCAAGTAAATACAAAAATCACAAGTAAGTACTGTTTCAGAAAATGGACACGATTAGCCTTCATGCAGTCATCTCACTCTGCCATGTTTGAATTCAGCATCCTACTTCTACATCTTCTCCCCGGAGGTGCCTACATGCCCTTGTTTACCTCCTTGAGGGATCCCTGGAGACGGAGGCCGTGGATAAATGTGCACTCCAGTTTCTCAAACTCGTCCACTGCTTACACAATCTACATTCATATACGGATATCTATGTTTATGTTTATGCAGATTAAAAACAAGCAACTATGCCTGTTGATTTCAGATCGGGAGTGTGATGAAAAATAACACGTTCTTTAAAATAATTTTTATTATTTAAGGTCTGATTTATTTTGAAAGCAGTGAACAGACTTGCTATGAACACTCAAAGACAAATCATGCATCTGAAACAACCCTTTTTTCTTCAGCTAGCCTTATTCAAATGTATGTTTGTTTTATTTTAAACTATCATGCAGCAGTATATTAAGGCAGGCATTTCAATATATCTTTAACTTCAAGGCTATGTCACTATAAGCTTGTTGCTCAGCAATATTCAAACTGACATGTCGTACTTATTTCTCTATTTTTACAACAAGCTGCTAAAATAAACCAACAATATCATTATTTTAAATCATATAAATATAATATATAAAATATATAAATTCTTAAACTCCCTGATTTTTATTTATAATCTTTAACATCTGTTTTTGTTTTCTCAGCCATCCATTGTGATCCATGTAGCCATGAAATAAATGCATGTAGAACATGGTTCAATTGTACAGTTACTGTTTGTCGTCTCCACTGTTGTTCAGAGGTTTTGTTTTTACCATCCCTCTGGGATTTTAATCTCACCGATAAAATCAGTCATTATTTCTGTATCAATCTGTCCTATTATTTTAGGCTATTTGGTGGTTTGAGGGGAAAAAATCTTACATTCTTTATCCTCAGTAAACAACAGACTGAGAGCTTCCAGGGAGAAGGAAACGTTTGTCTGAACCTGCAGAGTAAAGGAGGCCAAATGATTTAACCCCGGCCAGCTCTCCAGACCCACCTGCAGGCTTCAGCCTCGTTTTCCTAACACAGTATTATAAAACTAAAGCTACACTACAAAAAAAAGAATGCAAGCTCCATCATTTTAGGGGAAAAAGATTTTAAGATGTGTTTTTTATTTTTGCTTCAAATGTTTAAACATAGCTGCAAGTGCAGTACAGGATTTTTTTATATGATAAGATTTATTGAATAAGTCAAGGTATCCAGCTGCCACAGGTCTTATAATAAGATTAAATTACTTAAAAACAGAGATATTCTTTTTTCTAGGTATTAAAACTTCACACAGGCAAAACCTGTATGAATCTTTGTGTAATGAATGTTTCTAATCGAGAATCTTAAAGTTTGGAGTTGGATGAATCCCAGTTTCTTGGGTGATCTCCTCACTTTTCCTCAGCGCCACCAGCCAAAGTTTCCCTGTCTAGGGAATATCTGGAAACCTTTAAGATGGATATCTACGGAAATATTCTCAAGGAGTTTGGCGTTCCTCTAACTCTCACCATCAGTTAAACTATGTGATTCTGCACTAATAATCTAAATAACAACATTGGCTTTTGCAAAAATGAATATTGACTTTTGAGTCAAATAAAAAATTTCACAGCAAGTACTTTAATATTGATCATAGGCAACATCCCTTCAGCTTTTCAGCTTATTTTTCTAAATCTTACTTTAAATACAAAGCCTGATGTTACGCTGCATTCACACTACTCATTTTCCAGCAACCTTTAAAGCCTGAATGCTCCTGTAATGTTTCCATAAAAGCTCCTCTTGTAATAACAGTGAGAGCAGTCGAGCTTAATTCAAACTGCTACGAGGAAATGACGTATTACTCACACAAGCAGTGCAATCTTTAAAAGTGCTATTCATCTATATCACTTATTGAAATGTAAGTGTGTGCGCGCAGGCAAATGAATTGTATAAAAGAAAACGCATGATCTTTTAAAGCCATTTCTCAAGCTACACTGAAAATGTACTGAAAAATATGAGTTGAAACAAACTGTGACAAAAGAAACAAACCCACAGTTTAAGCACTAAGTACATGGATTTTACTTAACCATGAGAGAAATGTTTGAGTTTTTTATTATTCAAAGATGCTGCAGTGTTTTGTTGGTTTGTTGATAAATGGGAGGAACACTGAGGGATCAGTGGCAGGAACAGAACAGACTGGGGTCAGTTATATAAGAAATGTGGGCACACAAAAACCATGCATATGCATTTCCCACACATAAACTGGTGTCGATAAAAGCAGAACGAATGGGGAGAATGTGTTTACCTCGCATGCACCAGAACGCTGTGCACACAGTAATTTAAAAAACGAGGGATAAAGGATATAAGATGGAGATGAAAAACAAGGAGATTTTTTTTTAAAAATTTGGATTTAAGAGTCTTTCTCCACTAAAGTTTGATTTATGTGCTTTTCTTTTTTTGAAGGGTTTCATTTTCTATCCCTGTGTTAATGATCTTTTCAGTTATCTTTCATTGTGAAGCAGGTTTTTGATCACAGAGTTATTAATGGGTAACTGATTAGCTTTCTGATGTCCGATAATGATGATATCACTGTTAACAGGTGGGCTACAAGTTGTGGATTAATGATAGTATTTTCTTTATTACATGACAGAATGATTTTGGTAGTTAGTATACAAATAGTTATTCACCAATGGGGCACTTACTCCTCTAAAATTTACTTGCAGAATGGTACACTGCCCACATTTGGCGAATGCGAATGGAAAATGCAAATTTTTGGCCCTGCAGCCATGTTTCTTCTTCTTCTTTGCCTTTGTTGGCACATTGCTGGCAAGTCAGAGAGGAGAAAGAGTGACTAGATAAGCTCTGGTTATTTTTCCATAGTGTGAATACACTTAAAGTAAACTCTAACCAACATGTTACCAACTAACTAGCTAGCTAATGTTAGCTCTTTAGCTACTGTGCTTGAATTACAAACTTGCCAGATAACAAGTAACTAAAGCAGCACATTATTTTTGTAGCTACAGCGTTTGTTATTGTGACAGAACTGGGCTTTATTGTATATTGATAATATGTAAAGCAACATATTTTCTCTGTTTAGTTCTGTTAAGGATGTAGTTTGAATTCTCAGCTACCCTAAAGCCCTTTTTAATTATCTTTATCAAACTATGAAATGTCTGTTTTTTCCAATTTTTTTTCTTAAAATAAAAAAGCCATGTAAGCAAGAGTGAAGTCAAAATGATGTCATCTAACTGCATCATCCACAGCAACCCAATATTCAATTAGGATAATGTTATAAATTGATATGGATTGATCCCCATCTTTCTTCCGCTTATTATATTACAAACACTCTGGTTATTTTGTGTGCCTTTTGTTTGACATCACAAAGAGGAAGAGAGGAGGATGAAGAGCATATTGGAGCTGATGCAGTATTCAGGAAGTTATAATGCCAAGTCCGCAACTGTTTTGTTCACCCTCAGCGCAGTGAACCTTAATGTTACAAAACCAACCTTCTCTTTCATTTATTTATGTCATACATACTCTGTTTGTGTGTGATTTTTAGCATTAAAAGAGGGAGAAGACAGCAAGAGATCAACAGCAGGAAGACACAGAGGGCGCCTTCACACCTGAAATGTACACAATGTATATAAATTTATTCGTGCTGTCAAAGTTAACCCATTAGTTTTGCAGATTAATTTAAAACATTTAAAGCATAAAAAAAAAAAAAAACGTAATTAACGTTGTTTTGTTTACTTCCGGTGGCGCCTGACCCATAACCTTTGGTCACATGTGCCAGCACACCAGGCAACCCGAGCCATCCTGGCTAAAGCTCAGTCTATGGCGCAAAGATGGATGACGACGGCCTTTTAGGCAGAAAGTTTCATTTTAAAAAGCCATTGAAATAGCCTTTGAATTTAAATATACTTTCTTTGTGTTGATTCTACGTTAATTTCATGATTTTTCATTAATAAATATACACTATAGTCTTAAGTAGAAAAAATGCGATTAATTGGGATTAATTACAGAAAATTGTGCGATTAATTGGTTAATTTTTTTTAATCGATTGACAGCCCTAAAATTTATAAATTTCAGATGTAAACCAAGGTTTGTGCTTTTGTTTCACTGTGTACATTTTGGCCAGTCGGTTTCGGTTCCACACAACAATTATGCAAACAGACTAACGGACTTCACATCTCAAACCTGCCCCATATCGTAATCAAGTACACAGGTTTTGTGTCTCTATTCTTAACACTGATTGGTTTGCTGGTGGGCGTCTGATGTCGGCGCACTGTAAATACTTTGGTTTTGTAGTTTGATTGTAGCTTTATGAGTTTTTTCAAGTTGGCCCTTCATAAAGTCTTCAGACCAAATGTTAAAAAGGCATTTGGTCTCCTTTTCCCTCCATATAGTTTTTGTTTTGGTGACAGGGACGTTGTTTTTTCTGATTTCCGGGTGGCCTGCATCCGTAGGTCCGAAGGTCCGAACCTTTGCTTTCACACTGGACATGAACCATACCATGGATCCAGACCAAAACCCCCTCTTTTGTTGGACCAAGGTTTGGCTGTTTGGTCTGGACTCTGGACCGTGGGAGGTTTCACACCTGCTATCTTGGTTTGGATCAAACTGGAAGGTCCTGACCAAAATAGCAGGTGTGAAAGCACCCTGAGACTCCTGCCATGTAAATGAAGGTTGGATCCTAAAAACCTTGCTGCTGCTCACTGAACTAACACCCCTCCTCATTGAATCTAGTATTTCAACAGTATGCCTCAGTGATATTTCCCCTTTTAAAATGTCAGCTGGGCTCAGGTTGAACTTGAGTCATTGTTATGAGGAAAGCTGGCTGACAAACCCTTTTAATCCTGCTTGATGAGAAAACGAGGTCAGTGGTCAGAAATCAAATTAGCAGCCATTCATGCTTTTAAAACAAACGACTCTGCCCGTCGTACCCTCGTGCACGTCTGGTTAATGACTTTGTTTAATGTATTTGGTGTTTGTTTGGCTCTGGGTCTTGGTAATACACCTGAGAGTCACTTCCTCGACTGCTGCCCCCTGTGGTCTTTCATCACAACATGATTTATATCTGAGTTTAGACACAAAGAGCTTATCTTTAAAAGATATCCATCAACTCATTTTCCAAACTTCTCAGCGTTCCAAACTTGTTTCATCCCTTTGTGCTTTGCTCCTGAGGAAGCTGACTCATGTTCATCATCGCAGTGGGACATTTGCATTTCAGGCCTATTTTTCATCGGATCTATTTTTCCTTCTCAAAAGAGAGGCACTTTGATGTCCCTCAAGTCTCATTATGGCTCGGGCTCAGCACCAGCAAAGACTGATTTCCTTTGCTTTTGCAGTGGCAGGGAGGAAATGAGAGAGGCAAAGTCCCTGTGGAGTAAAATCCAAATGGATATGGCCAGTCACGAGGGGAACCCTTTGAAAATGCACAGCGCCAAGAGCCTCATTCCATCATGGAGGCGAACCTTGTTTAGTGGTCATTAGAAAGACTCAGTGTGACAGGATGATGTACAAGTTAATATCAGTTACATGACACGTGCAAACTCTGATAGATGCACTGAGAAGCACAGAGCACAGCCACTCTGGTTTTCTAACAGGTGGCACTTACTGATCACTGGGCTCTTTTACCCCATATGACAGCCCCAAATGCACTTCAATTAACAGTTCATACTTACAATATCTCCAATGATAACGTGTAATCTGACAGGAGTTGCTTTAGTGGCATAACCCCCTGCTAATTATCACCCCAACCCACCCATCTAGAGCTACTGTGGCTAAACACACTGAAGGAAAAGAGGAAGATGGATGAGCTAAAAGTCGCTCACTGCTGGACAGTTTTCAAAAACCAAAAGCTACATCATAACTAACACTATCTTGTCACTTCATCAGTGCTGTCTGACCGGGTGAAACAATCCTCACTCGGAGCCTCTCTGTCAAACAAAACACACAGAATTTGACTGGTGACTCAAAGGAGTCATTGACAAGCATATTGTTTATGTTTTGCATGTATTTTTACCACTTAACAAGCGCAAACTGATCTGAAATTGATGCTTTTCTTTCTGTTGACCTAAAGACGACCCATTCATATCCAGAAGTTGCTTTTTTTTTCCAGTCCAACAAACTTTTCTGGCACCGAGAAGCTCCAGTGTACAGACGCTTTTTTCCATCACTTAATCTATTGGCCTGCGACTGGCCTGCAGAGAGGATGTGCACTCAACTAACCCTCTTTAAGCTCATTCATGAAACATGAAATCATCCATAGCAACCAGTTTAACCTCTAACTCCTGTCTACTCCTCTGCAAAAGTTTGCTCATTGTAGCTTAGTGGGTTTTAGAAGGAAATGCTTCACGAGGAACCTAAATGTTCATTAAGGAGGACTTCCATTGGCGGGTTCAGCTGCTTTACATGTATGGACTCAGATTTTGAGTCCTGAGGTGTCCACACTCACCAAATAAATTAATTACTGCAGCAATAGAAACCTTGCAGGAGGTCTACATGGATGATTAACCAGCATATTTCTTCCACTTAAATCCAGCCATAATGATGCTTGGTGGTAAGATTATACACACCAAATATCATTACATTCAATTTTCATTCATGACTCCATTATTCACAACAATCAGCTTGCCTCTGACTGCAGCAGTAATTACACAGTGTGTGTTGAACGAAGAAATGATTGCGGAGATACACTCGCTTCCAAATGTGCAATATGACTGTGGCAGGAAAATCTATTTCGGTTCTAATGTTTGTGCAGTGTTTATGTCCACCCGGGCTGCCAAACCCACTGCTGGTCATGAAGTTTAGCTGATCACATGTCAGAAACATCCTCCAAGAGTGAACATCAGCGTTTTTAAAGAGGCAACATATGGACACATATTCATGAAGACTCTGTGTGCACATGAAGAGATGCAGTCAGTCTGCCTCTCTGGGCCTTCTAGGTGACACTTGTCCAGAGATTTGACAGAATAATCCTTTATTCAGTGCTGCCATTTAAATGGGAAATGAGGATTCAACCCAACTCAGAGCTGACAGATGAAGCTTGTTCATCATCACTGCCTAAACGCTGTCCAATGGCTGCTGTATAAAAGGCTTCATTTATGTTTTTATTTCCATGTTCTGTCAGAATATCCTGTTACATGTGCTCTCTTTCACTATTTCACACAAACACTGAATCCTAATGAGTGTGTGTCACAATCTGAAACCTGGAAAGTTTGTATTTGATTGATTCTGGTCTGGACACAGTCTCATTGTGGATAATTTGTGTTCATTCAGTCCCAAAAGATGGTTTGCATGAAGGATTTGTGGTCACTCTCAGCATGCAAACATGCACACAAACACATACATTAAAGACAGACACACACAAATACATGCAAGCAGCTCAAGGAATTCAAAAACAAACTGAAATGCAAAGAAAGCTGCAAGAAAGATGAGTAAAAAAAAAGCCTAAACAGAGCAAAAGGAGGCTTATGGGAAAATGATCATGAACAAAGGAAAGAAAGACTTGTGGGGATCAGCCAAAAGCACACAGAGTGGGTTTTCTACATCGTAGCATTTCAAGAAAAATGCTTTATTTCAAAGTACTGTTCGCATTGATTCTGAAGTGCAGTCTGTGTCCGTGCATTGATATTCTTAAACGGTAATGAGCTTTTTTGTACAATAAAAGGAGCCTCTGGGTGAAGGATAAATATGCAAGGACAATGTTTGTCTCTCAGTGCATGCTCCTGCTTTACTGAACCAGTAAATAAAATATATATATAATAATAAAATACCTAGGAACCTTAAAGGAGTCACTCAATTATTAAGAGCATTTTTGATTTGTGAATTTGTGATTTCTGCATGAGTGGAAAAGAGAAAATAGAACAAAATGTCTCAAACTGACTGACTCGTCATTGTTAAAACACTCACGTGAGAAATGAGTGTGAGATGGTTTAAAGGCCAAAATCAAAGACAAATTATTCTTGAGCAGATTTTGAAGTGAAAAAAAAAAGTGGTTTTTGACCCTTTTCTTCAGTTTTCCCTCCGGAAATAAGTGATTCAGTGATGCACGAGCATGTATCATTGCTGTAGGTGGATTGAATCAACGGCTTCCACTCGAGCTTCAGTGTTAGTTTCTAGCACAAGAATAAATTCTGTGAATAACGATTACTATAAATGTTTTTACAGTGTTTTATATTTCTCAGTTAAGGTTACAGAGAGGTTGTAGTGTGAAGGGAACAGGCGATCTAAGCAGATGATGACTACGTTTCTTCACTGAAAAGATTCAGTGGTAAATTTTCACTGTATAAAGATGGAAAAGAGAGAAAAGGAAGAGAAAGGAGATGCTGGAGGTGCAGAGAGTTAAGATTAATTATAATTAGTTGACAGCTTAAATGTGTGTCATTTTGATGCACTTGTACTTATTGTCACTACCTTCCATTACCATTGACTTGTATAGTGTGTGGATTTAAGTGTTTTTTGAGAAAATAACCACATATCAAGTGATTTTCCCATCAGCCTCAGTTGTATAGTGAGCATGGTGAACATATAAACATCATATCTGCTAAGAATGTTGTGTTAACTGTCATTTTGTGCATGCTGGTGTTTCTAAGCACATCAGAGCTGCTAACGTGGCTGTAGACTCCTAGTTTGGAACAAAGGATGAAAGCTAAAGGTTCAAGGAAAACAACTTAAAGTGTACGAGGCGAAGAAAACAACTTGACTTCGTTATCAACTACATTTATAGCATTTAATTCCATTATTTAGTCCCTCCAGGAATTCGCGATGTTGCGATCGCAACAATTAACGAAAATTCAACCCATCTCCGTGAATTCTGTGCGACCTTGCAATTTTGTCTAATCACCGCGACTTTTCCGCAATTTTGTCCAGCCTCCCATGAGTTCCACCAATCATAGCAGTCCCCAACACAAACGTAATGCACGTACGTCACCGAATTCACTTCCTTGTTTATGGTTTGAAGATGCAGACGTGCGATAGTAATG
>JAPZDV010000014.1:440648-454021 GCA_029814665.1 Acanthurus lineatus
GAATGGTCCTCCAAGAAACAAACACTTGAAAAAGTTGCCTAGGTGCGTATCGAATATGCATGAACCAGCATTGGGGGGACACATACACTATTTTGGATGCATTCTGAATGGAAGCAGTTTGAGGCAAATTTGCGACAATAGGCGCCAAGGGGTTATAGCCATGTGTCTTTGTTATTCCTTAAGATTTTGGATTACATGCTAAAAGTGTTACTATTGTCCATAAAATATAGTCAAATATAAATGTCTATAATCTTTATCAAATAATCTCCATGACAAAATAAAAAATTCACGACAGCTAGGGTACGCTTTGCGCTGCTGTAACCTTTAAAGCAGTTTCTGTTTCACTCATAGAATAAAAGTGATAGTCACATCAGCAAGAATAAGTTTTATAAAGCCAATTTTAGTCTAAAAAAATTTGAACACAACCTTCTTCAGACCTGGTTGGTTGTGCAGCATGTTGGTGTGATGATCTACTCGCCTTAAAAGAAAGCAGCTTTTGCAAAAATTACAAATTTTGTCTCAGTAACCCTTTGATCTCGCTTCATCGAACCCCCCACTGAGGACATGATGTCACCACCTTGACCAACACACCTGTTTCACGATTTCTTCATAATTACACACAAACATCCAAACACCTTGCAGTTAGTTAGCAGAACCAGTCGGCGCACTGCACGGTTAATCCTCCAGCTCTCTGTGGTGAGTGTTTACTGTTTACATATTCAAAGCACAGATGGTACAGGGACACAAAAATGCCACCTCAAATACACACAATCTATGCAGTAAATCACTGATTATATTCACACCAACACTGCTGAAAAACAAGGTCACTAGCTGGGCTGATTTGACGGCGCAGAGGATCAAAGCGCTGCTCCACCACAGTCTCTTGGAGACTGGCGCTGCAGGTGCAGAGGATTTACCACAGCAAGGACGGTGATAAGTCCTGCTCAATATTCATGGTGGAGAAGAACAAAATGAGTACATGTCCTCCAAAAAAGACTTCCTGCCTCCATGTTCACAGCAGCGGGGAAATGAATCAGAAAAATCTTCCCATTTTAGTCCTAAGCCGCCCTGGTGCTCATGTTTATGCACTGCGGGCCAGTGGCCTCTCTCCACCGGGGAATCTGCTCAAGTCCTTTTCTGGGTTTTTTTTTTGTCTTCATGACATGATTAAAAAATCTGATTACACAAAGTTGTTAAAGATTTCTGAGGAGGACAAGTCACACATTGAGGTAACAGGGATGTCTCAGCCTTCGGTTTTTAACTTGGGGCACTTCCATACCTGCCTCGTCTGGCCCGGATTTTCGGACTTTACAGTTTGATACGAACCAAAACAGCAGGTGTGAGACCTCCCACGGTCAATAGTCCAGACCAAACAGCCAAACCTTGGTCCAACCAAAAGAGGTGGTCTTGGTCCAGATCAAACTCAACCAAGGTTTGGCTGGTGTCCAGTGTGAAAGCAAAGGTTTGGACCTTAGGACCTTCGAACCTATGACAGGAAGTTACAGCAGGCTACCCAGAACACAGAAAACCAAGTACCAAGCAGTAAACCAAGTACTTTTCGGACTATAAGCCTGTATATAAGCCGCACCCACTATATTTAACAACTAAAACCACTAAAGCTGTCTTCTTCAGTGTCAGAATTTAACAGCATCGGAGTTACTTCGTCAAACACGTTCTCGCTTATATTCATTTATATTCTTCTGTAAATTAGCCGCATCAGAGTTTAAGCCGGAAGGTTCAAAGCGTCAGAAAAAAGTAGATTTATTTTCCGGAAATTACGGTAACCATTTCCAAAACATAAAATGAGCCGAGGAGCTACATGGGGGGAAGAGGAGACCAAATGCCTTATCAACATTTGGTTCAAAGGCTCTATTAAGGGCCAACTAGAAAAAACTCAAAGCCACAATCGAGCTACAAAACAAGGCATTTCCAACGAGCTGACATCAGACGCCCACCAACAAACCAATCAAAGTAACATGGAGAGACACGAAACCCCCGTACTTGATGACAATATTACGTAGATTTGTCATGTAAAGTCCGTTAGTCCATTTGCAAAATTGCAGTGTGAAACCAAAACCACCAACCAACCAAATGTACACAATGTAACAAAAACACGAAATCTTGGTCCGGACTTTCAGGTGTGAAAGCTCCCCTTAGCCTATAAAGTCTGATAGTTTCACCCTAAAAAGTGGTCCAAGTGCCTCACCGCACAGCAAGAAATCCATGAAATTACAGATTCTTTTTCTCTTGAGAACTATTAACTGTTGAAAATTACAAAAATTTGGGGAATGTTTTTACATTCTGTCCAAGACTTTGACCGAGATGCTGTAAGGAGTTCATGTACAAACCACAGTACAAAGTCAAGGAACAAATTTTAATTGTGTACTGCAATAAAAAGAGCACAAGCTCAATCACAGATAGTAAATGTGGACTACTTTGTTAAAATTTGCATAAAATAAAAATAATAAAGTAAAAGTATCCCAAAGTTGTACATTAGCACAATACTTGTAAATAAAATGTAAAAATAAACGTACGGAGCAACTTTCCTGCAGTCCAGTAAAAGTGTTTTTACTCTGCAGTAAAAATGAATTATTTCTCCTTTTAATGTGTTAACTGCAGAAATCTTGCTGTGAAGAACAGAATTACTTGGAAATACTTAAAGAACATACAAAGTGGAACCAGATGTTCATCTGACAGAACATATTGCCAAAACCATTTCTATTGACTATAGACCATAACTGCTTTTGAGACAGTTGCCTGGGGGTAGAAAAAAAGATTACATTAGACTGTTTGGTTCCAAGTCAAAGGAAAAAGGCTTATTGACGCAGACAGTGATTTCATTTAAATTTCCATTAAAACATCTGCTCTTGTATTTTGTAATTTGTGTTAATAATTATTTTGCTTCCAGATGAACATAGAGTGGTTTTCCATTTGTACAGAACACTCAGTACACACTGTGTCACTGTTTTACACAAAAATGGCATGATTTCACAATAAGCCATCACTATTATTAAATGCAGAACTGCTCAAAACTAAAAAATGGAAATATATAATTTGCTATATGTGTAATATACAATATGAAGGCATGGATCAGGCGGGAGGAACATTACAGGCAGAGAGGAATATCAACCAGACTTGTTTTTTTACTCCTCATGGGTAATTCAGAAAGCCATTTTCCGCACTTTGCAGGAGTGTATCAGCACCAGGTGAAAACAAGAGTCACTCTGCAATGATTTCTGCTTGTTATGCAGTCTCATCACAGCGCAGTGAGCTGGAGCTCACCCAGGGAACAATGCCTGCCCTGATACATGACATTACATCCATTCAGCAGACACTTTTATCCAAAACGACCTACATTTTGCACATAAACTTACATATGGAACAATTTGGGGCTCAGTGTTTTTCTCGAGAACTCTTGAGAAATGAGGATCAATCAACCAACCTGCTCTACCAGCTGATCTACCGGCTGCCTTAGCCACTACTTTTTACCCCTTTTCTCCTCAAATTATCTCCAGACAGGGAAGCACAGATATTTTGCTGTGAGCTGTAAACATCACTGGTAAACAACTTCACAAGAATGCTACGACATAATCACCTTCTTTCTTCAAGAAAGCCTAAGCTTTCAACAAATTGATGAAGCCGTTGTGTTACCTTGATGGCTGTCTCTTACTCAGTGAGACCTCAACAAGCTTTTTTGTTGGTGATAATGGAAAATCTGCTGGCTCTGTGATTGCTGAGGACCTCTGAGTTGGAAGTAAAAGAGCCCTGGGAGAGATTGGTTAGTTTATAGTGGAGTGGCCTTGATTGGACTGCGTTCAGCTGAAAGCATAAGTCCTCATTCAGCTCCAAGTGTGATGCGTCGATCCATGATGACAGTTGACAGCCTGTCATGCAATTATACTGCAGGTTACACTAGTGTGCACATCGACATGTGGGACTTCATCCAAGGCCAAGACAAGAAAGCAACCCGCTTCTATTCTTGCACTGTATGTGAACAGAAACTTTAACTCATCAGGTAAAGACGAGGAAATAAAAGACAGCTATGTTCAGAGTTCTACGAAACAGATCAGCTCATTATTTTTCAAGTGAAATATGGTCGATAGTGAATCAAATAAGTTTAAATAAGTTAAATTTTTGTCCAGTTTTGTTCCCTCAGATAGTTCCAAGCTGTTGCTGTTGTGGCCGATTTTGTCAGTGTGTTTCTTGGCAGAGTTTGTACCGCTTGTACGTTTGTAACAAAATCAAAAAAATCCCTCCAAGAAGAATCTCTTTGAATGGCAAAAATGGCCGCAGCACAGTCAGACTCATTGTTCTGGTTATACTTGCAAGGTTCGGGCTGTTTGATCGTTCTATACAATCACATCACTGTAATTCAAGTGGGCAATTTTAATACAAAACAGAAATCTACTCTTGTAAATGTAAGAGAGCCTTATTAGGCTCAGCAGTAATATCCCCCTCTGTTTTGTAATATCTGCACTTAACTTTAACCTGAGTGCTTTATTATTGGCCATGAAAGAAAAACTACACGCTTCTTAAATAATGTAAAAGTAGTGTAATTTGTAACTCATTGCTTTTTACAGTCAGTAATATTGTAAAGTAACTTATTGCATTCAAATGGAAGAATCTAGTAATATAAATTACATTTGGGAAGTAACTTGCTTAAAAATCCCCTGCTTGTTAGCATGTTACCCGTTAGCTTGACTGCTGGAGTGGCTCGAGTAGCCTCACAGCTTTCATGTTAAGATTTGCAGATGAATTGCTTTGTAGGAAAGACTGTTTTTTTCCTCTTTGCACAGGTGGAAAGAAATTATGTTTTACTCAAGTAGAAGTACCCCCCTCTTACTTCTGCTTTGCTTTGGTAAAAAGATTTTTTGATACCTTCGAATCTTTTTCTTAATGTAATTTTTGAGAGGTTTAGCAATTAAAGGACACCAAACAGCCATTTTTTTCCACCAATCATGCCTTGCAATATAACTTCTCAGGGGAGCTGAGATGCAATAAAGGCTGTGATTTAGCTTTAAACTCATAACCCAATTAAGACCATGCAGGTAAACTCTGCGGTCTCATACCTTCCTCATTTAATGAATTCATCTCAGAATAATGCAGCCTGGAACTCATAAGATGCTTCATCATGTCGCATGCCTGGAAGCACGGCTGTCATGAACTTCATCTACAACCTGCATCCAAAGCAAACACGGCCATCCCATCGCCGGGTTTGCCGTGCACTCATTTCTCCCAAGATGTCTCTTATACCACTCAAGCCTGAGAAAACAAGACACTGAAAGCAGAGGAGGGAAAGCTGTAGTGGTATGCAAGCAGGAAGAGTGTGAGCTGTAATTTCTCATGTGTGCCGCTGCCAAACCAAATGTCTTTGTTGTTGGGAAGTGTTCCCTTGTTAAGCTCTCAGCGAATCCAACAGAGATTTCATTTATTATCAAATATACCATGTAATGAACACTTTGGGTAAAAACAAGCTTATAGTAGGATGAATGCCAGACTCAAGAACTCTGCACCACAAAGGAATGCAATACTCACTGGAATGATACACTGACTTATTTTTATGCCTGTCAGTATGTAAACAGCACGAGGACAACGCAGCGGCTTCTAATATGACTGATTGTTGCAATATTTGCATGCAGTTTTTATTCGGCACATCGGTTATTAAGGAAACCACCGGGAGTAAACTATACATCACACTGTTTTTGCTTGTTAATTGATTGACTCTGTGTGATATGCAGGCTAAGAGAATAAGGAAAGTACAAATGGTGCAGCACACAGTCTACACCGACTTTTCTGGACTCGGTGACATTGAAATGTCCCCCTGAGGACTGATTCTTCGAGCTCTACCTTGAGAAAAAAGGATCAGCGTCTCAGAGCAGATAGAGGGCTCAGTGTGTTAGCAGGTTGTGTCTTAGCACAGTTTGGGACAGTCGGGTCCTGTTGTGATCTGTCCTCCCATTTGCTCACTCAGGCTTAATCTTTTATTTTCTTTACCCATTTGAACCCAAAACCACAGCTCACTAACTTCTTTCTTTCCTCCTTCTCACTTTTCTTGCCCAGTTCTTTCTCACCCATGTCCTTCAAAATAAAATACCATTTTAAATCTTTGATATAAATAGTGTCATTTCAGATTTAATCACGTATTCCTGGAATATGAGAAAGAATTGCTGTATATTTAAAACACTTTGTGTGGTTTTAGGATGATAAAAACTTCAGCAGAGGAGGGAATTATAAATTAAATCTCCTTCATGTGGTAGGTAACTATGTATTTTATTGCACACACCAGACGCATTTAAGATTGGAAAACTCTCCTCTTTGTCAAATTTATACATCCTCACAAGGCCCCACCCTGAACCTCAGCTAGGATTTTTTCCTCCTCCTGTTTCCATCACAGAGGAATATACAGTACATACGATATGCTGTGTATACTGCAGATGCATCTCTTATCCAGCACTGCTGCAGACTCTTGGCACAGCTTGAGCCTCCTTCACACAAGGTCTAAAGCTTCCATTTCTGGCTCATACTCCAACCGTTACTGCTGCTGCTGCTGCTGCATCTCTCTTCAATCATACCACTGAAATGTCAGTTTGCCAGTGAAAGAAAAAAACAAAAAAAACAAAAAAACATTTTCCTCTCACACTTACAGTAAATTCAAACACCCTCACATCTCTGTGTTTCTCTCTTTCACCAGCTCTCTTGTCTGTTCTGCAATGCAGGCATTTTAAAGGGCTGGTAGCATGCAGACCCATCGCTCTGGAGCAAGTCCAGTAAGTAATTAGAGAAAGGACTGAGAGCATCCCAGTAGCTGACTTATGTCCAAGTGTAAATCATCCTAAATAGAGGAAGAAACAGAGGCAGAGAGAAAGAGAAGGTCAAAGAAAAAAGAGCAGATGAGAGTGTATAGCGAGAGAACAAGACGACTTTAAGGTAGATTAGATCACCATCAGAGGTAGAAAAATTTTGCATCACTGCTCTTTTCAATTTAGGAGGGCACTTTCTGAGGCTACACATGTAAATGAGCCCTGCAGCAGTTCATTTGATTTGCATTAAGTGCAGCCAAATAAGACCTGATGGGCTGTTACGGACATGTGTCGAGCACGTCTGGAGAAAGGGAGGAGTATTCTCTCCTGCTTCTGCATGTGGAATACTGGAATATTGTTAAAAGAAAAGGAACTTCTGAGACTAAAACTGTGCTTAATTCATGCAAGAGGAGGGCTACACTGTTAGTGAGGAAATATTAGTTAAATGGCCTTAATTTAGCATCACAAAGTCATGTCCTTCTTTTAAATCCCCCTTTATAACCTGCTGCAACAGGAAGGCTTCTTGATAGTATCCTGTTGTTGGTCTGTCTTACTTTAATCTTAAATGGTTTTAAACATTTTTATTTTCTGTGCTTTGTTTGTTTTTATTTTGACTGTTTGCTCTAAAACCCTATGCAACTGTGTTTTGAAAGTGCAATACAATTAAAGGTTATTATTACTATTATTACTATTATTATTCGAAACAAGATGCTCACTCTCGGGAATGAGCCACTGCACATCACTGCATCACTGGGAGTCGTAGAAACTACTACAGTCAATAAAATAACATTTTCAGTTGCTTTATAAATTTTAGCCACAGCTTTCTGTGCTAAAGGTAAATGATAAACCATTGGACTGTTATTTTGTTATCATTTCCATTTCATTTGTGATGCCTAAAGGATGAATCCTACTGACTTTGGTGAACTTCTGACTCTTCCTTTAGCTCGGCATGATTCAAACTGAGGGCCGCGACCCAAATTATCAGTTTGCCAACAGGCAAAATAAAACAGATAACAGTGCTGTAAAAGGTAAATTTATTTTCCACATTAAAATAGAAGTCAGGGATGCATTTATACCTGTTATTTACAGAGCTAAATGTTTTATCAGTGCAGCTTTTCTTCTATTTCACTAACACAAACTGCTGCTCTTTTGTAAAAATACAAGCAAACATTATTTGATTGATAAGGTTTTGAATGGGCTGTAAATTATTGGTTGATTTTTTTCCTATTTTTTTCAGGTTTTTGTACCTGTGTGAATCTGTTCTAACAAAAAAAGGCAAGACAGCACGTAAGCTCGTGAAGAAAAACGGACATTTTCATGCATGCTCACTGCTGATGCCCTTAAGTAAAGCCCCTCACTCACATACCTGCAACCCCAGAACAGATGCAGGTTCAACATTAAAGACATTTTACTCCTAAAGCTCCGAAGCTGGCAAGAATCTGACAATTCATTAGAGGCGGTGTTATCATCCTCTTCCTCCTCCTTCAATATCTTCTTTCCTGAGCAAAGCCTACACTGATATTTCCATCTAGCCTTTATTGGTTTTGTTGGCACTGCAGGCTCCACGGATGATTCCAGAGAGGGTAACGTGAGAAAATCAAAGCTTCACTGATCTGCAGTTCCACACAAAAAGCCTTGGTTTTTTATTGCCTAATATCACAGTGACCTTTGGAGGATATCTGCTTCAGCTGTGTCTACAGGTATTTCTGTGTGCGTGTAAAAAAGGCTGAGAGGACGGAGTAACAGAAAGACTCCTGGAGTATTTAAAAGGATGAGTCTTTAATTTCAATGATGAATTTCCTTTGTAAATAAAATAAAATAAAATAAATTCCCAGCAGAAAATGTAATGTCATAGTGTTTTATTAACTCTCTATACATAATCTTCACTTCCTTGACTTATAAACACAGGAGTCTTTTGAAACAAATGAACCATGAGTTTATTATGTAAATTATTTAAATTTCGTTTGTCAGAAGTTTGGTCTTGTTTCTTCAGTCTCTTACGAAAAATTGGTTCTTTGTAAAAAGCCATGAGCCTCAAACACGGTAAAAAAATAAACTCAGAGAAGTGAATCCTCATTGTAGCATCTGCGGATGTCAAATCTTCAGATAAAGCAGCAAATTTAGACCGTATAATGTGTGCAGCCAGTGTCAAATAACATGATGGTGTGTGTGTGTTTGCAGGTGAGCTTTATGTGTATCCAATTGAAAATTCATCTTACATCGTCTATGCAGAAAACTAACGCCGGACGCCTGATAAAAGTAAGTGTTCACTGATAAAGATCTCTATTGAGAAAAATAACCGAAAGAGGAAATTGGAGATTTGTTGCTTTGAAGCAGAGTAATTTGGTGTTGACTTAAGCGAATCTGCACTGGACAAATTAAAAGTTTTTTGTGTAATGGTGAAACATAATGTGTCTAAGCTCCCATCTGTCCCATTTAAATATACATATGTGAACCTGACCGCCGTGTTTGTGTGAAAGAAATGGACCTCAATAGCTGTTTAGTGGTAATTGAGTGACTAAGTGGCCAAGGACATCCTGCCAAGTCAGCAGCAGCACAGGAAGAGGAAAGAGGTTTGGCTCTGGGGGGCCGGCGGCTACATTACCTCCCTCCTGCATATTAAATATTTAACATCCATCCACATTATTGTCAACTGAGGACAAAAATGTGGACATATTACAGGAACGAATCATAGATCAGGCAGCTGATGTCAGATCAATATAATTCATCCTCTGTTCGTGCGTCTGGTAGCTGAGACAGTTTATTGTGCCAATGTTTGCTTAAAAAAAATGCTTATTTAATCGAATCTGTAAGAATTTATGACAAATTCTTTTTGTTTATCTTCTATTACCCAAACAACACAACGTCTGCGTATCAGATATGTTGAAACATCTCTCAGTTTGTAATCGTATTCATTTGGAAATCTGCAGGATAGCTCAAACTTTTTGTTCCCCGTAGTTTACCGTTCATAGACGTCCATTTCACCGTGGAGTTAGATGCATCTGTTTCTCATGAATATCTAATACCACATTAAAGTGAGGGGAATCACTCAACAGTTTTACAACCAGAGCCTCCGACCAAGCTGTGTGTGCAGCATCCTGAGTGAGCACAGATTAGATGGCTGATGTATACTTATGTAGTGCATCATTTATGTCCGCCTACTCAGTCTGAAACTCAGCATCCCAAAAGGTCATGCAGATAATGGCTCCGATTCATGAAAACAAACATGGATTCAATATCAAACAGCACTGACAGAGTAAACTTCGTGAGGGAAATACGGACAAACTTTGCTCCATTTTGATCCAACCTGTGCAACTTTACTTTAGTCATTTTTAATCACTTTATAATCACACAAATTAGCCAAATCTGTGGTATGTTTATGCAGAAAAAAAACTCAAAGTACTATAATTTTGACAAACCAGCAGCATGAAAGGCTGATCCTCTTAACTGTCAGCTAATTCATATTATAAAACCAGCAAAACATTTGCCAAGCCCTGATATAATCCTTGTTTTTAACTTCAGTTTGCATCTGGATTTTTTATAATGAAAAACGTGATGCATTCACTGCACCATCACAATCTCTCCTGCCACCTCCAGCCTAATACTTACTCTCTCTGTGCCATTTTGTTGGGCATCACACTTTCAAAGACCTGATGAAACTATAATTAACTATAAAATAAACTAAATTCTGATTTAAAAAATGTGTATTGACTGAGTGTCATGCTTTAATCGGAGCCCATTTATTCCCACAGTGGGTTGCCAAAATGAACAAGTGACTCTCTGATGAAGCCACAGCAAGGCAATCGGCCCAAAGTATAATTACACTAATCAAAAATAATTTTCTGGCCAACGTGCACTGATTGTAACTAGACTGCCACTTTTTAATATTGTAATAAACCTGTGCTGAATAATGTGAGACCCACTGAAAAAGGCAGGAAGAAGCTTGGAAAATCAAAAACCTCTTCAGTGTTTCTGCAGGCACAAGCAGCTAAAGTTAATGGATTTTAATAGTTGTGATAATGTATAGCACAGAGCCAATCAGTAAATCAGATGGAGACGGAGGCTTCCTGGTGGACCGAAGCTTTACCACGTATTTTACAACGATAGCCAACTTCCTGTTTACATCTTGATCATATAAATAAAGGCAAAATGCAGAAAAATTGATTTTTTAAAAACATTATAAGACTTTTTTTTTCCAAATACAATGCCAGGAGATTTTTTTGTTCTTCTGTCTGAATGTGTGCGTCATGTAAATGCTCCTGGTCTTCGGTGTGAAATCAGACTGCAGTAAATGAGCTTTTTCAGTGGCTCTTAATGAGCTTTGCAGTGGCGCATGTTGTGTTTTTCTGTAAAAAAAAATGGGCTGTTTATCTAGAAATATGTGCTCAACCATGTGTGTTCGTCTGTGCTTAAATCAATGTGAGTGTATTTGTTAGGGGAGAATGGACACTGTGTGTGTAATTGTGTCTTGCAATAAACGTCACAGCGACTGATTTAGCAGATGTTTTCTTTCTTTTTATTTTTATTTTTGTCAGTACAGAACAGTCCCATCGGTTTGCTTTCGATCAGGTTCATGAAATATTCTCTAACCTCAGGACTAAACTGCAGCTGGATCCCAGTTCAGCGGCTCATGGTCTGAATTTCAAGACAGAATACATTAAAACAAGCCTACAAGGCCATTCTCATTTCAACAGCCTCTCTGAATTAAGCATGAAAAAAACTTTGGAGGACAAAACTGGTGTGGCCTTTGCAACGCTCAGTATCCCACTGCAGCCAAGTGAACTGTTCAATGTCCTCGCTAACTTGTTTTAATTGGGTATTTGCTTTCATGCGAGTCGTCAGGCACCGGCAAATAATAAAACAGATACATAGAATGTGATTGCAAAGCAGAAGAAACATCCACTGCGATGCGAAAATAAAAGGAAACCTGGCATAAACTCAACTGTCTGGACATGTTGCCTGTGGTTTCTTTGTGTGCATGCATCCGGAACTTTTTCCGTCACAATGAAGCTCTGTCTTTTGTAAGTCTTCGTCGTGTAAACACATTGTTAGCTCGAAGTGTCCATTGATCAGGTTTGATTGTGCATTAAATCCACATCTGATTGACTTTGTTGTACTCACTCGGCATGTGTGCTGATTTATATCTTAACTAATGTGGACTGTATTTTGTTTCCGAGTACGACATGAACTTTTGCCGCAGAGTTAAGTGAACGTAGACGTTTGCCACATTCACAGGTCACTGCAAGTCCAAGCAGAGATTTCACTGTCGTTACTTATTTAACATTAAGTGCTAATAAGGATCTTCACTGAGCAAGTGCTGCACTCTGAGTCAAAAGTTGAGTTAAAGTGGTATAAAGTTAGCTCACTCTGCAAAAAGGTAAATATACTGACAGAGAACACGCCCCACTTCAACCTTAAACCAAATCGATGCATCTTACTTTGTCTTATTTCATTTCTTCTGCTTCCTCTGTTCTTGCATGATCAGGACCTCAGACAGGTTTGTCTTAATGTTCTGCAGATGAACACAATGAACGAGGAGACAAAGAGGAAAAATTAGAAAAATGAGCTGAAAGCTGTACAGATAAAAACTGAAGATACATGCAGCTCCTGTTTATGTCCAACCTTAACAACATATAACTATTTTTCTCAATGTTCCTATTATATGAAGCAACAAAGAGCCACAGTAAATCTAATGCCTGTCTGCTCCTTTCACAGAGGCAAAGTAAATACAGGGAAAATGATTACTTGGAAATACTCGCCATTTATTTGCAGTGTCAACAAATGCAGGAAAACATATAGCCCAGATGGCACACTGCATTATGGGAACTTGGCAACTGTTCCCTTCGCTATCAGCATGTTGTATGGCTGCATAAACATGATAACAAATGGTAGCAACGAGAAAACCCAAGAAAATAAACCCGTTTTTTTTTTTATAACCCTTCAATTAGCGAGGGCGGTGCTTAAAAATTAGACAGGCTGCTATGAAAAACAATAAATTACTGTTATTACATGCAAATTAGTTTATCAAATTAATCTTTCGGCCCAAACAAACAATGCAAGTCATGTCTATCTCACATGTTTATTATATTTTCTATCCATTCAAATGACCTGTATTCTTGTTCTGATTCTGTTTATCTCTCAGTGTTAAATTATAGCCGCTATCATCCTGCCAGTGCGTGTAGCTCCACATATATTAACACAGAGGCTGCTGAAGAATAATGTGCAGCTCCGAGACTGTCAACACAGCAGATACAAAGATAAAGATACTCTAAGGTACCAATTTATTAGGCAGGCTACACCTGTACAAACTACCACAATACTGCAATAAATCATAATTTTGTACAGCAATGATTTACAGCTCAACTTGGGACAGTGTTGAGGAAACAAGTGAAGCTGTAAAACCATGTAACTCTGCCTTTTACTGTATTTTTTTTCGTACTTTAACTCAACAATGGCATAATTTCCAACAGATACAATGCACAAAGGTGGGGAAAGTACCAAGCAGCTCAGCTTTAATGTTCATATTCAGTGTGTCAGGAAAGTATTAACCTGACACACCAGATGGAATGTTTC
>JAPZDV010000014.1:462276-500534 GCA_029814665.1 Acanthurus lineatus
GTCATTGATCGCTATCTTCATCTTCCTCCTGCGCACTAAAACCATTAAAGTTGTCTTGTTCAGTGTCGGGATTGAACAGCCTCAGAATTACTTCACACATTCGTCACACACTTTCTCGTTTATTTTCGTCCATAAATTAGCCGCATCATTTTTTAAGCTGCAGGGTTCAAAGCATGAAAAAAAGTAGCGGCTTATAGCCCGGAAATTACGGTATTTATGCAAAAGTCTCATTGGTTTGAAAAGAGGATGCTGAGGGAAAGTTCTGCTTGGATGACTTTGTTTTGCTTCGTGCCATAATTTTACTTTCAGAGCTCTTCAATGCCTTTTTGCAACATGTTGTCAGCAGCAGGATTTTTTTAAATGATGTATATAATCAAAGTGACAGCTGAAGCACCTGTCCTCCCATCAGAAATTAAAACCTTCTGATGACATTTTCTCTACTCATCTTCAATTCAAATAATTTCTTTTAACCTTGCGTTTTTGAAGCCAGTGCAGTTAATGAGTTTTAATGAGTTTTTAAAAGTGTAACTGTGAAAGTGGTGGAATGAAGAATAACAGCTCAGTATTACAGAAACCTCAGATGACTGGATCCTTTCACTGTTGATATCCTCACATAAATGCACTGATGGTTATAGACGTATTCATCTTACTGCAGCCGTACCTCACTTGTAAACCTTTTTTTAACACTTTAATTTATAATATGCACAGTATTTCACTTTTTCAAAGTGTGTTTGCAAAGAAACCTGTCAAACAACCGGTTATATGTTGAAACTAGCTGTCAAATGACATTAAAGTGATAAGTAATTATCTAGAAAATAGAAACTTTTCAATAAAGTAAGCACCGTTTTAGCAGGCAGATGGATTCTTTGCTGGGTTTTGCTTTCATCAATTCCTGAATAAACTGAGACTTTGGGAAAAATTAGGCCACAAGAGGCTGTTTCATGAACCAAGTTTAGTTTCATAAGTCTCTAGTAAATCTTCAAGTTTCTATCGCATTATGAGCTTTTAGCAAACAAAGGACCAGCCAGGAAACCAACCAAGAAAAGTCTCTTTCTAGTTTGTTCTTTTGTTTCCTGGCAGCAATTTTGCAATCACAAAATCTTGTTTTTGATTTACAATAATGATAATAATGATGCATTTCTTATGATTACGATGCAAGAAAATAGGGACTGATTAAGTAAATCATAAGCTACCAGGAAATTTCTGCTGCGTTTAATCAACTTCACACAGAACTTCTACATCATACTGTGGTGATCAGACAAAAGAGGTACATTCATGTTATTTTACCTCTACATTCACACTGAATACCTTCATCTGTCGGAGGAGGAGGACTGCCTACTGTGGAAAACTCAAACATGGTTTCTCCCACCGTCGGCGTAAATGTGTTCAGTCCCACCCGGTCGCAACAGTAATGGCAGCCGTGCTCAAGAGCACAACACATAAATCAACTGCCAGAATCCTCTTTAAAACAACAAACACATGCGACATCGCAAGTCACAGAAGTCAAATCTACTGGTATGTTGTTGTCCTACTTTTAAACATAAACAAAACGAAGCAAATGGCTGCGAGATGCTTCAAGCAATTAACTGAAGTCTGCCGCTGCATTATGGCCTTGACATGACACACTTGTCTTACTGCAACATACTGCATACATCCAACACGTCCCTCAGGCGGAAGTTATTGTCATCGCTCCCGACTCCCTGCTGTGCTGAGCGCGATGGTGTCTTTTGTGGCGTGACAACATCACAAATAAACACACACTTCTACGCTCACTTAATAATCCATATCGCTTAAGTTTCCCGCTTAAAAACTAGGCTTGAATGATGATGTGCTTGTATGCGTTGGTATCACAGTTTTATCTCTCATAAGGAAGAGTTTTTGCTAAAAAATTATGCTCGTTAAAAAAAATAGGAAATGTCGACTTTTTAATTAGCTCAATTATGAAAAATTTTACTGTGTAACACACACCCTCTTACATACATCTGCGTTTAGCATAAACAGCATTTCAATTAAATCATCATTTCTAAACAGTAAATCAGAGTTCTCATGTGTCTTAACAGTGTTCTGCTAGAAATAAATGTTTCCTGTAGTTTTTCACAAAAAAAGAACATAAGAGTTATATTTTCTTGCAAGAATTGATCTTAAACATGCAATCTTATTCTCATACTGATGTCAATGACTGTTACATTAATTAAAATAATATTGCTCATAGCCAGTGATGATATTTGAAAGATGGATTATCATTTCTGACACTGTCGCAGCATTTAAGATTCAGATATTTTGTGCAGAGTATTTTACTTGCATTTGTCTTAAATGATTTGTGCGTCTAGTCACAATGTGTCTCTTGGGGTTTAAATCAGTTCATTTCATTTCATTTCAGCAGCTTGAAATTCTTAATACAAAAACATGTTGATATTTTGCACAGACATGCAGTCCAACTTATCTGATCAACAAAAATGAGAGCTCTATTATCATATCAACAATAGTGTTCATTCATACTTTAAGTTAAATGAATTGAAATTAATGGGACGTCATTAACAGACCAAGACCGAATCAATGACAATGATCCGTGGTCCCTAAAGACTCAGTTAACATGCTCTATTTGGCTCGGCTTATCGAGTGAAGACTGCGAGGGCTTTGCTCCATCATCTCACCTTCAGCGGGGTAAAACAGTCTCTTTACTCGTGTTCGATACCATAATGAGGTCTGGAGCATCCACTTCATTATCACATTCAACGCTTGAAATTGAAAGTTGCACAAAGCGTCAATAGAGAGCATCAATATTCCGGTTCTGACGCAAGAAAAAGCCCCCTGACCAGCGAAAGGATGTTAATATCTGTACACAACTTAGTTAAAGTTTTTATTGGGTCTTGAACTGGAAGGCTCAGTTTTTACCGTTCAATCGATACCACTTGTTCCAGCACGAGATATTTGGATGAAAATCAGAACAACAACCATCAGGATATAAGCACAACAAAAATATCGTATTGAAAAGGAGGTAAACAAGATAACCAATCCCACCAGACATTTATTTAATGCCATGCACTTTGCTTTCAGCACTATAAAATGATCTAGTTTCAAAACAGACAGGACATTTATTTCCAGAGCAAAAACCTAATTATTAATTGATTTAAAATGTTGTATAAAACTGTGTAAGACTTGCAAGATAAGACTAAAAAATGAATAGGAACCTAAGGGTAAACTAGATTTAATTTGAGCAGGAAGCAGATGCCCTTGGGCTGATTTACTCTAAAATTATTATTTAAGTTAATACAATATTTTGATAAAACACTGATTTGCTGCAAGGTCAGTTTGGGATCCTTCTCCATCATGCTGGCCGTCACGACGCTTGATGCAAATTTTGGTCCCCAGTAGCTTGCCTCAGGTACAAAATGTGTGAGCAAAAGGACAAAACATTAAACCTGAGTATCAGGACACCTGGAGGAAACCTTATCAAAGCTACACAGTCAGATGTCCGTAGAAAAATGATGAAAAACATTACATCCATTTGCCCAACCAGCTCCATGTTTTAAAAAAAAAACAGAACGAATGACAGCTCCTCTGGGCAAACTCTGCAACTGGATATTAGACTTCCTCACGAAGAGACCGCAGACACACACACACACACACACACTCAGGGCTCTCTCACACCTGCTCCGTGTGGTCCGGACTTTCGGACTTTCGGACTTTTCATTTTGATCCGAACGAAAATAGCAGGAGTGAAACCACCTCTGGCCCACAGTCTGGACCAAACAGCCAAACCTCGGTCCGACCAGAAGAGGCGGTCTTGGTCTGGATCAAACTGAACCATGGTTCGGTTTGTGTCTGATGTGAAAGCAAAGGTTCGGACCTTCGTATCAGTGACAGGAAGTTACAGCAGGCTACCCCAAAAACAGAAAGCTAACGTAACGGTTACCAAAACAAAAAATGAGCCGAGGAACTACATGGGGGGAAAGAGGAGCCCAAATGTCTTATTAACATTCAGTCCGAAGAATTTAATTAGGACCGAATAGAAAAAACTCGAAGCTACAATCAAGACCAAAGCATTTTGGCGCCATCAGTTATGTCCATGAAGGCCTCTGAGGCGGCCATGTTAATTAAAAAATAGAGACAACTGACATTTACAGCTAAATTTAGAAAAGAGTAATATTCAAATGACTTTATTTTGTGACGCATTTTCATTACAAAGGGACTGAATTTTATTGAGGCATGTTATAGTGTTACATCAAATTAACCGACAGTCATTAAAAGTGGACATTTTCTCATTGAACCATTCCACTTTAATTTATTTGCAGCACTCTTTCTGATGACAAAATGTGCTTAAATCGTAAAAACAGGACCGTAATTTTTGAGGAAACTTGAGAGGCTAAATTCCAGTGCCAAGTTAACTTTTACAGAGGAGCCAAGAAAAGAAAGCATTCATATTGGCAGCATCACAATTTGGCATGAGATCCTTGAGGCCCTGAACAGGAGGTCTCTGCAGCAGGTGATTAAAACCACCCAGAACATCTTTGGTACTCGTCTACTGAGCAGTAGTGATATTTGTGAGGTGGGAAGCCTGTGCATAGCCGAAAGAATACTAAAAAAACAATACCCACCTGAGCCACAGTCTGCTCACCCTGCTGGGTTTGGCAGGTGATACACAAGTATCTGCAACCACACCACCAGACTACAAAGCAGCTTCCTCCCTAAGGCTCGAAATCATCAATTCATCCTCCACAATCCACCATAAAAATTTGTTTTTTCATAGCATACTATGTATTCATTCATTTTATATAATTTTTTTTTTAGTTTTTTTTGTATTTGAGTAGCATTAAGGGACTGCAACTAGCGTTTCATTATAAAACCCAGTGTTGCAGGATAAAAAATGAATGAACCTTGTGCCTTATACCTTGTATTCTGTTGAGGGTGGGAGGATTAAAGAGCGTGAGAAGATGAGAGGAGAATGAGAGGAGAGAGAGAGAGAGACTATCTGAGCGAACCCTTGCAGTGGGACAGATTACTGACGTCTGTGGTGTTCACACAGATTTCATGAAGCTAATATCAAAGCAACAGCTGGAGGAAAAGGCCAGGCGGAGACATATGAGGACAGCTGCAGAAAAAGGGAATGAAAAATATAATCTAGGTAACAGAAGACCAACGACTGTGTGCGTAAGTGTGTGTATGTATATGTTTCATCGTATGTATATATACATATGCAGCTCACAAACCTCTCCGCCCTTCTGTCACTTTTACTTTTAAGGAATATTTTCCCCGTGAAAGTCAGTTGGCTAAGTCTTGTAGGCTAATATTTTATACAGCAGCAAAGTGAAACCGCGGGATAAAATCAGAAGCCCTCTGATTGAGAACATCTTAAAAAATGCAAACCCCATCAAAGAGCTGCACTCTGAATCCATATGAAGATGCCGCTCGCGTCTTACTGAAGACTTTTCTATTTTTTTAAAAACTCTGAACAGCTACTTTCTTCACTGGCCTTAATTTTAACCCTTTGAGTTTTCATTATTAAAACGTCTTCTCATGCTTCAACCTTTGAGTTGTTTTTCATCAACGACTAATGTATAATTTTCTTTAACTTTATCATCTGCTCATTGTTCTTATTACTGTACCTCACTTTTATTCGGTAATCTATTATTCATGAGTAATTTTTCTTAGCTGTGCATCTATAAAACTGTTTGATACTGTAGCAGAATTCATGACCTGCAAAAGACACTCTGCACTAAACCCGTGCAAAGTTTTAACTCAAAATGCTACAGAAGTTAAATTAACACTGAGATTCACTGTTAAAACTCTCTATAATTAAAAACACACTGTTATATGGTTGATACATCAGTTAAATTATACACTTAACTTCACTGAGCTGTGAGATTCAACACAGAAATTCACAGAATAAATTAAAACAGCAGGTTAATTACAACAATCTACAAGTAACTAAGAGATGAAGATACTGTTGATTAAAACTTCGTAAATTATGCATTTTATTTTTCAGGCTTTTTTCGCATGTTTTTAAAATAGTCGTGGCTACACAAAGTGACATTTGTTGTCGTCTGTGGCTCCTGTGCTCCTGTGTTGTGTTGCAGGCTGCTGTTTGGCTGTAAGTCAATGTGACCATCTGCCTGTGAAAGAACTGTGCTTTTACTTAATTACCTTTATGCAAATACAGTTTGAAGTGAACCAATTTAAATTTAGCTCTTCAGGAGACTATTTTGTTTTTATCAAAGAGCAGCACAGGATGTGAGATTTAAAGAGCAGATAGCCACTTTCCACTTGAAACTGGAACTGAAATGGGTTTTTTAAAAAAAAAGGATAATTTTAGATTTCATATCAGCGCTCCTAAAAAGTAATAATGACGCCAGATTCAGGTTGGATGGTTTGAAAAATCCTGATATTTTGGCTGAAATTTTCATCCATCTTTGGCTTTAAATGGATAATTACATTAATGGATTGCACTTGTCGAAAAGCTTTTATTGCACTTACATGTAACAACTTGTCATCAATTTAAAAAGAAAAATCACAAAATCTGTCTTTTGTACCACTTTGTGTGTGTGTGGGTGTGATAGAGTGTGTTTGGATGCCACAGTAAGCCAAAAAGAGTCGAGGAGAGAAATCAGCACAACTGTAAATGCCAGTAAATGTGGAAAAGACTCTCAAGCTGAGCTACGTGACATGAGTGTATTGTGACAATAACATAAAGAAAATATTTTGATTCTTACTGAGGAGGCAAGCCGCCCATCTGAGGCAACGGTTAGCAAAACATTGACGAGAAAGTTCACTTTCAAAGCTTGTTGACTTGCATTTCCCACTTGCCAGCTAACAAGATAATCGTTTCCCCTATTTCTTTTACTTTAGGCAGTCATAATGTTTCTAATTCTAAAAGAAATTGGGCTCTAATGAGATGACATTTTAAATGATTTTAAACTCAATAAATGCTGAAGTATAAGTGAAAATTATGATTCCTAAGATGTAATCTACTGATAAAATTAGAAGTAGCAGCATGACAAATTATTTCTGCCTCCCTGCAACAAGGATCTGGGTTTTTCATGTCACTCCTCCAGGAAATGTAACTGTCCACCCCCACCCTGAAGAAAAGTCAATTTTTGCTTAGATAGATATTAATTTATTTTTTTTTTTACCAAAAGACTCAGTTTCAGGTAGGAAAGTGGAATCAAAATGACATTATGTTCCAACATTAACTGCAACATACTCCACAATGATTTCACATCACTGAGCTGTGTATTGATTCATTATTGTTTAAGTTGGATTCTCCTCAACCTCATCTTCAATTTATTTCTGTCATAAATAGCAGAGGCCGTCTGCATATAAATATGCACTCCAGACAACTATTAAAAACTATTAGCTATGCAACCTTATCAATGTGCGTTGTGGAAAAGTCATGAGTTGCTGAGAAACAAGGCTAATTGGCTGCTAGTTGTGTAGCTGCTGGGCTTTCCAAGTCACTGTTATCTGAACTGTCACAGGTGAGTTTTGTAGCACAGGTGCTGCTTAGCGCTCTGTGGCGCTGTGAGTTATATGAGCATTCTGGTGAAACTGCATCAAAGCTGGTAGACAAAATTTATGGTACGATTTATTGGTTAAAGTAAAAAACTTAGAGAGCTCATCAGAGGTACTGAATAATAATAATTAGGGAGGAATGTTGGCAGGATGTTATATCAACAGCAGCCTGACAGGTTCATGTAGAAACCACTGACATTTATACTGTCAACATGTTAAATTTAACAAAAATGACAGATGCTACATGAGTGATGAAACCTGCCTGAACTTAGATGACACTTCATCATGTTTGCTTAGTTAGCGTATTACTGTGTATTGATGCAACTAAATGCAACACTCTGTGGTCATAACAGCTGATATGAAGTGGTGTCCCTCTGCAACTTTGTCCAGAGAGCAATGTTGCACTTTTTCAATATAAACTCTTTTTAGTGCTCTATGCTTTTCATAAACAACGGATAAGAACTGAAATGAGTAGCCGATTAATAAATTTGGACACCCGCTAATTGATCAATCAATTAAGTCATTTTTTGTGGCATTTTTAAAATTTTTTTTTACTCTTTTCTAATTCTTAATAGACAAAATAGATTAATTTAATTTTTTTTTTTTTTTTTGTTGCAGCTCTAATCAGCTGTCACGTTAAAAATTTGCCATCTCTTTTAATTCACTGGATCACTACATGTAACTGTGAGTGATCAATTTTACTTCTTTTCAGCTATAAAGTTGTGAAAATTCACAAGTTCCAGAAGAAACAGTCCTTTTACAAACGAACATGCTTTCTCATTAATATGAGCCCTCATCTATGTGAAATATTAAGTTCAGTTTTGTTGTTTTCTGTCAACAAGCAGAAGCTTTACAAAAATTTCAGAGTTCTGCTTAAAGCCTGGACATGTAGAAGGTTATACACATGGATATTTAATGAACAGTGGTGACATGCTTTTTTATACCGAAGAGGTCACAGACATTATTAATTTATTAAGCCTGATGTAAGTGGAGTGTGCACACAGTCTGTTTTATACTGTAGGTTTTTCTTTAACATGCCTCAGACACATAACTTGACCTAAAACATATAAAATCCAACACTGTGCCTCTGATGACACATTCACACTACCAGACATCCAGAATGCACAGAAGTCATACATTCATAATGCACATATATGCACAGACAGAGCTCAGAGCATTGCTAAAAGGTGTGTGGGCTTGCATTCACCAAGCTGCCAGGTTTCGTCTGTGTTAGTGTCAGTGCTCTGTGTTAAAAGCCTTTAATATGAAAGAGTGCAACTACAGCGCCACATTAAAAAAATAACATAAAAGGTCTGAGGGAGGACAGGACGACAGCGGACATGTTGGAGAAAAGAGAGAAAATGTTAAATGGAAGAAGCCTGGAGGAGAGAGAAGTGCTGAAAAGAGAGCGAGGGGGGATGGGAAGATGGGATGTAAAAGGAAGTCCGGTACTCGCTATTTATCTAGCAGAGCACCAGCTAATGATTATTTTCACTATCAATCAATCTTCTGATTATTATCCTTTTGATTAACGGGATACTTAAGCTATTCAGCAGTGAACTCCCACAAAGTTAGAGGCTTGAAAGAAATTAAAATATGAATAGTCACAATTGAAGCAGCAGCAGCAGCAGCAACAGAAAAGTCCTCACTTTGATATCCAACAATAACTCAAGTTCCACTTTCCTGGTGCTAAGTAAATTAACTTTAGTACTGTATTTTAGTCAAGGCCCCAGACTCCAACCACTTAGTCACAGTTTGAAACCATTTTTGGAGAAAGTGCAACTAAATTTTATGAGTAAGAGCATCAGTGCAACTTGAAAAGTTTGCAGCCCATTTTTATCAACTTAAATCATCATCATATATCATCATACTCGCCCGAGTCACCACAGCAATAAAAACAAGATCACAAAAGAAAACAACATTGTTTATCATAGTTATTTTTTGGACAATATTATGTCCAAAAAAAGCATCATGACAGGCCAACTGACTGGAGTCACCAGCTGTTGTTTACACACTCACACATCACATATCACTGCTGACTCTCCTCTGGATTACATATACTGCAGGTCAAATGTAATCAGGATTACTTTCCTCTCTTTCTCTTACTCCCTCTCTCATTCTCCCACATTCACTCATGCATATAGATGGTTCGTCTCCCTGCTTTCCTCTAGACATGTCTGTCTCGTGGCCTTATTTCCTTCCTCTTATGCTGCCTCTTGGTCTTTATATTTTATTCAGCCAGAATTGTAGTTCAGAATTTGTTTTAATGCTTAATTAACTTGACATGAATCACAGAAAAGCAGTGCTCGGGATTTATTTTGCTAACAGCATCAATATGTATGTGTAAAGTGGAAATAGAACATAATACTGCATTTCTACGGGTCCTCTCCAAATCGCAGCCAGTAAAGGAAGATTTCAGACCTTCCTGGGAACACACTGTCTTGACCTATATGGCTAATAAAACCTTTAAGACTGTTGTAAGGATTATTACACTTGGCAAGGCTGCACCTTTTTGCGAGCCTTTACTGCAATACATCAGTCCATTCAGTTCCTATCACTATATTTCTCCGAAGATGTTTGACAGTGAAGTTGGGTCCAAATCAAATTCAGTATTAAAGCTGTGAGAGTTTGCAATGCAGTGTGAGTAGATAGTTAGGCATTAATCATTAAATACACAGATTTCTATTAATACTGTAACCTTCTTGTCAGTATAGGAACCAACTGGTGATCATCTGATGGAAGCAGATATCAGGAAAACACAAAAACCAGCAAATTAAGAGTGAAATCAGCATCAGATGATAGCTGATAGGCTCTGAGTTTGCATTCTGGGCAAAAGTTTCAGCCTTTCTTTACTCTCCCCATAGACTTTTTACCTGCAGGAAACTAAAATCTGTTCAAACATGACTGGATTTTTCTAATTAGTCTACAAACAGTCAACAAACTGAAACCAGAACAAATCCAGCCTCAAATTGTTGTTCCTCTCCACTGGATCCTGCATTCATATTCAAATCTCTCCTTATTAGCACTGGTACATGTCCCCATCCACGTCTTTTCTGTTTTAATGTGGATAAATAACATGTGTCTTGCGAGCTGTGCCTGCATTTTGCCAACAGGGATCCCAGTGTCATTAAGCTGCAGGATACATACACTTGTCAAACCACAGTCACGATCACCTGTCACCTCAGTCACACTATGTAGCTGTGGATGTTGCATGTGTTCACATTAAGTCTACAGAAATGACTGAAGGCAAAGATCAGTGGGTAGCAGAGCATTAAAAAGAGGGCACGTGGTGAGCTGCTGTACCCTGGTGCAGATGAATGAATATCTACCCACTGCCTGCCAGCCTTACCATGACCACCCGCCTTACAGTCAAACACAGATTGAAGATAAATAAATGATCTTTTCAATATAAGAGAGAATGTTAGAGAGCATTAAAACCCGACAAGTCTCACCTGACCCATTTTTAAGACCCAATAACAGTCCGCTGCATGGTCAGAACTGAAAGTTGGCACTAAGTGTTCACTTATTTTTGGCTGCATGTATCTTGATTTCAAAAACTCAAATATTCCAAGTTTAGACCATTTTCTGCTTTTGTTTAGAGAACACTCTTTTAGGTTTTGTACCTGAAAGATTTTTAAATTTTGCAAAGTAAAATGCTGCTGCCTCTCAGGTTTTGTATCGGCTCTTTTATGCAATAATTGTGAGTGATATGGAGCCCTACTCAAATCAGACTCTTCTCATTTTTCATTGGTGTTGTTTTGTATATCAGGACAGCTTTTCAATTTTCGCACACATCCTCTCTCATTCTTCTCCAGAGATTCGCCTTTTTAAACAAATGGCTATTCTCTTAGGAAAAGTGCAAATGGCAAAAAAGTGAGAATGAGCAAAAAAGTGAGAATTGTGCAGTGTGTTGCTGCCCATGTGGAATTTTAATAGGCAGCATCCATTTCTGTATGGACACACACACACACACACCTCATAGAAGAAAATCTCTCTATGCTCTGCCTGAAATGAATTCACTTTCCCACGTCAGCCGGAGGAAAATGTTACCTCCAGCGAACCAAAACCAATTTGGAACAGAATAAATGATGTACCTGCCCAATTGACAGACTATAAAACCTCTCATGCCTTGTTGTTTGCTTCATTTCTTTCTTTTGAGACCATGATAACTGACTGAACAGCAGGAAAACTGTTAGTCTCAAAGCTAATCATTTCCATGCAAATAAGCAGCACAGACGGATAGGAAGCACATTTAACGAGCATTGAGATATAATACCCAACGGCAGATCAATAAACAACCTGTGGAGGTGACTCATCACCAGCCCGCTCACCCGCCTCACCCCCAAAGCAAAGTGCTGAGGTAACGATCTCCCCGCAACTGCTCCTCAGCCGACAAGGGTAGATGTGATGGCCCCACTCAGACACAAGTGGCCTGCTGGCAGCGAGTCCATCTCATTTCATTGATCTGCTCAGCTCCGATCTAAGAAATATGACTGAGGGCTGATTCCCTAATGGGACCGCAAATGCAAGCTGTAGGGCCGCAGCCTGTCCACATGATGTATGCCAGGCAGATGAACGGGCCGCTCGTCTACTCATTGTCAGCTAATCGCCTCTCCACCGAGCCTTGTGTTTAGGTTTGGTCCAACGCTAATAGCCGGTGAGCTGTGTCTTCCGCTCTCACGCCCAACCCCCCCCCTCCACCACCACAATGCATCAGATCAATGTCATACATACATAAATAGACATGTTTCCGCCTTATCACTCTCTACTCTGTCCCACTCAATTCAACTTCCCTGAAGAGACAGAGTGAGTGCTGTGCGGTTACGGTTAAGTGTTGCAGTTGTGGTGATGCACATACATTTATAATCAAACGTATGGCCCCCATAAGGCTTCTTTGGTCTACAGTGCCACAATTTGTATTCAGGCATAAGCAGCCCAGATCTATAGATTTTCTGCATTTGGACAGACTTGTACGATTTATTGACTTTAATAGTCAAGGCGATTCTTTACTCAGTTGAAGTAATTATTTAAAAAGTAACCAAAGAAAGAAAAAAGACTGGCTCAGTCATTCTGATGATGATATCTCTCCACAATATTGAAAAGGTGGCTGATAAGAACAGCCCAATCAATCATTCTGAAGGTTAATATTTTTTTTTTCAGTACACAAATGCAAGGCAGTTAATCTGGGATCTTGGGATCAAATCAAGGAAACTATATTAAAGTCAAGTTATTAAATAAAGTCAACCTACATTATAGAGGAGGCTTTAACTAATTTCATGATTAAGCCTGAATGTTGAGCATCAGTACTTTTTTGCACTTATGGAATTATGTCTGAAGCTTGTGAAAAAGACAAATAATAGCAGCAGATAAATACACATTGTTTTTGTGGAGTAATGAAGACACTAATGTTCCCCATATTGCTCAATTACTTAAACAAACATCAATTCTTTTTTATTACATTTTCTCATTAAAGGCACTGGAGAATAAACATCAACCACTGATTATCTTGATCCAACTCCTGATATTCACTTTGTCACTATGGAGTGAGATGTGCATTAATTTGCATCATCATTTGAAAATTTTCTGGAAAACTAAAGTTTGTAACCATGTCAGACAAACCCTTTAAATGTTCACAGAGGAGTGGGAGCTAGTTATGCTAACACCAACCAAAGAGCTGCAACTCAGAAAAAATGAACAAATACAAGCAACAATGACAACAAGCAAACAACTGAAATGGGTTTAACAGCCAGAAGCTTTTCAAAGTTTAATGCCTGTGTTGCAGTGTGCTTTCTCTAGGCCATGGAGGCAGGCAATTTTCCTACATGGATGTAGGAGGTAATGGGGGAGATGTACTCGCAGAAGCAGCCACTGTGGCTGACCTTGGTGCTCCTCACGAATCAGCCAAGCACTCAGCTGAAGCCCAGACGGGGGAAAAATCACTGTGAATAATTTCTTAATGCTTTCACAGAGGAACGAAGAAGCAGGGTTAAAAAAAAGGGGTCAGGAAGAGAAAAGGGGGGATAAAAAAAGAAAAAAGCAAGAAGAAGAAGAGGACGGAGATAGAAGGAAAAGTTGAAATGGATGATAGTGACACAGAGAACAAATAAGAACTGAAGACAAAGAAAAAGAGGAGAGGACGGGGAGCGTGACGCTACATAAAGTCAGAGTAAAAAGGAAGAATGAATGAAAGACGGCCCAAACATGAAAAGTGGGTGGAGTGTGTGTGCGTGTGTGTGTGTGTTGTGTCCAGTGTCCTGGGATCCTGCTGCAGTTACATTATTCATTGCAGCAACGGATTCATCCAGGGTGACTTACATCGCTCATCATTTACATGCCATCACCTATGAATTATTAAAACAATGAGTTGTGAGTCTGATGATCCATAAAGTATAGGGGCAAGCTCCCAGAAGAAAAACATTGACTTAGAGGTCAGTCGCAAGAAGCTAGACTCTGAATAAACAAAGGCTGCTGGCAGGAGGTAGTTGCATTCAAGGACCGGAGGAACAATGTTTCTGACATCATTCATTCATTAAATATTCTCCAGGAGAAAATAAAATCACTGTTACAGATAAAGTCAGCAGCTTGTGACACAACTAGCATGAAAACATCAAAACCCAAAGCGCCTGTGTGCATTTAAAGTCTACATTCTTCATGGGGTAATCAATACAGCTGAGTCTTGTGTGAAGTATCAATACTAGCATGGCTGAATATATACAGAAACTTCAATCTGTTCCTCTCTTAATTTTAACAATATGTGCAAACTCTGCAAACAAAAAAGGGCTGTGTTGTGTACCAAATTTTTGAGGTATGTGAATATGTGTTCAATACAATTAAATGAGACAATATATGTCATCAATATAATTTAATGTTTGCACATAAACTGTTTATTTCCCAAAGTTACGTCAGTTCGCATATCTCCTCTGCATGCAAACGTGGCAGCCTGACTCACAAGTTCTCCTGCAACGCTGAGGGAGACACAGTGTACTCTGCCTCAATCTATATGTTAATAAGTCTAATTAGGGCTGTTTAGAGTGACACACTGTATGTTGTGATGTTGGATCACAACATACAGTGTGTCACACTGAGTGTCTGCTGCTGATTAACTTTTTAGTTCTAACAAAACACACACACACACACACACAAACACACACACAGTGTAGCTGAATGCACAATAATGAAAAGCATTTGCATTTGAAAGGCTGGCTCAGGTATTACTCGGCATCCAACTACGGGTCTATGGCTCATTACACCAAAACTGAAGAGCAGGACAATGCGGCTAAAAATATCTGAATGGGATCTTTGATCTTTTAAGGATCTGGAAGGATCAGGCTTGATGAGAAGGGAAATTAATGAGGAGATCTGGAGCACACAGTGACGGTGCAGGTGGAGCAGTTAAGCTTCAGCTATAACAGTGTTCTCCAGATTACATCATTCGGATCTGCCTCAGTTTTACTGTGTTATGAGTCACTGATGCCTTCAGTCAGAACAGAAATGTGACAAACTACTTTTAATTTTCTCTTACTGAGAAACAACTTCCAAAAATATAAAGAAATAAAGTGTGACAGCAACAATGGCATCTTGGTTGCATCTCTCTCTTTCCAGCATTTTTATAACTAGTTTTATCTTATACAGTTATTGGAATTCCCAGCCAAAAATCTGTTCAGTTCTTACCGTAATACTCGTGTCAGTGTCATACTGGCAATAATGGTTTCCACATTGCCGGCCTGCAGCTTCAATTCATCTGTCCGTAACAGTAAATACATGGTTAGATGAGCATTAAAATCAGACATGATAATAACAATACTTAGTGGCCTAAATATAGTTTCTGCAACACTTTTTACCAATAACATCTGAAAAATAATGTTCGAATTATAATATTCATCCAGCACTAGTGTGTGTATTGTATAAATAGTGATATTAGTTGTCAACAAAGTCATATCTAACTGTGGGTTTGATAAAAGAATCTTAGAAGAAAATATTACTGCAGCTCTTCTTACCATCATAATATAATATAATATAATATAATATAATATAATATAATATAATATAATATAATATAATATAATATAATACAATGAGTAAGCTTCTAAGTTATATATAAAGTCTGAACTTTATATATTGTTTTCCTCCATACAAGAGTGTTCTACAGCAAAATGTCCCACTGCAATAAAAGCACCAAAGAGAACTGGCACTGAATCAGTTTCCACACATCAACCCATCAACCAGAAATCTACAATCAGAGTACAAACAGTCCACTTAAGGCAGTGTTGGCATTGTGCTATATCATGCCGTGCCATGATAACTTTTACTGTAGGCCATATATAATAGATTTCATTATGGTCATACAGTAGGTCGTTATTATAAAGTAGATCCAGGTGTGAAACATCTGAGGCTGCTAAAGCCTGGAGGTTTGGCAGAGTTCTGCTATCTTTTAATCTCATTTTATTAACTATATTATTCTGGCCACGTGTCCAATTTTTCTGTCTCCTTTTTTCAATTTTCCCTATTACTGTTGTTGCTTTAAAACACATGTACTGTAGTGCTCAGGACGTGTAAAACATTTATTCATTCATTAGAAGCAAAGCAAAAACCACAAACAACACTGGCTGCCTTCCAGTAAGTGCATACCAGATTTGTGGTGCAGTAAACAAGGAATTTTTATTCGATGAGTTATACATTTTGGCATTTGCCTTGAGGCCTGTACCTTAAACTGGGTTTCTTGATAAGAAGGCAGGACTATTGTTGATTTGGCAAAACAAAATTATAGCTAATATGTGATGTATATGTCTGTGTGTGTAACAGCATTTAAACATGCGATCAACATGATTAATCGTTTCTGTTTAGCCACACAGTTCACATCCAACAATATTGTTAATGTAGAAAATTAAAGCTGATTAATGTAGATTAAAAAATGCTAGCAATAAGTTACCTCACTATCGTATAAATTTTACTGAAAAATGTTCAGCTAACTGCAACAATTGTACATGTTTGTTTGGATTTAAAACTACAGAGTAAAAACGTAAACTTTAACTATACACAATCATTTCCAATAACAATCTTAAAACTGTGTTAGTTTGATGGTTGTTTTGCTTTTAAGATCACATCAGAGGATAGCAGACTCATATATTTTATACATTAGCAGGGTCTCAGCTAGCTTACCTCAAAATCTCCATATTTTCTTGTATTCCGACATTTTTTGGAGGGAAAAAAAAGCCCGCGCTTCTCAGGCACAGGACACATGAAGAAGTCCTGACCGGGTCAGCGGGAGGAAGCCAAAACATCTTTAATAATCCTTAGATAACACAAAGAGTCAAGTTTAGTCGTGACAGGCTAAATTATGAGCACCAGTCACATTTACCGCAGCAGATGTCCGCAATTAAGGAGCTGTGAAGCACCGGGCGGGGCATAAGGTTAAATTAATCACCATATTGGCGGCTTTATCATACTTTCACCCGGTCCCATTTAACATATGTGCAACTAGTAGTGGTTGGAGGAACCTAGTGTCAATTTCCTCAAAAAAATAAAACTAAAAAATAAAATTGGACAATAAAATCTTTATAGCTATAATAGTTTTTCTGCTAAAAGTCAAAGTGTGGTCTTTGAGTGTCATTTATATGATGTAATTTCCTCTTGTTACAAATTTAATTTATCATTCCATTATTTGAGTATTTCAGTATTATTGGTTCTGTGGAAAGTATTACGGGTCAGCCTGAGTGGAAATGGGTCAAAGCATATTTCACAATTTCACAGCAGACATGTTGACTTGTCACAGCAGAAAAAGAATATGTAACTAATAACATTTATGAGAGTTTCCCATGGCATGCATGGCAGTGTGAGAGTGGATTAGCTTTATAGACTGCAGTTGTTATTCATGTAATTAATATCACCTGGGTTTTTTCCTGCTATTACAAGTTACAATGTCTGACTCAATAGTGGCTCTCTAACAAGTTAACAGATTCTTTGATTGATTGGACACTTCTCAATGAAGGACAGACTTGTACAGTAAAAATGATGTTTACCACACTGTGAAAGACTCTAGAAAGCAATTAAAGCAGAGAAGAAACTCACACTTATTTCATGAACGTTTACCAACTCCCATATTATGTCCTGTCCTGCCAGACAACATTGCCAAGGTTCCTTCAGCAAAAAGACAGTCTTTTTAGACATACAATGAAAAAAACTGCTTAGACAGGCCTTTTCTTGGCCAGAGAGCCTTGAGTGAACCTGGTTGTGTGTTTTCCCAGAAGTCTGCAGTAAAAAAGAGAGAAAGAAATATTATCATTCTTTATCTTACTCGGCGTAAGAGAGATCACTTGTTCTCGTTGTCTTGCCAATAAAAGAACAAAAAATATTTATTTTAAAAGCTCAGCAACCCTTCTGGAACCTCTTTAAAAAGTTTTTGACTGAAACAACTGTCCAAAGTTCAGGGTAGAATCATCCCATCTAATTATTTTCCAGAACTAACATGCCCTCGGGCAGCAGCTGTCAATGAGACTTGGTAATAACACAGTGGAAAGAAGCATTAAATTTGATGATAAACGGGTAGAAAGCCTGAGTAGTTTTATTTTAAAAGAATCATATAGATTAAATCATTATTATTCCACAGATAACTACTGGAAGGGCTTCCTCTAGCAGTGAAGCTTTGCACTTTTGTCATCAAATACAAAACAGAGGATTAACTTTGCATACCAATAGCATTTCATTCAATTTAGAGCACATTAAGAATAATTTAAGTTACATAAATTACATTCTGGACCACAGTCTCGTCTATTCTTTGGAGAATATATGCACCCATTAGATCACAGACTGAAACTCGATGCTTGCAGTGATAAGATGAAGTGAAACTCTGAAGGCAGAACTGCAGTGAAGCCTTTCAAGCACATTAAGATGCAGTGCAGTTTGGTGATCAAAGACTGGCAACCAAACTTATATATCATAAAAATGCTAATCAATAATTACTGTTAATCATCACAGTGGACTGACTCACTTCAAAATGTCTATTTAATCTTTCACTCCCCTTTGAACTCAGTGGAAAAATCCACATTTATGCAGGTGCAGATTCAAGTTCACTTGGTTGAAAAACATCAGCCAAAGAAAAGTTCTGTTATCAAATCTGATAAAATTATGGGATCAATGTGATCAGAAAGATTTCAGCTCTATGATAAGATGTGCTGTGGATGAATGTAGGGGTGATTTGTCAGATATTTTGCCCCTCTAGTGGCTCAAACTGGACTTTTAAGGAGATTTAAAAGAAACTCATGTCTGGCGGATACAGATTTGTCAGTCAAAGAGACATATACAACACGTCACGTGTCATATGTCTTACAAACAACTCAGAAATGTCTTCGTTCCTGAGGAGAGGCTTTCAGCGTGAGCATTCATCCATGAACAGGGTGAAAGTGGTTGGTGAGTAATGTAATTGTGGTACACCTGATGAAATTACCATATCCTTCAGAAGGTATCGAGAGTGTAAAGTGATGGCAAGAGAAACCTTTAAGAGTTTGAGTGACGCACAGATTCTTGGGCTGTAGCAAGGAATATTAATGTCATGAATCCAAATCTCCACCCTAAAAGAATATTTCTTAAAGGCAAACCAAAAATAAAACATAGTGTACCAATGTTTTTATCTTGTTCTTTTCCCTTGAACTCTTTAGATACCACGTATTTCTCTGTGCACATGCTTCAACATGTGCAGGCCTCTATAACCTCACAGGCCTGATGTGCACAGTTTTAGTTACTGAGCTAAAAATGGGAAAATCACTGTTAGTATAGGCATTAGAGTAAGGATTTTAGCTCAGTACTCTTTGGGCTAACAGCTAAACTATATTTTTGCCTTTCAATCAGCAGCCAGACACAACATACTTTAATATCACATACACTGCTGTGCACCAAAACACACAGGTGCCCATCATGATTATTTTCTTCTTGTTCCTATGTGCCATGTTTCAACTGAGTATTCTATTGTGATTTCATCAAATAATTGGCCTCTTGTGCATTTAATGCACATACATGCAGCATCTCAACAATTTGTATCAAATTGACTCAGATTTGATTGATTATGGACCAATGAGCTGGGATTTCTCAACTGAGCGTTGGAGCAGATGGTGGTGACGTGATACCTTGGTAAGATGGCTGCCAAGCTGGAAACCAAGTTTAAAAAAACACGTCAAGGTTGACAGATTTTACTGAGTACTTTGAGTGACCGTAAGGACATTTTACAGATGTTTCATAGCCACCAAAACCAGGTGTTTTAAAGGAGACACTGGGATAATTTTCAACTGTGTTTCTGGCAACGCCACCAAAGTTTTTTGAGTCAAACATATGATCTTTTCCCAACATTAACTTAGTGTTTTGTGCCCGAACGTAGCCAGACCATAACCACAGAAAGGTAAAGTTTCAGTGTTAAAAAAATATCAAAAACACATAAAGTTTCATCATATTTGTGGTTTGCAGAAACATTAAATGCCAACTTAAATTCCTGGCATTGGGTTGCGTCCCCCCCACTCAACACACATGCACACCCACACACGCACATTCACATAAAGTGAGATAATTAAACAGCACAGGAGCTCGAACCACCCACACACAAGCACAGACAAACACTGTTGGAAAACAATAGGGCAGAATGTCCTTGAAGAAAGGAAAATAAAACAAAAAAATAACACAGAGCCAGCACAAAATGTTTAGTAAGCCCTGGGTAATTAATTAAGAATGTTGAGATTTAGTCATGGCTTAATACCCAGCAGTGCAGTGCTAAATTGCAGCGAAGTGAAAGCTAATTAGGTCCGTCTCTCAAGTCGTGATGTGTTTTATTTATGACTACATTTCTGGAATGTTTTCTTAATTTATGCGGTATACCATGGTGACCGGCATATTGTACGCCACCGGTTTTAAACTCAGAATGTCACAGAGCATTCATAGATCTTATTATTGCATGAAATGAGTGTGTTAATAATGTAAGACAAGGACAGTTAATGAATATTCATAGTTCCTATGATAGATCAGGGTAAGTCGTTATGAGTTGGCTTATAGCTCCGCCTCTGGGCAGAACACTCATTCTCGAAAGCTATTCATCATCTGAAGGCGTCGCCGTGGACCGTTTCATCTGTAAAATTATAAGAATGGCTTTCAGTCTTAAGTCAAACAGCTTGGACTGTGTGAGACTCTCCCAAAGCTCTGCATCTGACATTGTTATCACAGTTTTACACCTTTTTAGAATTGTTTGCTTTGTTTTACTCCAGGAATTTAGTACTACCTTACAATCTGGCATCAATTTACCACAGACACGCAGGTGGAGAGAAATCAACACCAGCCAGCAGTCAGGTACTATTTCTGCTGTCGCTGTTTGATGTTAAACAAAAGAAATAATTTCTAAGTTTCTTACTGTTTTGAATTAAGTGATTAGATTTTACATGAACTTAACAGTTTTTCTCCAAAGTTTAAATAGTTAATGGCTATTTTAACATGACAGACTTCTGTTTTCTGTGTTTTCTGTGCTGTTCCTGAGGGCTTTGAAGTGGGAAAAGGTCACATATGTTTGAGTGTAAGCCAATCAGACTTAAGCATCATTCAGGTAGATACTTCAGATGAAAGCATCATTGAATGCAGTGGTAAATTTGGATAATTTGAGCTTTAAAACTGCATAAAACACAATATTTTACAAATGTCATGTATCTGTGTTTTGTTTTGTTTAGTCACAGGACCCCTGATCACTGGCATTAAGTATTGTCAGTGGGGCTCAGAAGCTTTCAGAGCCCATGAAGGATGATGAGTATTGCAGCGTGATTATTGCAGGTCACGTAGAACGAGTCGCCCATCCTTCAAAGCAACCTTTCAGCACTAAAAACTACTTTAACAAGAATGTGATGGCCAGATGAGTACATACTACTCTCACACCTTGTGTATTACCCTTATGGTTTTGCATATTTTTTATATCTAAGTGTGTGTGTGAGTGTTTAGGGGAGAGGAGGGGCTCTAAGACAGGTGAACCAATCACAATCAAGTAATACTGCTGACCTCTTCTTTTGCATACCCTCAACTTTTAAAATCCAAACTACATCCTCTCTAAACTCTATAAACTAACAACTTCTTTACTGATTAGTTCATGCAAAAAAATGCATGATTTTGTACATTTTCCATTAGATAAATTAATTTTATGAAATGGTGACATAGAGAATATTCCATACAATAATTACTTCGGCAACACAGAAAAAAAAAATTAATTAAAATGCTAATTTTACTGTTGCAATATTTTCTATAAGTGCAGAGAAAAGATTGACGTTCACAATTAAACTTCCACACCACACAGTCATGGTAAAACATATAATCAATGCTGCATTTTTCTTGCTTCCTATTGCCTTCATTTCTAATTCTCAGCGTCTTATAAGTTAACGACAGCTCGTATGATTTATTATGTTTGGCAGAACAGCAATGAAACAGTAGGTTGACCTTATGAAAGACTTCCAGTTCGCTCTGAGTGCCCCACGGTGCATTTCAGTGACAGCACAGCAGCTTCTAGAGAGCGCTGTCTCCTGTCGTCAGTCCTGCCCTTGGCTTTCTCAGTTAGTTCAAAGACCATGTGGGGTTTCCAGAGCTCATAATTAATTGATCCAATTCTTGTTTGGTTCTATTTATAGTTTGGTGCTTCTGTACAGTAACGGTTCCTTTTTCCCCCCCTCCTACATGAAACGTACAAAGCTCATGATCGGGCACATGATTATTATCAGGTCGAGCTGTGTCAGTGTCGCAGCAGGCTGAGAAGAAATGAATCCGTGGTTTGTCTTGTTTTATCTCACCCCCGTTACTGTCACATGCGCCGAAAAAACAGAGCGCATGCTGTGGGAGCCTCACAACATGGGGCATGCATATTTTAAATTCTCAATCTGAGTAGATGGCATTGCCACATTTCCTCTCGGTTGCTAAGGGCTTGATGGGGGGGCGCTGCCTTTCTGGCGGGGTTGTCATCCATATTGAATGATGTTTTTGGTTGTGTGGCAGCCATGTGACTTTGTTCTCCTGCAAGAAGAAAGCAGACGTGCTGCCCGCCCAGTTTAGCACACACAGCTCTTCAACTTACAGTAGAAGTCACGATGTTTTGGGGGTTTTGTTGGTATTTGTGATTTTTCTTTTATTTCCTCAAGTATCATCTGAAGTTACAGCAGGGAGACGACAAGAGAACAAGAGGATGATGTGATGATCACTTTCCCTCTGACTCCTTTTGATTAAACACAGCTGAAATGACTGTATGGCAAGAAGTAAGAGAAGTAATAAGACTACTGAGTTTGAAAGTATGATGTAAAAGTACTCCACTACAAGTAAAAGTTATTCAAAACATGATCAAAGTACTGTGGTAGTAGACTCAGTATCAAAGTAAAACTCGTTCAGCAGAACACAAAACCTCAGTTTATTCAGTGGTAGGAAAAGTATTCAGTTTCTTTTCTAACATATAAGTACTCAAGCTACAATAAAAATACTCCATTACAAGTAAAAATCCTTCATTTAAATTGTTACTAAAAGTAAGTAACTATTATTACTGATGCGTTAATGTAAAAGTTGGATTTTAAAGTTTGATTCTTTCCTGTAACCTCATTTTACTCTTGGGTAGTTAAGTAATTTAACACAACAGTGGATTACTGTTAAGATCAATATCTTTTTTGGATATAGAATCAGAGATTGTAGGGTAATGGTATTTATAGCTGTAAGTATGACTGTAGTGGAGTAGAAGTATAACCATGAAATGTAAACCCCCAAGTGTCAAAAATGTTTAATTACATACAGTATTTGAGTAAATGTACTTAGTTACCTTCCACCACTGTCACTGTAGTGACATATATAGTAATATAACATTTATTTTATATCTTATTATATCACTTTGTATATAACCACTGAAAATGCTGCATCAGTGTGGTAACTGATTTTTAGGTCATTTCATCAAGTGGTTCTCAACCTGGGGTCAGGGGCCCTTCAAAGGGTCATCAGATAAATCTGAGGGGTCTGTACTCTTTTAAGGAGACGGATTATTAAAGGCCAGCGGATTATTATTGGATAAATTAACATAAAAGCCTCTTATTTTAGCCTTTGTGTTAAATCTTAATGTATTTATAGACTGCAGCCATAAAATACATGATTTTTGCAGCACCAACACCAAAAGGAGGCCAGTGGTGAGACTGTACAGTCTACAGTGTAGTCAGATTAATTAAATCTGGAAATGATGTGCTACATTTGCTGAAACATTTTGATTTTAACACAAAGAGACACTTTTTTAAACGAATCTTGGCTTTTATGGGTCATCTGTTAGTATCAGACAAGATCAGGAGTATTTCAGAGAGAACAAGGTAAAAAAAAGAAAAAGAAAAAGGAAGAGAAATCATCATATTTTTATGAGACTGTAAATGTGGATGTGCATAAATGAGTGAATGAGTGGGGAAGAAAAAACCTCTGGACAAAAAGACAAGAGAAAAAGACCAATAATCTCTCCCTTGCGGCATTCCTATTTATAGGGGTAGAGTGTCGCTTCAGATTAAGGTCAATGACAGCCATTTGCTGCCCTCTGCTGGAGACACACAGCATGTAGATGAAGTAGTAGTCATTTTAAAAACTACATTATCCTGTGTACTTGCTCCAAATTTTTTATATTGACCGTTTATCAGCATTAATATGAGCACAGAGCGGTTCATCTTAAGAATTAGGTTGTTGTCACAGCGTATTTTACTCTCATTATTGGGCTTTATAGGCCTACTGAAAACTTAACAACTTGGCACAGGATGTAATTCATTTAATTGGACCATGAATTCACAAATCACATTGCACATTTGCCCCAGGCCCTGGTCTCCAAAAGCTCGAATGATATAAAAAGAAGATGCAGGCCTCTGAATCGAGGGGCTAAAGATAGAAGGTGTCATGTGCTGTACAGATTGTAAAGCCCCTTGAGGCAGATTAGTAATTTGTGTTATTGGGCTGTAAAAACTAAAAAAGACTTGTGTACAAAAATCTTGAGGGGGAAGGTTAATCAGACTTTAAGTATATTAAATTTAATCTCATATATTTGCAGTAATTCCTCACTGCCTGAACAAAAGATTTAATAATATAACAAACAGTCAGCGTCTTATGTGTATCCACTGCAGTGTGATTGTGAAAATGCATCTAAAATGGACTCAGAGCCTTATTTAAATTGAAATATGTACATTGTGAATGGTTTTAAGCTAGTAATGTTTTTTTTGTTCTTTGTTAACAGTTGACCTTTTAAAGTAACTGCTGTTTGTTTGACAGCTGCAATATATTTACTCGTTTAAAGAGGTACTTATGAGGCACTGACTCAAGCCTGAAGGAAATATTTTTATGTTAAGTGACAGTACTGAAATGAAAGGCCTCAGTACATAAATGTATGAATTAATCATTGTCACTTTTGAAACGAATTTAAAAAAAACTCACACAGCACCGCAGGGTTAAACACAAAACAACAAACATAAACCCTGTTTGGGTTTCAGGATGTAAGAACAAACAAGAAACAAACTAACTAGGACTTTTTTTTTTTGATTAAACAGAAAATAAATGAATTAATCGAATTTACTGAGTCAATGTGAGATTTTTGGTTTGATTGATTGCAACATTTTTTAAAGCTGATTCAGTTTAATTCTGATTTCAGCCATTTTGTTCAAGTCAGTGTTGATATATATGGAGAAAAAAGGCATAAGACATCAGTTAGAGCAACCAGGACTGTAACTCAAACTCCTCAAATCCTCAAATGTTTTTTTTCACAGCTTTAATCCAACATGTTTCTCTGTTAAATTTCCTCCAATTCCTCATCGTTACTTTCACTTAATCAATGTTTAACAAGCCTCCGGTGTTGTGTAACAGAGCGAGCGCTGTACAGAACATGTGTCAGATTACAATGTCGAAATAAAGACCATGGATTAAATTTTTGATTTGAAGCACCAGTTTCCTGTCGGGTGGAATTAACAGAAGGAACAAAACAGCCACTTTAGGCTGGGGGGTCGAGGACAGTCAGGTTATTTTTATGAGTCTGGGGTCCTGCAGAAAAACAACTGTCGCTCTTAAAGGGCATCAGCGTGTTTTATGCACACATAAAATTAAACGAAGAAAAAAATTAAAATTTCAGCGCTTAGAGACGTGATCTGTCACAATATTAATGTGGGTGGACCAGTTTTAATCTTTTAAAGAGGATTCTACTTTTATTAATTTAACTGTACACTGTGAGTTTTTAATCATTTCTTTAATATTTAATGTTCTAGGATGTAAAACGGTAATTTGAACCTTCACACTGAACTCTTACAAACACTTTAAGCCAAAAATGTCACTAACAGGTGAGTAAACTGACTGAAAACAATGTCACCTTGTCCTTTAAGTCTGCAAGTTTGGGTTAACAGTTATCCATCTGATCTTTAGATCTACATTCAGATTTAATGTTCGACCTTCCTGACTGATTAATTATTAAAGCCACTAAAAGGCAGAAGGATCCTGCAGGGTTCAAAGTTCTTTACAGGCTCAAATCACGTTGCACAAAAGGTTAAAAGGCAAAATGAAAAATGTTTGTGTGACACAACTCTTCATCTTTTGCTGCTTTCCCAAAAATTGAACATATCCTGTCGATTTTTGTTTTTCTAAACTCTGATTCTGAAAACATTGTGATTCTGTGTGAAACATGTAAACAAATAGAAGTAAAACAGTTTACTTACAGCAGTTTTGCAAAGTGTTTCTGTCACACCTGCTAATGAAACTCTCACCTGTTACCAATTAACCTGATTACCTGTGAAATGTTGCAAACAGGTGAAGTTTTTTCCAGACTTTTGCTCCTGTCACAACTTTTTTGATTTTACTAGCATGAAACTCAAAATGAGCAAATATTTACAGAAAATAATTTAGTCATCATGAAATATATTGTCTCTGCACTGTTTTATGTTGATTTTATATCAAAAACGATCAGCAGATTATCACATTTTTATCAGGTTCTTTATGTTTCACTCAGTGTCAACAACTTTTTTTAAATCATGTTCGTAATAACTCAAAATCTGAGACTCTACGTCTGAGCAACGAGGGAAAAAAACAGAAAACTAGTTGGAGATGATACTTGAAAAATACTGTATTTGGGTCAAGCACTCGTACAGAAGATCACATTGACATTTCCTTCAAAAAAACAAGTTCACTGATCAACAAACAGAAGCCTTGAGCACACTGTTTCACATTTACATCAACATTCAATTCGACCTTCCATCAAAAACCCTTGTACGGTTTAACAAAAAAAAAAGGCAAAACATGAAAAATGCATTTTTCCTTTGTGCTATGAACGATCATAACATGTCCTTGAAGAAAAGCCCTTTATGGTGACAATATCCCAGAAACATCAAGATAAAGAAATGAAAGGTGTCGCAGATCAAATGCTGTGTACAAATCCACTGTTCTTTGGTTCTTTGGTCCATCGCTTGGATCAACGCTTTCATTCTACATTGTGCCTAATCAATACAGAAATCTGCTCAAAGAATAAAGGAACAGAATTGTTTTGGGTTCAGCTTATTATTCAAATCGAACAGCATGAAGCACAACAGTTCAGTTAAATTAAAATTTGTCCTTCGTCTCTCATATCTTCAAAGATGAAACTGGTATTGTCAGTACTACTATGACTACTGCTGCCACTGTCAGTAATATACATACTTATGCTACTATTGCTACTGCTAATACTACTGCTGAGAGTGAAACGTCCGGCCAGCATTGTTTGGGCAAACATCAACAAACACATTTTTTACGTTGCAGTCTTCCAGTTTGTAGTGTTTGATGTGTAAAACTTAGTGAAGGAATAAAAAAAACATTGCTTCATGACCTCCATTGCAGAGAGTAATGTCCTGCAATAACGTTTATCTCTTATTCTAACATAATTCAGCTTTACTAAATGATCCGTATTTCACCTTTCAGGAGAATTAATGACTTTACATAAAGTTTGGGCTCATCATTGCTTTATCAAATTGTGCTTTCTGAAGCTAAATCGAGAAAAAAAAATCCCCAGGATGATGAATCACTGTTAAAACAGCCATTCACACCCAAGGATTTAATAGTATTACTTATTTCTTCACATTAACAGACTAATTCCAGATAAGAACTGTCATGTTGAAATGGTTCAAGGACACTTCAGTCTTCCACTGGCAAGCAAAAAGGCAAAAGATCCTAAAAGAGCATCAAAAGAGCACTGTGTAAAATTTAACTTATCACCTTTTAGACGTTCTTGCTCTAATATGAAGCAGCTCTGTAACATTACTCAATTCAGCACCGAATAACAGGCATCTCCTCGGATCCTTGGACCCTAAATTAGGTTTTGATGAGTTGAAGAGGATGTAATACTCTAAAAAAAGATCTGAATCTAGATCAGACTAAATATCTCTTTTCAATAGTTTTGCTTGGGACAAAGAATAAATCAGTTCCTCTCAACTTTACAGGACTTTTTAGCATCTTTAAGCTAATTGTTTTGTTTTTTTAAGTTCACAAACTCTGATTGCAATGAGAGTGAACTTTGGACTTACATTCATCATTCGGCCCATGCTCAGTGTTGCATAATGTTTTCCAGAAATGTAACCAAGAAATTCTGGCAACACATTTGGCAAAAAAACTTAAAAAGGTGCTGCATTTGGGACTGTTTGCCATCTGATGGCAAAAAATAAATTAATGCAACTTTAAATTGTTTCTCTTTTCATATTTTCTTTGTGTTTGTTTCCTTTCTTTTCATGGGTGGATGTTTTTTTTGTTGCTGTTGCTGTTGAGTGATGATTTTATTATTCTGCTCCTTTCTTACATGAAAATGATGAAGAACTAAACATTATAAACCCTTTTGAGTATTTCAGGATTTACTGCAAGGCCACTTGTTGTGGATATGTTTAAACTGCAAAGGCCTGCAGATAAACTGGTGACTCAGCGTGTGAATTTTTCTCCAGATTCCAAACTGAGATGCAAACATACCAGGCTGATGCTAATAAAACAGGTCTTAAGGACTTTTATGGAGCTTGTTTCCCCATATTTAGTGTGCCAACGAAATACCTAAGGACAGAAATACTTATCGCCTCAGTCAGATTGCAGAACTTTTGGTTATGTTGGATCAGTGGAGCGATCTTGTGCACACAGACCAGACGATTTCACAGACAGGAGGCCATCTGTGACACAAACCAGTACAAGAGGAGTCCAAATATGGAAATGGTCAGATAAAAATAAGACTTGCTCAACTTCCTGTTCTTGGCCCTGAGTGGAACAGCGAGGGCTAAATATAAAACCTTGCGGTTTCTCGTGTCTCTCCTCTGCTGCAGTTCACAGGTCCCTCAGCATTTCATTAAAGTCCTGTTTCTCTCCTCGAAGTCCAGAAACCTCAAGAAAGAGGAAGCTGAATAAATACAGCAGTGTATCGTTACATACAAAACAACTTCGGTTACCGCCTCAGTGTGCCAATCAGTGCGACATGGCACATGATATTCCCTCGAAACCTGTCACTTCAGAGAACTGTCATTTCTACTGAAGTGGACAAAACACTCCCTTTTTACAAACATCTCTGGAAAACTTGTGACTAAAAGGAGATCTGCAAACAGTCACTACAGCACACTTTCCCTTTGTCCTCTGTGTAAAGTGTATTTTGTCTCTTTCCTGGGGTTCAGTACCATGGTAGTATCCCCAGCAGGCCTCATTTAGAGCGGCTCAGCTGCATCAAGAGCCAGACAGTCACATATCCTTGTAGATCTGCAGCCAAATCAGAGGCCTGGTGCTCTTTGTGCTCTCGGCACTCCATGGGGATTTTTTGGAAGGAGGTGTCCTCTTCCGCTTTGTCAGTACTTATTAATCCCAAAGATCCTCACACCGTGCAGCTGAGGCAGCTTGGGGATGAGCACGGTGAGCAAAGAAACGGTGTTGACCACAAAATGCACCCGATCGTATTTGGTGTAGAAGCTTGTTAATATGTACCTGAATGAGAGATCAATGAGAAGAGAAGAGAGAAAAAACTTGGATCAAAACTCAAACTGTCAAAACATCATCTAAGTGTTTAATAACCTCTCACTTATTTTTCCTCTGATAAAACTGTTTCTTAACTCCAACAAACAGTGCCAAAACTTGAATGTGTGAGACAGTTTCAACACGCCGAACAGGATTGCAACAGCGGTGATTATTGATTGAACTGAAGCATGCACACACAAGCATAATGATGCTTCAATAAATCTACCAAAGCCGCCACATTATCAGATTTCCACTAAAAATTTACTGTTAAGAAAGCACACCATCAATAATAATGTTGCAATAACTTATTTTTGATGTGATATACTGCAGTAAAAAAAAAAGTTTATCTTTACAGAAGAACAACTCTGTTAGCAGACAAAGAGATCAAGTAACAGAACAGAAACGTCTCCACGATGCAGCACTTCCTGTATGAACCCTGAGTGCACCCCAGCTGCACGCTGACTGATGATGCTCAGATATGTAACTCCTGGTGAGACACAATAAGAAACTACGCTGACTAAAAACAGCACTTTTAGATGTAGATGCATGCACCAGTAAGGGATTTTTTTGTGAGCATCAAATAAGTAATTGCATGTGCTGTTCTCTGCAGAACTAGTGAGGTCATGTGAGGCTCTCAGGAGACTTTTGCAGATGTGAAGCTTTTCCACGCCGAGCTGAGGGACTGACCGCTCGTCTCTCCTTGCTGGCACTGGTAGTGAAACAAAATGAGGTCTTTGAAACTAGTGTGTAAGACCGTGCACCTGCAAAAACTGCTATCACCACAATGTTCAGGCTGAGCTGGCACATCTACCCCTGGGAACCAGAGCACTTCCTGTACATTGAACTCTGCCGGTTAATAAGGACAGAAAGTGGCATGGAAGCAGTGAGCTGCTGCAAATTCTCGCCCGTGAACAATGTGTGCTTGGCTAATAAGGTAGCAGCAGGGACGCTAATCAATCAACTCTTTGTGAGTGCAAACACAAATATTGAGGCACAAAAGCTGTACAGTTTGTAATGAAAAGAACATTTTTCAGCAGATGAGAAATGAAAGATCCTGAATTTATTTGGTGGCAGAAAACTCCTGAGAACGACTGCTAAAATTAAAACAACAACTAAGTAAAAAGTCAATGAAAATACTGTGGGAGCTATTAGATGATGATGGAGTGACCTATATTTACTAGAAAGGTTTAAATATCTCACATGTTGTTTGTAGTGTCAGTGTTGTTTCCACATTATGACTTAAAGGCTCAAGCTGGGAAATGGGACCATTTGAGAATCATATAAGTGCAGCAAGAGACAAGAAAAATTCAGCAAAGGTGCATCTTGGTACCAGTTCAGTCTGAGATGAAGGTACCGGCTGAGGATGCAGACTGATGAATGCACATGGCCTCATCAGTCTTCCTCCACTGAGACCCACAAACATAATTGATGCTAGAAAGTGGGAAGCCAGAAGTCACAGAGAGTTATGTTGGTTGGTCCGTCTACACTGTCTTCTTCTTCTTCTGTCTACACTGCTGTCAGGCTTTGGTACACAATGAGGCTCAGTCCTGCTCGACTTGTCTCTCAGCTTGTACTCGAGTTTAGGTCCATCCTTCATAATCAGCCTGTTACACAAATAAAAGGCTGAGCGTTACAGGACACTTACAGGACAATCGGTGTGATGGTGAGAAACTTCCGTGAAGCAGTAAACTGCACACCGTAGTCCATCTGCTCCCAGTGTGTGAGGAGGCGAGCTTTGCCCTGATCCGGGGTCTCAAACGGTGTACCTTTGACTGTGTGAAGTAGGAGGTACATGCACTGCAACAGACAGGAGACACTGATGTAACTTCTCAATAACATAAGATTCAGTAACAAAGCTGTCCTGTAAAGTCACATTCACATCACATCTGTGAGAACACGAAACCTAACAGGGAGTCCAAATGCAACATGTGGGTCCGTTTGATGATGAAATACCATCTGAGCTATTAAATACACTCATGTAACAAGATCAAACTGTAGTTATTATTGAGCTCCTCATGGAAACTGAATGTCAGACAGACAGTGAGGTAATCAAAGTTTATGATGCAGCTCTGAATGTTAAACGTAAGCTGAAACTTCACAGCCAACAAAGACGATGACTAAGAGCAGTGAGGCAGCAAGCAGATCTCTCTTTTCTCCTTAAAATACCTTCATGAAGAAATCTGTTGGCCTCGTTCTGCTCCACTTACCAGATTGTGAATGAGGTTGGTGAGGGTCCACACCACGGGTACGCTGGCGAAGGGAATGCTGAGGAGGATTACATGCAGGAGGCCGATGCCCAGGATGTAAGACAGCCACATTCCTCTGCTGTTCATCACTCGGGTGTTGGGGTTGACCTCGCTGTGTGCCGTGCCCACATTCATGATGGCGTTGGTGCTGATTCAAAAGCACTCAAACTACTGTAAGATGTACAGACAGCTGATTATTTAAAGACTGCAGTAGGTTATGCAGCAAACTGTTATCTGGAGAGTTATTAAGACGTAAGGCAATTATATGAGAATATACCCAAATGGTATTAACTGCCAGATTTTAATTGTAAGACTTGCCTGCTTCTGACTCAAGTTGTACTGTAAAAATAACAACCTCTATGAATAAATGGACAATAATTTGGTGTTTTCATTAACCAAATATCAGTGGCAAGACTTGTTTTGGTTGCTTATTTAAGCCTGTGTTAGCTATCAGTATTTAAAATATTTAAATGAAAATAACAAAAAAAATATTTATCATCATGGCTATTCATGATCATGTCAAGTTTTGTTTCCTTTTTTGGGTTGAGATGTCTAACTTGAAAAAAAAACAGATTAAAACTAAAGTTTTTAATTCACACCTGAGGTATTTATTGCGACACGTCTAGTAAAATAAGATGCAAGTTATGTGTTTTACCCAAATATTCTGCATATCATAGTCTGTCACAGCAAAAGATGCTTTTATTTTTATTCTTTACATTATTGATATTCATTTTAACCCAGTGGCCCAGTCCATCTATGCTTTTAACTAAATATTAGAGGTATTCTTAAGTATTTACAATTTTCTCAGCCATTAAGAAAAATCAAAAAGATTATAACGGGCACCTGTCAGCCAATCAGAAACCAGTATCTTCTATGGCCTATCAGTGACATTAATGTGTAACAAGGACTTAATGAAGATACAGTTGGTTAATTTTAAAGTGTCAGAAAACCTGCTGAGTGAGTCGGAATCTGCCTGGTTGACATTAATTGATTGACAGGAGTAAACAATACAACAAGCGCCTGGTCATCCCAGCATGCTGTTTTTGAAGTTCTCTGAGCCCAAAAATGCAAAACATGTTTACCTGTAACGTTGCTAACAAACACCTACAAGTGACCTAGCTAGCAAAACCAGACGGGCCAAACGTTTAATAAAAAATATGTATTAATTATAGCAGAGTAAATCATTTTCACTCACTGCAGAGAAAAATGGCTTCAAATCCGTCCTGTATTGGCACCAGTCCGTTATCACACTTCTTGTCTTATCGATGCCTTCAGTTACGTAATTGATAGTAGCAGCGGGAGACCGGCGAGGCTCCGGTGTTCCGATCAGTCATCCGGTACCATCTCTCGGCTCCTAACGTGTTGCTCGGCGTCCCGCTCCGCTCGTCAGCGTACAATCGGTCGAGACATGTCCACTTTTCCTTCGTCTTCCAGACAACAGCTGGTGACAACACAGCACAGTTCACGGTGTAACGTCACCGCTATTCCTCTCCACGGCCCCACGTTTACTCCTCGCATTCTGCTGCGATTGGTCGGTTTGTGTCACATGACCCAGACTGACCAATCAGGACGTAATGCGTTGAAAGAACGTGAACTACGCCCCCTTCGACGTCACAGCGAAGGAGGGACCGAATGAAACGGGCGTGATTGACTCTTTGAAATAAAAAAAGGAAATTAAAATGAGGAAATATTTATTTTATGTCTTTTTTTTTTAACATGAATGTATTAAGGAGAACCGGATGAGGCGGAGTCCTGTTGATTAATAAGAAAGTTGCTCGGTGGCACGGAGGAAAATGAGCGGGCTCTGGGTCCGACCAAGACCACACTGCGCATGCTCCATAGCCTTTCATTAAAGCCCACTTTTAAGTGGCTGGGAGTTTCCGAACTTGTTTGATTTGAAAACTATAGAAATGAAGAATGAAAATCACAACAAAATACAAAAACAAAAAATCATCTTAAGCGTATCAAAGTATCTTAATCCTCCAGACTAAATTAAGTAATTTAGTCTGGAGGATGCTTTTGGAAAAATAAGACACAGTCACTCCCACAGAAACTACCACCAGAGATGTGACCTTTTTTTTAGTTTTTCAATGTTAGGTTTTGTTTTTCTAGTAAATGTTGAAATGTTTCATCATGGGTCAAAGTTGTGTCTCATCTGACCTCCAACAGACAGAAAACAGGCCTGTATATAAAACAAAATACTTCTCACAACTATTGAACAGATATAAAACAAAAAGAAAATATTCGGAATAAATTTAGGTGTTTAAATCACAGTTCCTAAGACATAATTTCAAGTTCACTTCATTAAGAGTTACTCACTCTTATTTAACAAACCCAGTCACTGCCTCTGACGCCTCTCTGGTTAGCACTCGATACCTAAGTACAAAAGGAGGCCCTTTAATACTTATGTACCCGAGGTGAGAGGAGACATCGCTAAAGGCAACGAAAAGTGACTGACGGGGCTGAGACTCCAGAAAATCAAAGATCAACAGTGTCATGTTCTAGGTCCCAAGATAAGCCCCAATACTAATTTAGGCCCACAGTAGCCCGAGGCCAAGGGGTCAACTGTGTTCTTCTGGCATGCAACGTTACGTGACACCCACTGTTTGTCAGGTTAGCCCTGTGATGAGCTGCAAGGAACGGGTTTGGCCGTCTGACAGCGGCCTCTCATATGCTCATAGCCTTAGGTGCTGTAGCCGTGTTAGCTGTGTAAACCTAGAGCTCTGTTCAAATGCGAACTATGGATGACAGTACAGTGAGATCATTGCTGGCACAGGAACAATGGCCAAATACGTACATAACAATGATAAAACAGACCTCAGGAGGTGGAGGGGGGTGGGCAAGCGATGACGCCTGCAGATGCAATGTCAGATCAGCTAGTCGTCATCTGGATATATTTGACACTGAGAGGCACAATGCAGATTTTAAAGGGAGACTGTATATATTTTTTAAGTCTTTTTAGTGACAAAAATAACATATACTTTAAGTATTATGCAAATTATGATGTTTAGACTTAAACCTAGTAATAAAACAAAATTCAGCTATTATTTCTACCACTTCTGAAAACAAGAGTCATTTATAAGGGTTTTTTTAAAGGTTGTTTCGGATTATATGTAGAGTAAGTTATATGGGAAACCATTAGCAACAGTTATATCCATTTCTACACAACCACATATTTAGCAGATGTTTAGATATGTTCCTCTGTAAACTATATTTCTCTATGTTACGGCTAATGCCCACAGGTCATCTGGCCGAGCTCTCCAGATGTAACATGATGCCAGTAATAAAAGCTTTTCATGACGAGATGCAGCTCATGTTGGGTTTCGTTCTTGCAACAGTGAGTCTCTTAAGCTTTATCCTGTATTCAGCTGTATTCTACATATATCTTTATCATATTGTGTTTTATTACAGGAAATGTATAAACCTGTATCTAATGATCAAATACAGAGAGAACCAGCAAAGTTTTTTTAAGGACTTAATCCAAACTATTAGTCAACCTCATTAAGGAATCAAATTACAATTGTAATACAGAGTGCACATTCACTGGAGAAGCTAAACATTGTGTTTCTGTTGTTAAAGAAATACAAAATTTAAAATACAGTTTTTCTAGCTTTTCCTGTTTTGTCTCATTTATACTAAATAACTTTAAGTTCCTTAACCGTTGGTCAAAAAAAAAGAAATTCTTAAGATATCACTTTAATTTGGGTGAGTTACGATGCATATTTGTCACAAAGTTGTTGGTCTTGTCATCACATTACAGGTCCATGGCCTCATGTTTCCAAGACATTTCATAAATGTGCTTGACTAAGAGTTTTTGATCATAAGCGACCAGCAGATGTCACCATCAACACACTCTGAACTGGTTGCTGCCATCATGGAGTCTGCGGTGTGATACACCTTCAGTAATGTTGTTTTAACGCAAGCACAGTGGTGCAGTCAACATTAAATATGTATAATAATTAAGCCCGGTTCATAATCTACATGTTTCTTCTTACTTCAGTAACTTACCGCTAATCAACTCTGTTACCAGCAAAGAAATACACAGAAGCTACATCCTCATAAGTCAGTGTTGATGAGGTCAGTGTTCAGGATGCAACAGTGAGTCTTCTCACACAAACATAAAGAACAATGATAATTCTGGATGATTCACCAATAAATGGTCTCGTTATGATGTGAGTAACTGTTGGACTGAATATTTTTATTGGATTTAATTGTTTCTTCTGTCTAAACATGTTTGTGTTTTACTTTGAGTATTTTATTGTCTCACTGTGTGGGTTATTGTTCTGCTTATACTCTTATTTTTTTCAATATCTTTATGTCAGGAATGCTGTTCAAACTGAATGATAATAGAGTTGATTTTTATCTCAACTATTTGTCCACAAGTACAGAAAATACACATTCATTTTAAGCTGTTGATGCAATCTTAACCAGCACCTATAAAAATAACTCCTGTCCTCATGTTGGGGTAAAATGTTCAGTTTTCTGTTGAAAATGTTTTTAAGATGCTTTGATTTAACTTTATGGTAATTATGGAAGTTGTAGTTTGTGGTCGACATATGCAGTATAACCTGTGTTCAGAATTAATTGTTCTAATTGTCGTTTGTTTTGTGAATTTTGCTGGAAAGGATTTCAACCAATATTTCTCATTTCCAGTACTTTCCACACATTGATACATATCTACATTTAATTTACAGACCTTATATATGATCACTTTTTCACAGGCAGTGCAGATTTAAAGGGCCAGCTGCTCTGTTTTACTTTATCTTCATTTAGTTATATATTTATATTTTGCTTTTATAAATATTATTTTTATTATCTATCTTTAGTTCTGTACTCATCCCTTCAGTCTTACTACGTGCTCCTCTGCTGTGTTTTATTCTCACTGCTTTAGCTGCTATGACACCTGAATTTCCCCTCTGGGGATTAATAAAGGTTTATCTTATCTTATCTGACTTCACGCCAACATGAATATGCTTAGTGAACTCCATGACAAGCTCTGAACCAGATGAACAGTACAGATGAACTAACATGCAGTGAAGCCAAAAGGGGAATTGGTTCAAATTCATCATCAAAACATTAAAAAAGGAGAAATATAACCGACTTGTAAATCCAAAGGGTGAGGCCTCTGCTTTCTCTCTTTTCTTAACACCTGCTGCAACTTAGCAGTGTTTTAGTGGATGTTACTTGAAATGTGCGAGGTTATTAATGTGCTCCTCAGGTCGATGGCCTTGGGGCTGTATGGCCTGTGGATGAGCTGCACGGGGCAGGAATGACACTGCCGGGGCAGATTTCTGCAGTAGGAGAGGTGGACTTGTGACCCAGGCAGGCTTGGATGATAGCCTCGCTGGAAAAGGCTGACGCAGGGAGTCCATTATTGCCCCTGGAGGAAGCTGAGGATTAGAACACCAAAGAATTTCAATAAAAGAAGTGTCTGTTTGGGGGTCGGGGAGGGGCAGAAGGATGGTGGTTGTGGTGGGGTTGTGGGGGGTGAGGGGGGGGTTCCCCCTTATTGTCCCAATAGTGATTGAGAGCAAGAGGAGGGGAGTGGGACGGCATTGTGTTCGCAGCTCCTCTGAAGAAGGTGGTTATTAGGGGGGATGGCTAAGGAGGGGTGAGGGATGGGGAGGCTGTTGACTCTTCATCTTGTGTGAACAAAGTCTCTGGCACATAGCCCTCTTCTGTCCCTCTGTCCTGGACTCCCTTGTTTACGAGTGCCATGAATTCTGTCCCTCTCGGCGGGGACCCCCACCAACTCCAACCTGCACCGCCGCACATTGTGGAGCTTAAGTGCCCTTTAATTAGGCCGCCTCAGTGTCCGGCTGAAGACCGCTGAGGGTTTAGGCTCTTCCCTGTGAAACCTTGCTGAGCTGCTCACACACACACCAACAGAGCTCCCCTCACACAGCCGATGGATGAAGTGTTTGCTGCTCTAATGAAAAAGGTTTATTTGGGGGGGAAGAGTTCTTGTCGGCTTTGTCCCCTGCCTTAAAAAGTCCAAACAAAGGCGCTGATATTATCTCTAACAATCTCTCATTTCCAGGACACATTAGCAAGGACTCTGAGGTGATGCTGCAGTCTCCCAAGCACAAGATGCACATGACTTCCAAAATTCTCTGCACGAATTATGACAATAAACACGATAAACAGAGATAAAATGCTGTTAACCAGGATTTAAATATTGATTGATTAGGCAATTACTTCACACACAGATGCAAAAGAGAGTCTGGTTCATTGTCAAGAAATTTGAGTTGAAAAAACTCCACTTGGCACATTATAGAGACGAGTGTGAATTCATGCAAAATTATGTAAAGGAGCGTATATTCAAATAAATTCACCCATCGTCCACAAACAAATCCAAACACATGCACAGCTTTGTCATTGTGATGGAGCACGTTTCATTATCATAACAGCCAAAAAAAAAAAAAAAAAAAAAAAAAAAAAAAGGAAGGTGATTAAAAAAAAAAAATGGGGGGTGGGTTTTTTTAAATGATACAGAAAAAATAAAAATTTATTTATGCCACAGTG
>JAPZDV010000014.1:500544-513187 GCA_029814665.1 Acanthurus lineatus
TTTTTTTAACTCTAAAAAAAAAAAAAACCAAAAAAAAAAAAAAAAAAAAAAAAAAACCACCGGATCTGGAGTAAAAAAAAAAAAGGGGGGGTGGATTTGTTGAACTGCTTCAGCAAAATGAGTAATTTCTGGATGCCCCATTGTGTGAAAAGCTTCCAGGGCGAGGGCTCTGAAAGGAAGAGGCAAAGGAAGGATATAAACATGGGAGCAAGTGAGATAAAGTGAAGGATGGAAGGAATGAGAGTCGGAGAAGAATGATGAAAAGGAGTTTGTGAAGGGAGCAGGGCGGGATTGGGCGTGTTCAGAAACTTTTTCGCTACAGCCCAGTGTGTGTAGATACCCTCCTAATCCTGGTTTTATTGGCTGCCTGTGTCCAGCCATGCCGGTCGGATTGAGCGGGGAGGGCGGAGAGGTGGGGGGGCCGAACACATGTCCTTCTTTGTGGTAATACGCTGATTAGGCCTGAGAAAGAGCCGGACCTGGTTACTGCCTTTCTCAGGTCACCGTAGAAACCGGCCCGGTAGGGGACCTCTGTGTGTGCCTCCCCCTCCTCTGCACCTACTGATGCAGACACACACACACAAACCGAGGCCTTCCCTCGTCGAGGTTTGAACAAAACACCACCACGAGTGTTGTTGAGTCACAGTTCATTTCAAGATCAGGCTCCAATGTTCTTGACCTTAATTGCTGGTGCCTTTCCAGACAGTTTGCGCTGCACTTGTGGCCTCAACCTGGGAAACGTGGTTTCAATGTTGTTCAGACTCCGACCGCAGACTGATTCCTTTGCCTGCAGTCATAAATTAGAGCACTGTCACATTCCCCCCATCCATCTCTGGCCCTACACACCGTCTCTAGCTCCTTAGGAGCAACTGTCATCCAAATCCCAGCGCTGAGCTAGGCACATTTCTGATGACGCCTTAACGCACAACAATGTTCATGATCGAAAACAGACCTGCTTCATTGTCATCACCACCATGACATACCGCATCTTGACTTGAGGCACTGAAAAGTCATCTTTATTGGTGGAATGTAGAAGACTCCCCACCGCGACTGGCTGGAGACCAGGCTTCATACAAGTTTCACAAAGATTTCTATCAATTACTGTCACATTTAGAGACTCGGAGGAACCCCACCCTCCTCTCAAACAGGGCGGTAGGTCGAGTGCTGCTCAGTCACTGCCTGTTTCCCTATCTCCTTTGTTACGGAGGAATAAAACAGAAGGAGTGGGTGAAGGGGCGGCACTCCACTGCTGACCTCCAGACTGTGGTCAGCGGGCCCTCTCTCTGCGGTGGGCACCCGGCCTCCTCTCTGCAGAGTGCACGCTCCCAGCCCCTGCTTAGCGACCTTCCTGCCCCCTCAGTCCACCGAGCTCACTCATGCCCTGGAGGTCCTCAGCAGAAAGACCACAGGCCCCCCCAGGCATCACACATCAGAGGGAGCGACAACTGAGATATTCTGTTCAAGTGTAAAAACTGCCAATACATTTAAAACCACCTATGTTTTCACTTACACATGTAATAGTAGTAAGTTGATGACATTTTATTCAAAAATTTCTTTACTAAAAAAGACTTAAAAAAGTCTTATTTATGACTATAAAACTACACTGTGTCGACAAAATGATTTTTATTCATTTTTTTGTTGCTAAAATGTTAAATCAGGATGAAATCAATAAAACATCTCTTACTATGTCACTGAACCTATTATGACCTTTCTTACTTGGAAACAGATCTCCCAAAGGCTGGTTTCCATATGGCTCCACACGCTCAATCTGTTGTGAAATCTATCATGTAATCCATCTGGTCTAATGACTACTAAATGTATTTTTAATAAGAAATACTCACATTTTAAAACTGTGTTGGAAAAAGGCTTTTAAATCTAGTTCATTAGAACACCTAGGAATAATCTCATAAGAATAAAAATGTTTTTTTGTGCTTAATTTTAAGGACAGTCTCAAAAGGGCATCAGGGGAAAAAAATCAAGCAGCTGGTTAGTTTGATTAAAATAATCCTGATGTGTCAGAAACTTTAGAGCCTCATTTTTTTATTTAAAGCGAAGCCAAAGATAAAATTTAAACAGATCTCCTTCATTCTTGATAGTGACTGTTTCCATGCTGACTGACTGATGATCCTCTGAGACAAAACTCCTAACTAGATTGTCATCACTACGACTGCGTTTCTTTGATCTCCGCCGGGAGATCTTGTTTGCATTCGTCCTGATCAGTTTCCTTGTATGTGAATCGAATGCGTTGTTACTTCAGGCTAAGTCCATCACAAGTGTCCCACCCTCCTCCTTCACTCTCTATCTCTGTCTCCCTCTCCTCTCTCTCTCTCCTCCCCCTGTCCCACGGCTGCTCGCCCCACAGCCCATCAGAATGACAATAGTATTGATGTAAAATGTGTCGCCTTTGGGCCGCTGAAGCATATAACCCCTGCATGCCTGGCCCAGCCACCACCGCAGTTTATGGCTTTATTGTGTCCTCTTTTATGTCCTCCCCTGTTGGGGTGGGTGGACCACAATTTAGAAAATTCACTGTATATGTCTCCTTGAGTGGGACGGAGAGTATGCATGTGTTGATGTTGTGTGTGTGTGTGTGTGAGTGTGTGTGGACTGTATGCATGTATATCCGGATCAATTAGTCAGGGCGCAACCCCTTAAAAAATCAATGTGTCAACATGCACTGAGGCGTCTGCAGAGAAGCTGGCCTCCCTTCTTCACCTGCATCTTTAGGAGAATCATTTCTTCTTTTTCAATGATCAGGGATGAAACAAGTTGAGCAACAACTCAACTCTACCTTTTTTTTTTTTTTCATGTGTCCCTCCCTATACCTCCCTCTCTCATTTCCCTCCCTCTTTCCTTTCTTTTCCACATTACCAGGGGGTGGCGTGTGATTGACAGATGGGAACGAATAATAATTTTTTTTTTTTTTTTTTGTAACCTAAGGCCATCTTCTGTGATTGGCTTGCCAGCTGACATCTCCAAACCTCATCCCCCCACCTCGCCCCCCTCCTTTAATATTGGGCCTGTGGATGAGGCATCCTGAGGGAGAAAAAAGTAGAGAGAGAGAGAGAAAAAGATATCTACCTTAGGGAAGAACCTCAGAGAGAGGGAGGGAAGGAGAGGACGGGTAGGAGCGTGTGTGCATGTGTGTGAGAGACACTTATTCTCTTAACTACTAGGAGACAGACACACTTTCCTGGCCCGACTCAAAGAAAAGGGGGGAAAACAGGAGGAAGATTTTTTTTTTTTTTTTTTTGCAATATCATTTTTTTAATCTTCCCCCCTCATTCAACAATCAAGCTGCCCTAAAGCTCTCTTCTCTTCCTGGAAACTCTTCTTCATTGCCTGCTGGAAGTTCTATGAATTGATCCATTTAGCCACTCTCTCTCACACACACACATACACACTACAAGGCTCACCTCATGGATTTGTATCTGATTGGATATTTGATGTGTGTGTGGTTGTCCAGCTCACGGGTGCTTGGAGGCTATCCCATCTGGTGGTGAGTACAAATCCAACAGTTTCAGCATCAGACCCTATAGCCGCATAAAGGGAGAGAGTCTTTTTGGTCAAATGATCATTTCTGAGAGGGCAGAATGTGCACTTTCAGTTGACTGCGTGGAAAAATGTTCTCCGGCCCAGTCCAAAGAATCTTAACCTCAAATACTAGTGTAACGGAAAAGGCTCGCCGTTCTTTTCCCCTCTATACTCAGGTCCATCTATCATGTTGGAGTATGTTGTGATGCAAAGAGAGTTGTAGTTTAAGAGCTATTTAAATGATAAAATAATGCAGAGGTTTTGTTTTTTTTTTTTTGATTTGTGATAAAATACATAAGCGAGCGGTTGCCATGTTGATATGAATTGTCAACAACACTGTCAGGACTTTTCCACACAACAGTGTAAGTCAGTGAGACCTTTCATTATTACATAAATTGTGGATATCGCTCAAGGACAACGACAACACTGATGTTGCTCGTAAAAACTCAACAAAGCCTCAAAAAAGGTTTCTGTATCCAAACCAGAATTTATTTCTTTTTTAATATATAACCGTAGAATTTAAGGACAGCTTTAGGAAGTACAACGATCATGACTTATAGGAGCAGCGTCATTTTGTTTTGTTTGCTATTGTGTGTCACTGTTCTGCATTCAGGCCGCCAGCCCCCCTCAAAGCATGCCATTAATTTAATCTAAATTGTTTTGGGGTTTTTTTGAAAGGTGTATGACATGCATCGAACATAAAATCTTTGCCACTGACAGAGCTGTTCACAATTTTAGAAACATTACAAATTTTGCGGTTTGCCTTTGAGTACCAGCTGTAATTAAATCAATCTCCTTTCTTTCCTTTTTTTTTTTTTGGGAAAAAACAGTTAAGCATATCGTTTTGCTTTTCAATTGCACCACAATTCACCCCCTCCTCTACGGATTTGTCAGGAGACAATATGTTTAGGTGCCGCAGGGTTTTGTTCTTTGTTAAATTATCCCAGATCGCTTTTGGCACCAGCAACTGAAATTTAGAGGTTTATCTCATTACAAATTCAGCTACATACAGCTGACCTCATGGCTCCTGATCTTCTTTTGTAACATAAAGCTTCTATTTTGCGTAGGCGTATGACAAAGCTCTTTTGGCTCACAACACAATACTTGTCAGAGCTACTGCACTTTTAGTAGCCCAACTAGCATGTGGTCCCACCGTGGTGCTGTCCAAACCGCGAGCATCTTCTGGTTTCGTTTACAGAGCAGGCAGCTGCCAAGCTCACAGGCCACAGGGTTGAAGTGTTAATGGCAAAGAGGACTTTACACTCGCTCCTGGCTTCAGCAAGAACCACCAGACAACAGTGACAAAGAGCCTGGGATTCTCTCTGTGTGAATTACCTGCAGCTGTTCTGTTCAAGGAGCTTACATGACACCGGTATAATGTTCGAACCTTAACAAAGCACACCACCTTTGATTTGGCTAACAAATTTTGAAGTGTAGGCTGGGTGAGGGGTTACTGGTGAGGGTGGAAAGATGAAAAGCCGTGCCGTAGCTTCAGGTGACTGGGCAGGTGCTGAGGAATGGGTGTCAAACAGCGCTGTCAGTGGCATCACCCCGCGGTGTCGAACATGTCCAAAAAGGAGAGAAAATGAGGTGGTGCGTTAAACAAGAGGGTGCCGAGTTTCAGCAAGGGCCCGGGAAGGCTCCTCTCAGCTTCTGTCTCAGGGGCGAGGACCGGGCCATAAATTCTCCAGCCAAGGTGGGACGAGTTGGAGGGAAGAGGAGTTTTGACTGCTTTATGCCTGGCAGCCTTGCCTTTACAAGATGGAGTGTTGAAAACAAAACAGGGCATAAATAACTTCAGTGATATGCACATATGCATGGATGAAGATGAGGTGGAGTAGAAAGAGAAAAAGGCGAGATAGAGCCGTAAATTGCTTTCTTGAAATGCAAGAATGCTGGGAAAACAGTAGTTTTGTGAAAAAAAATGGCCAAAATCAACGTTTAAAAGAGAATTCACGCCAACTTAAAGCTCTGTGTTGACCACACATAATCAACAGGTCCTGCAGCGTCTCTGTCCAATTTTCTGACAAGAACATTCTCTTTCTTGTTGACCTTAAACATGAAAAAATATCTGTTCTTGCTTGTCCTATTGCCGTGTTCTGGTTTGACCTTTTAACTTGTGTTTAATAGGTGGTTAATAGAGGTAACTGTTGGCATTGTACTGTGTTTGTGTGGCTTAACTCAATTGGTATTTTTTCTGAGTCAATCTGTCGGCCAGAAATGAGCGTTGTTTTCCTCACAAAAAAAGCTGTAATTTTAAAGTGAAATGGTGACAGTCACATTAAGCTGAATTTACATTAATTCCAGCCATAAAGCATCTGTGGTTGGTTAACAGTTTCTTTTCATTCTATCACACAGCACAGACACAAGATGTTTAGATTAAATAACTGTCGAAACCCACATATCATCACTCCTGTTAAATCTACACAAGACATCAGACACTAAATGTCAATATTTACGGTGCTAAATTTAACAACATCTCATAAGGATTCCTCAGACGCTTTAAATACTTTAGACTACTTTAGATTTACACTTTTTTAGTTACAAACAGAGAATAATAAATACTGTGAGAGGAAACTGAGGCAGAAAAACAGATTCTATTGGTGTTGACTGCTGCTTGGTTAATTGTTCTCATGAACAAAGCTGTTTTAAAAAAGTGTTAAAAGTTTTATAATAATTGTTAGCATACAATTTGTAATTGCTAAAATCATCATCTGCTTTAATGAGCAATCAGTGCAGTTTGGATCAACCAGTAACTCATTAAATTAGTGCATCTGCAAGAGATCTGTTTAACTTCCACTCAGAGGAAACCTTGCTGGCAGTCTTGCAATCAGACTGGGAATAATAAGCTATAATTAGCGGTTAAACTAGTTGATATTTAGTCACTGCTACACATGCAGACAAAGATTATAGGAGTTAACTCAACATAATCAGAGCAAAAGACAAAACCATTTATTAAAGGTAATTCACTTACAAATATTATTTTAAAATTGGATTCTGTGCACCATTAAAGCTTTTTGTGAATCAGTTTTATCATTCTTTAATTAAATTTTGGAGCACATATAAGCCTAAATACGACTTCCTGACTGAAATTGTGTTTGCTGTTTGAAGTACTACTTGTGGAAGTTTTTAGGAAGCCGGGCCTTGATTATATCAGAGAATACCTCTCGAAATATCTCAAGCAAAGCTATCCAGGTTTAGCAAACTGCCCACAATCTACACAGACCTTTCTAGTTCAACCTGAGCGGCTTAAACGGGGCTCTAGAGTCCATCTCTGGGTCTCAGGAATGTCATTATCTGACTGTGACACCCTCACCCCCACCTCCAATCTTCAAATCCAATCTTCAACCCCAAAAACCCCTCACCACTGGCAAAGGGATCACTTAAATAATTCTTACTGCGGGAAAATCCTCTGTCTGCCGCCTTGTGTGAAAAGATCAAGGATGTTTGGGTATTATTCTCAACAGTGCGGTGGAAGGTAGAGAAAAGAGCAGGAAAGTCCAGAAGAATGTCATTCATAAGAAACTTTGGGGTTCCATTATGAATGGCTGAGGGCTGCCACAGGGCCAGGGTCAAAGGCAATTTAAAGCTAAAGCCCAAGAGAAATATCTCCGCAGGGAGTGATATCCACAGGGATACAGGGAATATGGAGGGATTAGGTTCCTAAAAAATCACTTATGACTATGTATAGTCTGAAAATTACCCTTGAAAACATGTATGACTATGCAGTATATTCTAAAATTACCTAAGCAGGTATAAAAGCAAGCTTAAGGATTCCACTATACTTCTTTTTTGGTCAGTTAGCCCCATTGTTGGTGTTGTTGCCTTTGCAGTGCCTCTCTATGTATTTGGGGGATGAAGCTTTTGGAGTAGCACCAAAGGGGCAAGTGTATTTGTTTGGCTTTTTATGTAAAACATCGACAGTCTTTCTTCAGGGCCACTTACTCCACCTTTAACTGGACTTGTACTGACTGTCAGTGCAAGTGTGAGCTCATGCGTTGGTCCAGCATGTTACTTCACGCAGCATTCAAAGGCTGTTCTCAGTGATCAGACATATGGGATGACATTATCCAGTCAAACTCCAGCTAGGTGAGAGGTTCAAAGGAGAGTGGTATTTCAAAGCAGTGAAGGCGAGTCCTAATCTTCACCCACCATCAAAGGACATGCAATGTGCTGTTGTAGGAAATGACAAAGTCCCCCGGTGCACAGCTATTAGGTGCACTAAAACACAGGCCAGGACAGTTCCTCAAAGGGAAAATGGCAACGGCCAGGGGCAAAGAGATCATTAAGGGACGCATGTGGAGGCACAAACACACAATATTTAAAGTCTTCATTACCTTGCTGATCTCACCTGTATGGCTTGTTACAGATGTTAATTATTAGCAGTGAGCAATTTCTCTGACAAACAGGGTCAGTGACAGAGATGTGCCGATCACACCTGATCACACCTGTGCAGCCTGCATTCGGTCAAAGCCCTCAGGTCGCTGACCAGGTCAAGCAAACAACTAACAGAGGCAGTGTAGAAAGGAAGAGATTGATATCTTCACATAGCTCTAAATTACAAGGGATCTAGTTTGCACACAGGGGAAAAAGTATTAGTAATGATTTTGAACGGAAAGTGTCATTGCAATAACTAAACTTAAAAAATGAGTGATGATCACTTAATGTCATAATGTTGCACATTTTTACCCCCTTTGAGACTTGGGATTAGGTTAATGGGTACAATGTGTGTAAATACTAGTCACATTTTCATAGTTACTGCCCTAAATTGAAAAAATGGACATGTTCTTGTGCACATTTTTTTTAATTTAAAAGAAGAGAGAAAACATCTTAAAAAATGAAACACCGTCCAAATGCAAGAAACTGACTAAGATTTTTTCAGAAACTATCAAAACCAAAAATGTGTGAGAAAAGACTGTGAATTGGCGTTTGATGCTAACTTTAGAAAAGCTCGGAACATTTCAGTCGAAACCGAAGAAAATACTGATGACATTTAGCCCTACTGAGGGATACGAAGTTAAAGCGAGAGGCAAAAACATGCATGACTGATGGTTTCATAAAGATGGGGATCTGCAGATTAATGGAAAAGGGAGTTGGGGCTTTTAACCAGTGTGGGCTATAGGCGGTTTTGCCTGTGAGTGAAATATCTGCGGATTGGCAAGCTCTGTTAACCAGGTTTATCTTCCATAATGTAGTTTCACAATCCATTTTTTAGAGGTTATTTCAAATGAAACAAGCATGAGAAAGTCAACAGCAATTAGGTAAATAATTACTATAAATATAGTATGCGGTGTTTGACATTTCCACAAAGAAATTCCAGACAAACAATGGAAGATTCCAGACAATCCATTACGAGTTATGATTTGCATAGGATGCATTACCGCTGATAATTCAAGCAGCAGTGCCAACAAGCTGTCCCTAACGAGCAGAGGCGGGGAACAATGTGCTGTTTGAGTTGCGGTTTATTCACACAAACTCCCAAGACTCTCATTCAAACAAGCTCTGTCCTTTTTAAGACAACGGCACACACCCTTTTGTGTCCACCTACAGATAAGACCAACACATCAACTCTCCAGTGGACCTCATGTGCTGAGCTACTGTCAGTCACTCCATGACAGGCAGGTTCACAAGTTAACACCCTGTTTCATTTCCCTCATCACATCTTCATACATGTGACTGCAGGGGCTCATCGTCCCAACTCCACACTCTGTGCAACTATCTGCAGAGAGGGGAAAAGGAAAGGAGGCAAAGGTAGAAAAGAAAGAACAGGTTGGAACATTTTTCAGGGGTCCCGTCATTTTTTATCTGATCAGCCAGGAGCTGTTGGACTACAAATCAAAAGTGTGCCAAAGAAAAAGAGAAGACAACAAAACACAGTCAGGAGCTCTGCATTCCAGCCTCCACCAGGAAAAGTCCCATCCTCGGGCAAAGCCGGCAACTTTCATTGGCCCACTTACTCTCTTCCGCGTGTCTGTATCTCTCTGAGGACTCTGTTGTGGGATTTATAAATGATATTCTGACGGCAATGTTTTGAATGCATGTCTCTGACTGCTCTGCAAGGGCCTCATTTAGTAACATGATGTCCTCCAGGCAAATCTGACAAGTTGAGCTGTGGCATAAACATATAGAGGGAAATTGGAGGTAGATCAGAGTTTAATGCAAACAATTTTCTTGCAGTCTGTTACTGCAGAGGACTTATCAGGAGCCTCATTCACACAGTATGCATATGGGACTCAGCGCTTCAGGCACAAACCCAGCATAAGCTAACATTAATTTCTCTCTAATGAAATAAGTTAACTTGTTCAGACATGGCTAAGAATGACTGGCACCCATCGTCAATAACCACTATTGCAAATACATTGGGATACAAAAGCATTTTATCAAATCTGAGGCAAGGATCAAATATGTGTGTAAAGGTTGAATCCTTTCAAATTACTTATTGACTCTTTTTAGCTGCAGATTTAAACCAATAAAGGTAACAGAAAATGTATTAAAGGTCATATTTAAGAAGTAACCGGAATGTTTTGTGTACTGCTCTTTGCTAATAAAAGACAGGACATAATAGATTTAATGAGAAATGCTTCAGAGCATCAGAGCTGAACAAATCCTGGTATTTTTCTAACTTGGAAACCGCAACCCTAATTGTGTCTCTGCACAAATGAGGTGTAGTTGAATACATCATCAACCCTAAGACTTCTCTTGACCTGAATGCAATAGTCTGGAGAATGTCCCAACTTGTGATCAAACTGAATGGAAATTTTATCATCATGTGTCAGCAGTCTGAAGCATGTCCTGCAACAAGGGTGAAACCCAATTAATGCTGCTGCAGTGTTTGCACAGAAAGGCCAATGTCGTTAATGCATTCCAGTTTTTGCATTATTTTAGCGATGACCATGTTGTTAGTAGGAACTTACAAGCAGCAACACAACCATGTAGTTCACACATGCACGCAGGTTTCCATGAGTCTTTGAACAGCGCCTAAGGAATGATGCATGGAGGGATGGATTGTGACAAGCTCTCTAATCCCCCTCTTTTACTTTCTGCTTCACTGTCATACTTTGGTTGCTACTTAAACGTTACAATTTGTTCAGAACTACGGGCGACTAAAATCTTTGAATAATTTGGTTAATCCAAACAGCCTGAACATCAATGTGTGCCTTTTTGCTCATTACACAGAAAAGCAGTGGAAAAACAAAATATATACCATTTACTCAAACTCTGTACTTAAGTCTTTCAGTTATTTTAGGCAATTTTTATTTTAAGTAACAATATAGTAATTCAGAGGGAAATTGTACATTTATTTTAAAATCTATGGTGACTATCACCTTAACACAAAGCATATGGCAAGCTTATAAAATATAAGTGATTTTATCAATAAAAGTATCTCACATGTTAATTTGATCCTAATTGGTTGAAGTAAAATCCTGAACACACCTATCAATAAATAACTGCCATCCAACCATAAAGCACAGCAATGAAAGGGGCCAGTCTTCTTCTATATGCTTTTAGAAAGTCATTTAGCTAATTAGCATATTTATCTGAATGAAATTTTGAATGCAGGACCTTTATGAAAAATTACTGTGTCTAAGCGTAGGAGCTGGATATTTTGTCTAGCACTGGATAAAACTCAGAAACTATTTAATATAACTTACGTCTAGAAGTCGTTTTGTAGATAATGAGGCTTTAGCTTAATATGCTAGATAGCAGCTAGCTAGCAGGAGCGCGAGCTACTTAAGGAGTAACGGTAAAACCGTTTACTAGAAACACGATCTAAAAACAAAGTAATAAAAACGGTAAGCAGTTTTTCTCTAACGACATGAAAAGACAGAGTGATTAAAGGTATTGTAGACATTCTTTATGCTGTTGTTCTGTCGTTTAAATCATCTTTTACAGTTACAATATATATGATGATATCGCATATAAAAATTAGACCGGAAGTAGCTTCAAGTTGAGATTTGGCTAGTTATTTTTTAATGCCAAGTAGCCTTCATAAAAGTCAAATTTTGAAAAATTCAGCAGGTCGCTTGAGAACCACTTACCACAATTCTGTTGACAGAGTTTCTCAAAGATTCTTGATTCTTCTTACGTTATTCAATAAAAACAAAATGTACTTTATTTGCTGGATAATAGACGTTATGAAGTTATGATAAGGCAAGATGGCTGCCGGAAGTGACTTATCGTCTTCAGTATTTTGTGACAAATATGAATATTTATTGCAAATTCAAAAATTTAATCTAGCAAAATTTCAAGGGTTGTTTCCCTAATAAGGCATGTTCATCCATTGAGTGAAGGTTATCTGTATAAGATACTTTTTCTGAGAATACTCTTATGCTTGTGATTAAAAAAATAACTAAAGTTTAAGGTCCGCATTTTTTTTTTTTTTAAATGGATCTTGAGAATTGCAGCTTTTAAGTCAACTGATATCAGTCAGGCTTATATAAATAAGGGAGAGATAACAAGTTAACAGTGCTCAACAGGTGGATGTGAGTCTAAATACAGCAGATACAGGAGGTGATGGGACTAATATACAACCAGTGAGACACAGAAAACCCAAACAACAAGGCACATTTTCCTTAACTGTCCTTAAATGGCATGCAAGTCTATCCAGACCACAACAGTTTAAGAGTCAAAACACATCAGCAGTAGATCAAATAAGCCTCTAAGCTACCAAGAGCCAAGTTAGAGAGAGAGGATGAATAATAATGTCTATGCAAACTCACAAAAGTCATCATAATTTCCAAGATGATCCTATTATTAAACAAATAGCCTATTCAAACTCACCACTGATGTGTTTAAGGATGGTCAGTATGCCAGCTGTTGCTGAAAAGTTGTTATCTATCACACGCAGAACCTCTTCCCTCAGAGAACATTGGGAAACAAATACATTTATAATACAGTTTCCCTAAATTCTGCTGCTGCTTTTGCATTTTCCTTTACTGGCCTTAAACAGTTACATAGAGTTAAGCAGCAATTAAAAAAAACCATTTTGACATTGTGTTTGATGACATGTACACATTACTGTAGAATAGTACAACAGGTACCTGATCTGAAACTTGAATAATGAGCCCTGGTCATGAACTTCAAGCTGTCTCTGCAGGCCATCAGGCTA
>JAPZDV010000014.1:513287-583505 GCA_029814665.1 Acanthurus lineatus
GACATTGTGTTTGATGACATGTACACATTACTGTAGAATAGTACAACAGGTACCTGATATGAAACTTGAATAATGAGCCCTGGTCATGAACTTCAAGCTGTCTCTGCAGGCCATCAGGCTAAAGCAGTGAGGCCAGATGTCATGTTGTGCTCAACAGGTTCAGAGGGTCACCTGGTACTTTTTTTGCCCCTGGACATGAGAGGCTGTCACACAAAGAAAGCTCATCTGTGCACAGACGTGCTACACACTGACCCCTGTAATGCAGACCGCCCACAGTAGCAGCTGCAACACATTTCTGACAGTACAAGAGTCCCTGACTCACTGATTCAAGTCAAAATAAAAACTGCAGTGAAGTAAATCCTACCACCTCACTTTTCTAATCGAGCAGCAGAGACAGTAGTAGTGATTTTATTGTACTGGGAGTGGTTGCATCTCAAGTTTTGTTGACATTGTCCTGATTGCATGAATTTCCACTCTGCAGAAAGGTGTTGGGTGGAATCCCTTTGTTTCCTCTGCTGCTTCATTTCTGTGGCTTCCAGTGGTCTGTCATACTTTCACATTAGCCCAGTTGGGATACTGAGAAAACCCCCAACCAAGCCGTAAACCCCCCAGGCCAGTAGAGGCCCCAAACAGACCTGCCTGAGCATGCACCTGCCAAGCCCTGCCGTTCGCTGCTGCTCTGCCTCTTGTCTCGTCCCCTGCAGCAGATTCCCCCAGCATTCTGCCTCTGTGGAGGTCTCTGCGTCGGCTGCTCCCTCACTCGGTTGAGACACGTTGCTCGTGGCTTCCGAGAAGTGAGGCAAAGCAGGCAGGATCAGCATGGCACACATGTGGTCTGCATGCATGCGTCTGCGTGTGTGTCTGCTTGCACGATACGCCTCATAACCCCTCAGGGTTAAGACTCTCATTAGCACCTAGCCAAAAAGATATCCCTTTCATCTCATCTGTCCATACGGATCAAGTGAGGCACATCCTTTGCAAACAAAGACAAATAGGCTGGCAGATCCACAGCCTGTAGTCTAAGCATGCTATGTCCACCACAAAGTCTCATGCGGTTAGCTAATTGATTCCATCATAAATCCCAAATTCACTGGCTTAGCCAGGACGGCAAAGTGGTGGGCAGGCAGTTTAGCTGTCCTAAGTAGAACCTGAACTGTAGCAGAAGTTGGCACTGTGGTTGAAAAACAGAGATATCTTATTTGGGCAGGAGAGATTTTCCTTTGAGGTAACTGACTGAGGCTGTTGGGAAACATGTGACACAAGAGTTCAAATCCAAGTTCTGTGCAGAGGCATCATCATCCACTCTTGTCCATCCCATGACTGAGAGATTAATAGGCAGTAACTGAGCTAACAGACGGTGTAATTAAGGTCCTTAGTCACTCAGTCACCAGACAGGGTGAAGTCAGCAACACTTGAACTCAGTGATGTCGGTGGGATTGGGACTGGCAGATGAGCTAATGTGGCTGCCTTTGCCTGGGAACACAGAAGACACGAACATGAATAAAGATTGATGAGCACTATCGGATTACGAACTGTGCATCGGAACATCAAATTGGGCAAAACAGCATTTGACTTGGATATGACAGAGAAGAGACTTATTTTTCCTTGTGTCTGGCAGTGTTTAAAACTTCTGAAATGTTTATGTAATAGTCCGAATCCTTGAGAAACTATGATCAGACAGGTTTCAAACTGAAACATAAGATTTGTTTGTTGTGTATCAGTGTCAGGTAGGAAGCTCCTGCCAACAGCACAAGTGGCTGATTATGAGAACATTATAAGTTCCATTACAACAGCTGTAAACACAAAACAACTCAGCCTCTGATGTCTCAGAGTGCAAGCTTGGATGGCAAACCTTGTTACCTGTGCTCACCTGAGATCAAAAACATTGTATGGGAGGGGAGGAGGCTGTTGGGAGGTGGGGGCAGGGTTTAGCCTTATGTAGAAAGCAAAAGCGCACATGAGCTGTGAACCTTGTGAATCTTAGTGGGGGGATTTTTTTTTTCTCTGTGACTTCAATGGCTTGACTTTTGTGTTGGGGTGGGGCACAGCGCTGCACTCATCTGTCAGAGTCAGTTGCTGTTGTGATTGGGTTGCGCCCTGCGGGGGTCCTGAGGTCATCCTGAGTGGCACTCTGATCTGATCAGCGTCAATTGTTCCTCCATGATCCTCTCATGGCCTCCAGCGCCACGTTGTCCGCCCAGACTCCGCCAAGCGCTGGGAAGGCTGCTCCACCTGGGCGAAGCTCTTCTCTGAGAACTGCAGTTTATTGGCATAGTCCTGTCCCTGTAACATTCATCTCTTAAGAGCACAGACCTCAGCAAACATGTACGTTAATCAAGTTAAAATGCTTTGATGCCCAGAAAAAAAAATAAACAAGAAATCTGATTCCGACACAGAACAGTAAATGCATGACCTTCTGCTTGAAACTGTTTTGTTTGAGCTTGTTTTACATAAAGCATGTTAAAACACGGGCATGGACAACATCTTTTCTCTGTCTCACTTTTTTTTTTTTTTTATTTTGAGAGGAAAAAAAGAAAGCAATTAAAATTAATTACCTGAATGAAACTATAATGGTTTCTGGCATCACAAGCTGATCTTAGCTGTCTCGTAGTGGTGATTAATCCCTGCTCAGGCACATCTGCACGGGGCCTTCTGGTGAGGCACATTGCTTCAGATATGCTGTTTTCCATCCATCAGCACCAACCTCAGCTGTATATGCTATCATTCTTAAACAATCAACCACAGATGAAAACCGCAAATGAATGATTGAACTGCAGAGGCAGGTGTTTTCATATATTTGAAATTGTGTGAGTGGGCTTTCCCCAAACCAAAGAAGACAGGTCCTTGTATGTTATCTGTTAGATCAGCAGATCTGTGTATGCTAACAAGTAGGAACACTTTGCAAAGTCAGTACTAATAGCTTGTATTCGTGCCCTGAAATACGCCCATCAGCCTCCCCCTCCTTGCAAAAAAAAAAGCCTAAATAAACAAAGGCAATTTGTATAAACTATATTAAGCACATATGTCAATAAAACACTCAAGTATGAATTTGTCAAAGAACTTTGCTTTGCACAATTAAACCTGAGATTAATTAATACTCTGGTAGAGCTGGTTGCCTTTCACATAAGCCTCCCTGGCAGGTCACCATCATTGTAAATGTGAGGCTGAGTTCAGGGAGGACACAGACTGTGAGGCAAGCAGTCTCATTTCCCACATCCTAAAAAAATGTAAATGCACCAAGGGTGGATATAATTTTAAATACAATTCGTTGCCAATACAAGATTTTTTTAAAATCTTACTTTGTGAAGTGCATACCGTTGTCTGCAAAAAACAAAATTTTTGTCCATCTAACAAAAGAAGAAAAGTCCCCAAATGTTGAGTGTCTACACATAAGCAGCAGTACAAGATTTTAGATGAAAACTGTTCAAAATTGAATGTTAAATAAATCAGGGACTGTGGTGCTGTTAACTGTCAGCTTTCAGCACCTTGCAGCTTTTTGTTCTTCAGACACTGAAACCAGTCTGTAAAAAATACTGAGTTTAAATATAAACTCAGCTGTTAAATTCAATGCAACTTTAATAAAAAAATGTAGCCTTTCTTTATTTATTGTTATTACAATGATGGATGAGGGTTAGTGTTTAGTTATAGTGTTAAAACTCATTTAATGATGCTGCAGTTATATTAACTTTTAACACAAATGCAGAGATGTTAGCATGTCCTGCAGATCTCGCTTAAAAACACTTTCCCTCTCCGTGTGTTGCAGGTCCCTGGCGCTTGGGCAGCAGTACTCGTCTCTCGGCTCCCAACCCATCCTGTGTGGCTCCATCCCCGGCCTGGTGCCCAAGCAGCTGCGATTCTGTCGCAACTACATAGAGATCATGCCCAGCGTCGCTGAAGGCGTCAAGCTGGGGATCCAGGAGTGCCAGCACCAGTTCAGGGGCCGCCGGTGGAACTGTACCACGATCAAGGACAACCTGGCCATTTTTGGTCCCGTGCTAGATAAAGGTAAATTATTTACAAGTGTTTGTTCGGAAAAAAAAACTCCCATGAATCTTTTTCGCAGTATTTTATTATAATTTACATATGTGTCTGAGGCTCACAGTATAGAATAAATGATGATATAAAAGTAGGTTATATAGCTGAAGCTATTGCAAGCTGATGCAAAACTTAGCATTTAACAGTTTTCACCCTGAGGCTCTGCACTGCCTGCTCTCTGGGCTTTTTGCTGACAAACAGCTAACTGGTGCAATTACAATAATACACACCTTTCCTGGCTGCTGTGAGAAACGAGTGCAGGTATGAGCACTGACACATTATTCAACTTCCATCCATCTTTACCTTCAAAATCACATTTGTCTCAAGAGTCTGTGACTTCGTTTCAGTTTTTTCTCCAACCTGTTTACGCTCTCTCTTTACATGAAAGAGGGCCAGCGCGGTAAATCTCTCAGCGAAACCTGACAAGCTCAGCTGATAAACTGGAGACATCCATCACAGGCTTCACACGCAGAATACTAATTGTAAGATATCGGCAGACTAACTGTGTCCTTTTAAACAATCCAACAAATCCTGACAAAGGGGAAACAACAGGCACAGGTGTACCGCTTAAAGGCCTTTGCAGTCCCTAATTATAAAGGTAGAAGATGGTGTGTTGGGAGTGAGGCTGCTGATTGGAAAGGAATTACCCCGTATGTCAGAGGGGAAGGAATCTGGGCAGAAATGGGCAGTGTGAGCAGTCCAAGCTCCTCAGTCAAATAAAAGGGAGAGGGGAGGCCAAATGAGATTACAGGCAATAGAAAAGGGCCGGGGGGCTCTGCTCAACCCCTACTGTGCATGAAGACCAGTGCGCGCCTCACACAGTCCAGCTCCCACGGACGCCCCATTCACACGCCCTTTTGACTCTGTCATGAAAACAGGCTGAAAGGGGATCTCTCCCAACCCAGCCCGGGTGTGCACACTGGATAGGGAAGCGAAGGAAAGGAAGGAAGGACTGAAGGAGGGAAGGAAGAGGAGCGTCTCACTTTGGGAGTGACGAATGGAAAAGTTCGGGTTAGAGAAGTGAAGGCGACAAACCGGCAGCTCCAGGTAGCTTCAGCAGCACGTTGGCCATGGCGATGCTGTTGGTGCATGCCTGGAGGAAGTGGGGGTTGAGGTTCCTGTGGTGGGTGGTGGTGTATGGGATTTCAGCTCAGGGTGTTGGCAGAGGGGTGGCTGGAGAGAAGAAGAGGGGGGTTAGGGAGTTTAGGGAATGCCAGCTCCGGGCAGAGCGGGGCTGTGGGGGCGCGAGTCGCTGGGCCCTTTGTGTGGATAATACAGTGTGACACAAGGGAAACAAAGGCGGATTGATGGGCCCAGCAGGTAGCAGGAGCAGCGCTAGCCTTGGCTAACAGCCAGAGCTCCAGGGGCCCAGGGCTCACAGGCCCCTGTTGTGGAGGGCCTAGCTAGGCTTGCCAGGGTGAGCAGGGATGCCGAACCTGAGGACTGTGTGTCAACCAATCATGCAAAACTTCACTGGGATTCAAAACTATATTCTTAATTCTGGGAGCAGACAGTAAAAAAACACAAGATTCTAGTTAGCAAGAAGAGCTAATACGATATATCTAAAAAATGTCAGGTTGCCTTGTTTGTATAGTTGCAATTTTTTCAGTATTTTAGTGTCTGCTTTTTATATTTTCACAACAAAAAACACACCAGATGATCCACCTAGTCTCCCTAAACTTGAAATTATTAGCATGCATGCACTCAAAAATGTCAGAAATATAGATACATAAAAAAACAGCTTAAGTAATCTCCATAAAACAGCACAAACATTGATTGGTTGTGGCGTAAGATAAACAACCAAAATTAAAATGTATTTTTCGTCTCGCAGACACATTCAGTGTGGGAACATTTGACAAACCTCCAGCCAAACATCAGTAAACTTTGTCTGTGGCTCGTAAAATAGTCTGATTGAGTCCTGAAAGCCTCATTGGCAGTTGAATTGCTGAGGAATTTTGTGGCTTCAGCAGCCACCGTTGTCTGCACAAAAACCGGTCGTGCTCATGCAAATTTCAAACTCAGATCACGCGATTGTGCATATCATAAACTCAGGCCTCTCCAGGCTCTTAAAAAAAGCCAAGCCACGGCTGGAGGACCCCGTCGTTCTGTGTGTGTTTTCCTGTGTCTGTTACAGAGCTAGTGGAGTGTAATGGGTGAGCCACGGTAAGTGTGCTGTGATTGTGAAACAATGGTGTCTGGTTACATAATAAGCTGTTGCCTTCAAAGGAGGCGTAACTCCATCCCTCGGTGTAAAAAAGAAACAGGCCGACACACTGCTAGGTTTCACCAGAAGGCCTTGGGCTCTGAACAGCAACTGGTGGGAGGGGTGGGGGGTGTTGAGGGGCGGGGGGGTGACAACATTCCTGAAACACTATCCAGATGCAAAGCAGCACACCTCAGGGATGACAGGAGGTCAGTGAGATCCCGCTGAGCGTTAGGCCCTCCTGACACAAACACAATGGGCTGATGTCACTGCAGGGACTCTGCTCACAGGATCCTGTAGTTTGTGCTTCCTCGTCCCTGATGATGATGATGACGATCATCATCATCATATGATAAACACTGTGAGCTGTGTAACATGAGAGGTTAAAGTTTTTTCCTATGGGCGTCTTGTTTTTCACAGTGGCAAACCGGTACATTAATGTGCCTCCTCAAAGAAGAACTGTTGTGTTAAAAGGTTACTGCCTGGAGGTTTTTCTTTCAGTACCTCTGTCTGGATGTTGGCAGGAGTAAACATCTCCTTGTCCATGTTTAACACAAGATTGACACACACTCTGTTTCTCTCTCTCTCTTTTTTTTTTTTTTCACTCTGTCTGTCTTTATCTCAGCAACCAGAGAGTCAGCATTCGTCCACGCCATAGCCTCGGCAGGCGTGGCGTTTGCGGTGACGCGCTCATGTGCTGAGGGCACATCCACCATGTGTGGCTGCGACTCCCACCACAAGGGGCCCCCGGGGGAGGGCTGGAAGTGGGGCGGCTGCAGCGAGGACGCAGAGTTCGGGGTGCTGGTATCCAGGGAGTTTGCAGACGCCAGAGAGAACCGTCCAGACGCTCGCTCGGCGATGAACCGACACAACAACGAGGCGGGACGCACGGTAAACACATCCACTAACCGGTCAAAATGATGTAGACACCGGAACATTTCACTCATATGTGATTGTTTAAATCTCATTCCAAAACCATGAGCATTAATCTGCTGCTATGACAGCCCCCGCTCCTCTGGGAAGGTTTCCCACAAGAGTTTGGATCCTGGCTGCAGGGATTTGCTCCCATTTAGACACGAGCATGCGTGCTGTCCAACGCTGATGCCTCAGATAAGGCCTGGCTTGCAAAAAGTGTTCCAGTTCATCCCAAATGTGTTGGACGGGGCTGAGGTCAGGATTCAGTGTATTACAGTCAAGTTTTGGGGAAAAAAAAATTAGGAAAACCATTTCATCATGGATCTGGCTTTGTGCAGTGGGACACTCACATGTTGAAAGACTAAAGGGTTTTCCTCAAACTTTTCCTAAAATAGCAGAAGTCCAAAATATAACTGTATGTAGCAGCATTGAGAGTTCCCTTCGCTGGAAGTTGGACAGGAGAGTCCACATGCTGAACGTCTGTAGGAGTGACTTTGCAAGATGGAAGCAGGTTTTTTATTGTTGAGCACATTTTGTATTAAAGTATGGGAGTGTTTCGCAGAACTGCAATAAATCACTTTAATTAGCCGACCTCAGCACACTTTGAACTGCTCAGTTTTGCAAAAGGGGGAAAACTTAAAACCGAGATGCGGTAAACAATAGACAATGATCCGACTGTCTTTCAAAGGGACTCGTCCAGGAAACATTACTGCTGGGGATTACTAATTGTTCGTGTGACGGCTGAGGATTTGGTATTTGACTTGTTCGCACATTTCTGAGTTCCCACTTGAAAATGAGCACTTGATTTTGAATGACTGGTTAATTACTGATCTAAGCAACACCTTCCCCCTCCCGCCCCGGCTCCCACACCTCTCCCTTTCATGCCTCGCGTCCCAAACGAAAAATTCCCTGCCAGTCAAATAACCCGAGTGAGTTGAGGGGGAAAAGAAGGAAATCAGCTCCGACTTAAAACATCACTGGCTGCTGTCACTGTTAGGAGAAAATAGGCTCTCCGGCTGCTCGCTGAGGGGCAAATGGAGGGACCACACGGCAACAAGACGGCCCTTTGATCTGAGCACACAGGAGCAGCCAGGAGACCACAGGAGCTCAGTGAACAGCAGTGCTGTCAGGAGGCTCCGCTCCTCTCCACCTGGTCCTCTCACGCTCCATTATTTAGCCCCGAGGGCCTCTGGGATTGATGTTGGCATGACAAGTCTCACAGCGTGATGTCACCGGGCGCATCCACCCCTACCCACCTGCCCCACACGCTCTCCCCTTCCTCATCCAGAGGTGCCCCAGCCACCTGCCTTCCGCCCACAGCTGGGGGAATTCTGGAAGCTAAATATAGCCGTCGAATTAAAGCACAACAAAATCAAAACACAAAGGTAAAAGACGGCCCGCGGCAGCACATTCACCGTGTGAGCCGATGACTTCAGAGGGAATTAGCAGCAGCGCAGAGCCTCTGTACTCCACAGCTGCATGACACTTAAATAAAATTGCAGCCGGTGGCGTATTGTTATTCCTTGGCCTGCAGTGCGAGTCCTTAGTGGTTTTGTTGGTCTGCATTACTGAGTTTCCTGCGAATTTCTAACCATGAAATTTCAAAAGATCTCACTCGGTGGTGACTGATTCACCGCCTCGTGAGCACTGAGTCATCAAATTAAGACTGGCACATTTAAGTTAATTAAACTTTAAAGGAATACTCCGCATAGAATTTACACCTGTAAGACTTCATTAGTGGCTTTGAAAAGTTCGTCACATGACTCTTTCAAAAACCGCGTCACAAACTCCACCACAAGATGTGTAATTAGTGTTTTCTTGGCTGATGGATCACATATTAAACATATGGATCCATTGCAGAGACAAAGTTGATGCATTTTAGCAGTTTTTAAAGATATTTTGACACTTTTTGCTCAGACTCTGAAGCATCGTTGGAGTCTGATGTAACTTCTGTGAGTGTTTCAAAGCCCAAAGGCAGAGACTCAACACTCAGAATCCATTTTTAGAGAATCGCTTGAAGGCATCAGGAAAAATAGGTTATAAAATTTAACAGTGTTGTACTGATAAATTTCTGCTTTTTAATTTAGATTAAATCGTATTTAGACATGTAGTATTGATATTTAGAGTTCATATTTAATATCAAATGTGATAATTATTACAAAATGGGCAAATGGTTTTCAGAAAATAGTTTAATACGTTATTTATTCTTTTTAAATTTGTCTCAAAGCAAATGAACTTTAAAGTGTGTTCTGTGTCCGCAGACCATCCTCGACCACATGCACCTGCGCTGCAAATGTCACGGCCTGTCAGGAAGCTGCGAGGTGAAGACGTGCTGGTGGGCGCAGCCAGACTTCCGCATGCTGGGCGACTACCTGAAGGACAAGTACGACAGCGCCTCGGAGATGGTGGTGGAGAAGCACCGCGAGTCACGAGGATGGGTGGAGACGCTGAGGGTCAAGTACAACTTCTTCAAGCACCCAACCGAGCGCGACCTGGTCTACTACGAGGGCTCGCCCAACTTCTGCGAGCCGAACCCGGAGACCGGCTCCTTCGGGACGCGCGACCGAGCCTGCAACGTGTCGTCACACGGCATCGAGGGCTGCGACCTGCTGTGCTGCGGCCGCGGCCACAACACCCGGACTGAGAAACGCAAAGAGAAGTGCCACTGCATCTTCCACTGGTGCTGCTACGTCAGCTGTCAGGAGTGTGTGCGCGTCTACGACGTCCACACGTGCAAGTGAGCGACGCCTGCGCTTTCAGACAAACTGACTGCTGGACTACAAGTGCTGCCCACCCACCCACCTGTCAACTCCCCTCCACCTGCACGACTCCCCCGCCTCCCCCCCTCGACACAGACTTGCACACAAACACACTCATCAGCACACACACACACACACATTCAGGTCCTAACGGGCTAACGGCACATCAATAACGGATACTTCCATGCTTTTATTTTGTAAAAACCTGCTTTTGAATCTGCATCCTTCCGTCACAACTGACCACAAAGCGTCCTGCGTTGACCCGACTGATGTAGTCGGCTTTCATGGGGAGAAGCTAAAGTTGTGCCACCTTCCCTCCCCAGCAGCATCAGGCCATGACCCCCCCCCAAACTCCCCTCCAGCCCATCCCTTCCCCCTTTGTCTTTATTTATTTCCCCCCTCCATGCCAGTACAATGATCGTGGCATGTACAGTAACACTTTGTACCTGTGAGATTAATGCAGTAAAAAAAAAAAAAAAAGAAGAAGAAAAAAAAAACAATCTTTCAGACTCTCTTTGCTTTTGAATTTAAAAAAAAAAAGCATCTTCTAACTAACACCTCACTCCTCCGGCCAGTCTGGCTGGTTTTTACCTTTTATTTTTATTTTTTATTTTTTTAAACTAAACCAACCTCTTCACCGTCAGCAGCCGCAGGAAAACCATCACTTTGTAACTACTGAACTGAACTGAAAGCAGCAGGCGGGTGTTGGAGGTGCCACAGTCCTGTTCTTTTTGTTAACTACTGAGCTGATGAAACCCCTCTGTGTTGTTGCTGCCCCCCTGCTGACCGACTCTGCTGCACCAGTCAACCGAGGAGCCTGGAAGATATATGCTACAGCCTGATTTTATAGCCCTGCATTTCTGAAATATTACCATTGGGCTGGGACTGGAGGTATGCAGCATGTGTGTGAACAAGCATGCTCATTCCACTAACTAACAACCCCTGCACATGTATATGTTATGCACTATTCAGTTACACATAACTCCGGTAAACTGGTTAAAAATTTGACGATTGTTTGTGCGAGTGAATCCCTCCTCATTGCAAACTAGCAGATCTTTTTTCGTTCGTGCACTCGACCTGTAAATTTGCTCATGATTTTCCACAAAGTGTGATGCAACGCAGTCATACATCATTCAATCCGAGGAGGGTTGTGAACCAGAGAGAGATCCAATTATACGAGTAGAAGATAATTTATGGCTGTTTTAAAGTTTTTTTTGCTTCATTTATGCATCAAACTGGAGTCAAGCTTTAGCATGCTTAATGTTAATTCTGGTCTTACGAGCAGAGACCTTTTTTTTATCTAACAGGTCCATCTGAGAGACTTCTGTCTGAAGTGAATCTTTTATTATTGTAAAAAAAAGAAAAAGAAAAAGGAAAAAGGGGGACATGTGATGACTTGTGGAGACCGGAGCAGGTTCTGCTTTTACATCCTCCCTTCCTTCACTCCATATTTCCCCTCAGCTGGACAGTTGAGGTATTTAAGAGGCCTGATGTATGTCAGTACGCCCCGAAACTGCCTCGCTATTTTGGTTTTTGGAGACATTAGGAGAACAATGTACTGTAATTTACTCAAAATGTGTTTTTCAGAGGCTCGGACGCTTGGCAGGATTGACGCTGACTTGTAATTTCAAGTGAAAGCAAAATGATTTGAAGATAATGGAGGGAAGATGGTTGTAATTATCGGACGGACAGAAAGGACTTACAGCTCGTGTAGATTCTTGAATTTGATTATGAGAGCAGTAAACGGAGGGAAGCCGGGAAACTTCATCAGGAGATTGATGATTTATGTGTGCAAGGCGTGTGTGTGTGTGTGTGTGTGTGTGTGTGTGCGCATGACGGCTGCCAGTGACAAACAGGAGTGAGTGGAAAAATGGATGGATGGATGGATGGATGGATGGATGGATGGATGGATGGCAGGCTGGCTCTTCACAATGGTGGAACAAGCTGCGAGAGGTTTCCACACGACATGTTCTGACATTCCCATCTGCTTCCTATTAATTAAATCCAGCAACACAAACACGAGTTACGCAGCAGCGTGCAGGCCGTCCTCTCTCTCTGTGACATAGCTTAGCGTTTGTGTCATCTTCCACGCAGCCCCCCCCACCCCCGCCCCGAACCCCCACACCTGGGCCCACCTTTCTGTGTTCAGATCACTCCACCAAACCCGAAACCCGCCCACTTCCTCCCCACCAGCTATATCCAAAGTTTTGTACAAATGTTTTAAAGTGAATAATTCCCTTTTTATTTTATAATCGTAAATGTTATGTTTTTATAAATATTATTTATTATACAATGTATATATCTGTATGACTGAACTAAGATTATATATTTGAAGAACAAAAACGTCTCACGCTTTTTGATTTACGACCACACACACACACAGATAACCATATATCCACACTTTTAAACATTTAATGTTCAGTATCCATCTCTTTTATGAAATTATTGAGCTTTTATAAACAAATATTATTTTATATTTGTGTTTAGAGACAAACTAACAGTGTCGGTTTTGTTTTTTGATGTGATTTATAAACAAAAAGACAAATACAGAATAATAATTAACATGTAGCTGTAAATTTCCTGCAGTGATTTCTAAATACAAGAGAAGTCAGCCAGAGATACTTAAGAGTGAAAGAGAATTGTGTTAATTAATTACACATTATCACCTTTATATAGTTATTATTCCATGGCTTTGAACCAATCAGATTGCTCGATTTGTGCTAATCATTTGCATTGAGCAGTAGTTTCCTTTTGAAAGAAAAATCCAGAATTAAAACTAATTAAAATTATTTGACACAAAAAGTTTTTAAGAAATATTGAATTACAGCACATTTTTTCTCTTGACCATCTTTTATTGCAATAACTTGCAAAGTATTAACAAAGAGGTGAACATACAAGATTCTTTATAATTACAAACAAAAAGGAGAGCAATGCTTACAGCCCATAAATGCTTCAGCTCTGGTTCAGTCCTATTTTATTTTTACTTGTGTGTATAAAAAAAAGAGAGGAAGACCACGTGTCGAAGCATCAGGATTTCCACATGAAGCAAAGACACAAGTCACAGATTTTACCACTTTGGATCCACAGTTCTGGAGGACTGGATCAAGAAATCTGCCTCTCATGGATTCATTTCCACCGTATCTCAAACATACGCTGCAGTAGTTTCTCTGTAAACGGCTGCCTGAGCTGAACAGTGATTGCACAACACAGACGCTGTGAAGGTTAACCGCAAACGTCTGAGTAGGTTAATCTCATCACGAGATGCCAAATTTCTCCTAATTATAAGATAATTATGCCTGATCATAATTATAAGACGGCTTAATACGACTCCGACATGTCATAATCATGAGGAGAGCACTCGATAATGAAAACATCTGGTAGTGGACCGGTGGAATTGTGGCAAATTAAGACTTTGACAAACTCAGAAACTACCCACCTACGAGTTCCTCTGCAGATATTCAACTGTACAAAGCATCTTTAATCCCCCACCCCCCCTTAATGTGAGGTAACTTCATTTATGACCTTTAAAGAAAATTCATTTTCATGATTAATTCCAGAGAGTTTTGTTAGTAATATAATTAATTTCTTTATAAAATAAAAAAAAAAAAGGTCAGAAACAGGTAAGTTGACAACATGACGTGAGACCTTAAACCCATCATGTCCTGGAATGATCGAATTACAAATGTATGAGGCCTACGATAAACAAACTGTGTTATAATTAGTGTTTGTGTGTGCACATCTACGAACCTTCGACTCTTAAATATATACAAAACTCTGGTGGAGTGCTAAGAGGCGTCGTAAAGATTACAGTTTAAGGAAAATGCATCATACACAGATACAGCAAACGAGGCTCGTTTCTCTTATTTTACATGTGAACATAGTGCTGAAGAGGAGGAGGAGGTTTCCTGGCTTTTTTTTTGGCTGCTGCAGACAGCTGCAGTGCAGAGAGAAGAAGCGCTCAGAGCTTCAGGGATGGGAAGGGAAGGATGCAAAAAAGGGAGAGATGGAAACTATCTCTCGCTTGCTTCCTCCTGCCAGCCTCTTTCAGGCTTCCGTTCCTCGGCAACTGAGTGAAGAGAGACAAATAAAAGTGAGAAGAGACAGGCAGGCGAAGGAGACACGCTGCCACAAGAGAGCACCTGTCTCGTCGACCTATTTTTAGGCTTCGCCGCGCGCTAACTATACCATAAGTCTCTGAGGCAGTGATGTGAAGCGAAAAAGAAGCTCCGGCTGCAAGTTGAAAAAAGTTGTTGGAGCTTTTGTTGTTCAGTACCTGAGCAGCTTCTCCTCATGGGGTGGGGAGGGGGGGTTTCAGGAAGCAGGATTAGCAAACTAGCCAGACAACTTTAAGAAGAGAAATGTTCTCTAAAACTTTGCTATTTTATCAACATGTGAGAGTTATTTTTCACAATGATTTAAAGATTTAAAACCAAAATATTTCAGAGTTACATGATTTATCCTGTTTTCTGAAATCCCCACCTCGCTGCAGAGTGAACTTGTACTTAGTATTACAAGATTATGGTGTTTAAGTTGGACTCAGAGGAAAATAAAAAGGACATCAGAACCTTATAATCTTTGCCGTATTAAAAACTGAGATATTTGTGCTCCTGTTCTGATTATTTAAACACTTGTATTCTGTGTTTGTGCACAAATAAGAAGACATACTCTTAAAATACTTGTACTGCCGAATAAAGTCAACCAGATCTCAGAATTCATATAAGACATAATTAAAGGAATAATGCATTATGGGAAATATGTACGAGTGCCAAGAGTTTACAGCTGGTTATTTTAGCTACAGCTACAATTATCAAAGATCACTGATTAAAATCATGTTTGTTTAATCTGGAAATCAAAGAATAAAACCAACAAGCTGTGATTTTTTTTTCAGGAGGTTATTTATGACAAGACTCTGACAAACCCCCCCCCAACCACCATCAAAACACACTTTATTTTCACTCAGCTGAAGTGTGGCGTGCTAAGCTTCAGACATGAGAGTGGGATCGATCTTTTAATCTCACATTATGCAGCGTTTTTTTTCCTCTTATGCAACAATGTGTGTCTCATTTTCATAGATTCATGTCACAGCTGCATCTCATGAGCGTAAACACGACACAACGCTTTATTACGACGTCCAATAACTATACGAATACATTTATCAACCCAGACTTTGTATTATATTCAACCTCATGGGTTTACAAGCTCTCTCTGTCTCTCTTATTGGACAGTGTTCACTTGCTCCGGCTTTAAAAACCCACAGAGTCTAAGCAAGTGTCAATCACAAGCGTCCGTGTCGATGGAAAAACAGATCAGGAATACTCGCACATATCAAAGGCAGCACAGCGCGGAGAGTTTGGCTGCTCGGCGTTTTATAATAAATACGTCCACGTTTGAAAAGCGCAGACAGGACGGAACCGTTACAGACAGTCGCTTCAGTGTTGCATGAACGCCGACGTGACGGCCGTGGTCTAAACTCGAGGTGACAGTCAGCAAGAAAAAAGCAGTCAGTGTGTCTCCCAAAATGTCCAACCATTCCTTTGGTGACTTTAAAATTCAAAGTGTAACATTTATGACTTTTTTAAGATGTAGAAAATGCAAAAAAAAAAACCCAACAACATCAAATAGCTGAATCTTCTGCAGAGAATTAAACACTAATGCAAAGAAATGAACCCCAGAAAATGTGGAATATTCTGTCTGTTGTACAGTCATCCAGAAAGGTATGCTGGTCCACTGACTGCTGAGTCTTTATGAATCTGCACACCACAGTAAAACACAACGTCTGGGCTCGACTTAGTTGTGGCTTCTACTTTTTTACTAAATAAAGACATTTTAATTTAACTCACAGAATGTTAGCCTGTTAGCCTTTATTGCTCTGTGGTCAAATTTCCGCTCGACATGCCTTATTTATCAAGCAGATATTATATTAAAGGAGCATGAATTATAAACTAAATTCACTTTTTACATCTCTGCAGCTGTGCATGAGCTCCCTTCAGCCCCGACAGGAACAGATGAGTAGAAATGTGACGGTGCAGCCTGATCCTGATCCAGGCGCTGCAGTCTTACCGGTGAACGATGCCTCTTTTTCACTATGTGGCTCCACTGAGTCTAGATTGCCTCAAACTTATTAGAACCGAGTCTGCAGGAGGGAAAAAAAAAAAGAGTCAAAATGTCTATTATTAATCACACTTGATCCGATGATGAGAATATAAACATTTTGTGCTTCTAACTGGATCCTTTCTAAGCTCCGTTTGTAAATGAAGGCTGGTAGAAGTGACAGATGTCCGCTCGCTGTGTGAGTGTTCAGTGTCACGGATGATCCGACTCTGCTCGAAGGAGTCGCGTTGGAAACAGGAAAAGAATACTTACGCTCCTTCATCCTTCAGGAGACTCAGGAACTTGCTAACTCTGTGGCCCGGATCCATCTATAAGACAGACATAATACATGAGCGCATAAATGCAAAGTATTCAATAAGCTTACATTAACAAATCAGTGATATTTCTTTTTTTGGAAAAAAGCATCTGTTTCATTTAAAAAATTCAGAGGAACCTTTCACAGAGATTTTTTTTTTTTAATGGTGGCACATCCTGGAGTTCATGCTTCAGTTTGCACAAACAGGGGAGGGGGAGAGGAAGTAAAATTAATGGCAACCTATGCAATAACTTACAGTTTGTCTGGAATCGCCCGTAGCTACTAGAGTTAAGACATGAGAGCAGCGAGAAACTTTGGAATGAGAGGAAAAAAGATAAAGGGAAGACTGAGCTCTGAATGTGTGTGTGTGTGTATGAAGCTGTTTGCAGCATGTCTCGGCAAACACACCGTTCATACTTCTCCAGGCTCAGAGTGGGGGGTGTGGGGGGGTGTGGGGGGGTGTGGGGGTGGCAGGGTGCAGAACATTGCTGCATTTGTGCATACCACAGCAATTACACAGCATCCAGCCTCAACAAACAGGCAGTACACATCATCAGCATACCACAGACAGGCTGTCAGCGCGGAGAAATGAACGCCAGTCGACAGTCAGATTTAGGTCACTTTCTGCTGCGAGTCTGCTACCTGCTTCAGTAAACAAACTCTGCTCTTTGAGGCTTCAGAGGAGAAGCTGCTGTGCAACCTTTTGGAAGCTTCTCTCGCTGGTTTTCGGGTTATAAAGTCCACGTCTGACAGAGGAGATAACCCTGTGAGGTCACTATGATATCATCGGGAGGTTTTTTTGTCTCAGAGATGCCAAACGAACTCTGAGTCACAGAAACATTCAGCATCTTCGGGCTGAAGCTTTAAAAAGAGCCACATTTACATAAAGTGAGTCACATCTGTGGAGTGAAGGTGCTGCAACATGCCGCTACTGACAATAATCATGACATTTAAAAATAAAATATTGATTTCTGGTGAATAATAAGCACATGATAACATTGTGTAAATAATAAGAGCTTTGTCATAGGTGGCGCTATTGCACCTGAACACTTGTTGCCATCCAGCATGAAATGGAAAAATGCATAGAGTGTGATTTTTCTTTTTGTGCACTTTTGAACAGTTAAAGTCGCAAGCTTCCTCTAAATTTCCCAACATGTGATATATATTAATTGTGATTTATTTGCCAAATAAGATAAAAAACACAGTAAACAAAGTTAACTGCATTTGATGGAGTATTGATAATATAAGAATCAATCAATAATGTAAATTCTTTAGGTCAGATTAGAGTAAAAAATCTGACATTGTGACGGCCGTACTGTGGGATCATAACAATTAAAGCTGGATCAAGTAATTGTCTTGTTAGTGATAAAAGTAATAAAGAACACTGATGACAAGTTGTTTTCAGCTAGCTAACATGTTAGCTATTAGCTTGCCAGGAACAAGTTAGCTAACTTTGACATGTAAAACTGAGGAACTGCTCTTATATGTCCAAACTTAAATAAAGCTATAAACTATAGTAATAATATACTAATGAAACATAAACATCTGCAGTATCTTAGAACCTGAACCAAACCAAAGTGAGAGAAAAGCCCCTCAAATGTCACAAAAGCACAAAAGATCTGGTCTCTGCTCAGTATAAAGACAAACATCTTCCTTTAAAAAGGCTTAAACATCGCGTTGCAGCTCTGAAGCTTTGTGTTTCCATACTGATACAGAACTAAAACTTTACTATTGTGCACTGTGCTGTAATGTTATTGAGCATCTGATAACTACAAGCTTTATCCCGTGTGTGTGTGTGGAAACTGAGAGAAAACATTTAAGTATGTAAAAAAAAAATGCCTAATATTAAAGCTTCCACCACTCCTCGTGACTCCCATTCAAACCACAAACTTCCCAAAAACACTGACGATGACTGATCCTGACTGTCTGCAGAACGAGTCGATCTGAATATCCTGGTGTTTTGAAAGGGTCAAGGCCTCCACGAGGCGAAAGACAAAGACAAAAATGCAAAAATGCAAAAAAACAAAACCTCCAAGGCCAAACCACAAACTGCTTGAAGGCATCTTTAGAAGGTGTATAGATTATACCTACTGTGCTTATCTGCACATATATAATATATCTATCAATATATAAACACACACACACGCACAACTGGTGTGTTGAACGGGAGCCAAGAATCTGCTACGAGTTGGTGTTTTATGTTTTCATTTCCACAGTTGGATGGGTTTAATGTACACATACATGTTTTTCTAACCTGCCACATGTGTAGGCCATGTGATGACTGATCTTGATTGAATTTGCTCTAAATTGTAGGTACACCAAAACCACGAAGTGTGTATGATTGTTCTTAAGAGCAGCTTCCATCTGATTTAGAACATGTGAGTGTAGCTTGGAAAGCGTCGCACAGCATGGTTTCATAACTACGAATGCACTGCGTCTCCATCGCTGGGAGAATGGTGTGTGAACTAGAAATGTACTGGATCCCTCCGCTCAACAAATCATCGGCAAAGCCACACAATTTTTCACTGCAGCTAATAGATGACAGTTTTTTGTGACGGAGACAGATGCTGTTGACTGCTGAGAATGCCGGCCAGATGTCAAAGAAGAGGAGGGACAGGGTGCTCGAGCTCAGACTGCACTGTGAGAAAAACAATAACACACAGGCCGGGCCAACTTGAAGTGTGTGATTCAGAATAAAAATGAGAAGTGATGAGTGAGTTACTGGAAGACAAGTGAGCTTCAGCCTTCACAACTTACTTTCACCAAAATCTCCTTGACCTTCCTTTCGTTTTATATCCCCAGTGCACATGGAGTAGCATTAGCGTTACATTTAGCATTAGAGCATCTTCTAGGCAATATAATGTAAATATTTTTCCTAATATCAGAGAGTCTGCAGCGATGCTAGGAGCTCAGCTGTGCCAAACATCAGCATGCTAACAGGTTCACAGCTCGCAGGTAAAATGTTTGTCTTGTTCATCTTCTCAGCAGGTGTTTATGTTTGGGTGCTACGGCTGCAAAGATATGCTAACTAGCCACAGAGACAACATACACTGATGTTAATAGCTAATCAGATATTGGAGGGCAACACTAACATCTGACCAAAGTTTCATAGCTATCCAATCAAATAGTCAGCAAAAACTTTTCACTCATAGCCACAAAATTCAGCCTCAAAGATCATTTGGAAACAATGAATATCTGCACAAAATTTCACAACCATCCATGAAATACCTGCTGACCAAAGAGGTTGACAGACAGACAGACAGCTAATGTTTTGCTAGCATGTTTTAAAATAAAATGCAAATGCAATTAAAGAGTAGTTCTTTCTTACCTGCAAAGACATTTCAATCAGCATGAGCAGCTTTTTAATGCCGATCCACAGACTCTTTCCCTTCACAGCTTTGGCAATGCTGGCTCGCTCTACCTCCTGAAAACTGCCCAGCAGCTGTGGGGAGAAAATCCCAGAAAGGAGAAAACTCAGCGTGGGATTAAACAGGAACATTCAGGGTTCAGATTCTTGAATAAAAAGACAAATTCTCCTCGAGATGAGCTTTAAAGGTGTGTTTTTGTGCAACTGTGAGGCAGAGAGAAGGTGAATGAGTGTACATCAAGTAAAATAAACATTTCTGGGTTCATTCAACACATGCATGTGAAGGTGTGTGTGTGTGTGTGTGTGTGTGTGTGTGTGTGTGTGTGTGTGTTACCTCCAGGGCCTCGACCAGCTGCTCACCCCTTGAGATGTTGGGAATGTGGATGGTTGTGCTGAAAGCATCCAGCATCTCCATTTCCTGGAGGACATCTTTACGACTGGTGGTGCCGATGATCAGCAGCTTACGACCCTAAAAGAGCAGCAGATATGACTTCAGAAGAGGGATGAGCAATATTTATATGCAGATAAATTATAAGCAGATAATGTGAAAGTTATATTATCGGATATGTATCATCTAACAGAAATCCCTCATTTTTACCCTCCTACTCCTTCCAGGCTGTGAGGCTCTACTCACATGCAACTGTGTCTTTACTTTAAACTGCTTCATCCAGCATTTTTTGCATCCTTTAAGGTTATTTGTGATGAATTTGTGATAATTTGTTTGTAATTTTCATGCAGACTGTCTTTGATCATCATAACTTTAATCGGCCATTAGCGACGTTTCTCTACGACTGCAGGATGTCACCACATTTCTCTCATGATTGTGCGATTTCCAGCTGCCTCGGATGAAGGCTGACGGAGTGTTAAGTCACAACCGGAGTGTGAAGGACAGAAAATAACATGAGATAGAAGAACAGGACAGAGGACGACAGAAGAGAGGACAAACATGAGCGGAGAAGAAAGAGGAGAAGCTAAAGAAACGTAGCTCCGCTAAGCCGACAAGTTGGAGGAGGACCAGGAGAAGAAGACGAAGGAGGAGAGGCAGAGGAGTGGCGAGTAGACAGGGGGATTATGGCTGCCGGCTGCCCCCCCATGGCGTGGGGGGTTGTGATGCTGCATGCAGATGAGGTGCCACACAGGCGGCGGCGCTGCCAGGTCCTGGCTCTCTCACAGAGCCCATTCTCCTCCCCGTCCCCCTGGCCTCCCCTGGCCCCAGGCACCCTGCTGGGCCCAGCGCTTTACAACCCCAGAGGAGCGCTGCAGCCAGGCATTCAACACCAGGCCCCGCGCCACTTCTCATGCACATGCAGCCATATAGTGGGGCTATACTCTCATTCACAAACCCATCAACAACAGACACACACACTCACACGCACACACTCAAACACACACACAAACTACAACCAAAGAAACTATGAGAAATGGGTCTCTACCTCCACCATTCACGGCGAGCACAACAGGCCTGGACCAAAACACTCGCTAATAACCATACACTCACACACACAGCCGTTCACACATGCCAGCCGCAGCCGAAGACCTCCAACAATCCCGAGCTGGCATCCATAAGATCTGCTGCCCTCTTTCTGCCACCCGAGGACTAGCAGCCCCACAGCGAGCGTGCTGCACATTTAAAAAGCCCAACAAAGCGTTCTTTACCTTTGGAGGAGGATTCTTCAGCAGCACCAGCAGAGCTTGTAGCACCAGGTTGGAGAAACGAGGCCCAATTGGGACGTAGTCTGATGGGACAGATTATTTATTTTACCAACAACGTTCTTGTTTCCCAGTTCACATAAAGTTCGATTCACAATTTAACATCCTTCCAAAATAAAACATGACTTAAACTTTATATTTAATTAAATGTAGCAGCAGAAGAACATAAAATGCAGTTTTTATTGTCTCCTTTCAGAGCAGCAACTCTGAGGTTTTTACCTAACAGACGTTCGATGTCATCCACAACCACACAGCTCAGCTGGGACTTGTAGGCATCTTCAAAAATCTGTCACATAAACCAGCAAAACAGCACAAACAGGCACATAGTTTAACGCAGGACCTCAAAGCACCACAGAAATTTATTCCTCTCTAATGTTATTATCTAAAACTGTCAACTTAAACCTGAATTATGTCTGCAATAAATTTTTTCCATTTAAAAATGTCTTCCATTTTTCTTGTGTCAGTTTGTGTACTTTAAGAATTATCCCGTTAAACAGCTTCATTTCCTGCCACATGTGAGTGCCGGTGAACCGAGCGTTACCTTTTTGATGGCCTGACACTTGGCGATCTCCGAGTGTCCGATCATCTTATCGGGGGAGCAGATCTTAATGAAGGGGAACTGGGAATCTTCAGAGATTTTTGCAGCCAGTGCTGTTTTCCCACTGTTAGGTGGGCCTGGGGGAGATGATCAATCACCAATCAGATGTTTTTACAACACAAATAGTTTGGCTAAACTGTCCAGTTGCAGTAAATCACAACAAATATTCCTCACACACGTGGCAGTTTTCATCTCAGGGCCTTTTGGAGGGTTTCAGTGTGTGTAGCTGTTGTGGCTGCTGACTAAGGGTGTTTGGCCTGTGTGTGGTTAGTGTGTGTGTGCATGTGTGCATGTGTGTGTGTGTCTCACCCTCCAGCAGCACAGAGACCAGCGGCGTGCGGTCGCTGTTCTTCGTCTGCTGCACCAGAAGCCCCCCATCCTCGAGCGCAGCCGACACCGGATCACCCCACCGGATTATCCCGTTCATGATGTAGCTGGCGTAATCCTCCTGATTGGTACCGAACGCCTGGACAGGAAGAGAAGTGATGAGGCGTGTGAGGTCACATGTATATTATAAACGTATAATGTTTCCCTGTTTGTCACCTTCATGAGCGTTTGCTGTGAATCAACTTAAGGTGAATTTAAAGTATAAATAATTCATGAAACATGACAGTATTTGGGATATATTCCCAGATTTTTTCTAAATTGCTGACCACAGGGATCAGGGGCTGAATGTTAACACGTTAATAAAGAGACTTAAACTTATTTCTGCGACAAAGTTGAGATTAATATTTCCGTCTCCTGTTTGAGTCCAATTAACTGTTTTTTTTTGCCACAGGAGCTGAAGTTCTGCACGCCGAGTCGATTCAGGACATTTTTGATTCAACAGCCTGAGTTTTGACTCATTTCACTCATGAAAAAATCAACATTACAACATGAAATATTGTTTTATTTTCTATTATTGTTAGAAATACAGCATATATTGTATTTCCTCGTATCACACAGGACAGTTTAGTTAAACATGTCGAGCATCAGGGAGGAGTTGAAGCATGACGAGTTCCTGATGCTCAACTGCAAAAACCTCTTAAAGCAATTAAATAAATTGTTTTATAGCATTTAAAAAGTTTACAGTTATTGGCTCTTTGTGCTTTTGCTGACTGATCAGAAGGAGAAGAGATCAATTATTTAATCAAATGTACTCAACGTCTTTATAGGATGAGACCACACCTCAATTATCCCAGTGAACAGCAGCGTTTAAAATATGATTTGATTACAAAAGGATGGGATTAATTGTTTTAAGTGTAATTTTTATCAGACAATGTTTAATTTTAAGTGAAATAGGGATCAATTTTGAGTGTTTTCTTACTTTTAGGACAGTGAAATAGTTTTAATTTAAACTAGAAGATGAGGAAAGTTAATAGTTTTAAACTTTGGGTTTTCTGTATTATAGATGTGAATAAAAGAATAACATTAATTTCATGTATTACACTTTATTATTCTATCAAATATATTTGACACAGAAACAGAAACAGACAGACGACTGATGGACGGAGTGAACTTACGGGTTTGATGTCGTTATTCAGAGAAGCCATGAAGTCGAGTCTGCTGACCTGCAGCTTCTCTGCCGTCTCAATGTTTACCTCCACTGTGTTACTGGCCTGCAAACACAAAAACACACACACACACACAAACACACACACACCCATAAACACACACATAATACAAGTTGAGTGACAGCAAATAATGAGTAACTTTTGTTCCAGGATGAACTCAGTGCCTCCTGCTAATGAAATCCATTACACAAAGTATTGCACATTTAGTTTGCACAATGTGTCAGGAGACAGTGAGCTCCCTCAGAGCAGAAAGGTCAGACTGAGAGGAGGAGGACGAGGAGGAGGAGGAGGAGGAGGAGGAGGAGGAGGAGGAGGGAAGAGTAAGTGTTTAGAGGAGTGAAGAGGAACGTCACGGCCATCAGACATGTGTAAGGCTCCTTGTCCGTCATTTATCATCACCCTCCAATATCTGCAGCTCTGTGTGTGTCTGCGGGGGCAGAACACTTAACAGATGAGAACTTCACCTTATCTGTGAGTCCCACTGAGCTGTGCAGATCTCAGCCTGTGCACCTGATAAAACACTTAAGTATGCACAAAAAACACACACATACACACACACACACACACACACACAGATGCACCTGGGCTCTTCACCCAATCCTTCTTCACCTGGGCGGCTAAATAAACTGGGACTATAAGGCAGTAAACATGCCAACAAGGCGTGTGGCCTTTAGTTTAGCGTGACAGAACATTATTTCTAAAAAAAAAAAACGGATTTAAAATAAATTTAAACCTGAAATAACAGATTCCAGAGATAAGACGGGGCAGCCTGAACGTAGCCTGACAGGCAAAACCCAGGAAAAAAACAAAAAAAAAACAAAGCAGACAAGCAAAAATGAATCACACTGACTCGATTGTGGTTTCTCGAATGTGAAGACGTGCTGCTTTCCTCTGTTTGCTCTCTGTATTTGAATATTTTTGGGTTTGGACTGTCGGTCGAACAAAATGTGAACAATCTGAAAACCACATGTTGGACTCCGAGAGGTTGTGATTGACATTTTCTTTACTATGTTGGGATATTTTATAGACCAAAAGGATTAAAATAACAGGGCAGAAGCACAGAGTCGATAGTAAAAGGCTTTAATTATGAAATGGCCCTCCTCCAGTCACATAGAACAAATGGACGCAGACACACATGGAGCATAAATGTGATGAATAAGACGTCTCTGACCTTAATGTGTCTGTTCATGGCGGTGGATTGTGCGGCTCGGACCAGGCCCTCCAGCTCGGCACCGCTGTAGTTCTTCGTTTCCACGGCAAGCTCCTTGATGTCGACGTCACTGGCCAGCAGGTCGTTCTTACGCATCCTCGCCGTGTGAATGTTGAGGATCTGAATTCTTCCCTTTTCATCCGGTAACCCTGAAAAATGAGGGAGGAAATGATCGACCCGAAGCTTCTGCAAAGAGAAATATTATGTCTTAAATTTAAACTCGCTGTCATGCAGGAGAGTTACGCTGACCATGTCAGGTGTCCTGCTGCTTTACTGCCGTTTCTGACAAAGATCCAGTCCCACATTCACAGCAGGAGGAGCCACTAAACCGGCTCATAACTGGCTGAAGTGCACTGCTTCAGGATCTTTTAACCTCTCCATCTGACTGAGACTGTTTATAGTTATTTTACTAACACTGCAGTTAAGATGTTTTAACTTTTTTATCATCACTAGTTCAAAGAAAACCTTCATGTCGTCATTAATGCAGTTTTGATTTTATTTCCAGTCTCAGCTCAGGTGAACTGTATGAAGATCACACCTGTGTGAAACCTTGTGTGTGTGTTCTCTTCACTGCTTACCGATCTCCATCTTCACCTCCAGCCTTCCCGGCCTCAACAAGGCCTCATCGATCAGGTCAGGCCTGTTGGTCATACCTGAGGGGTGGGTGGGGTGCAGATGGACAGATGGTGGAGAGACAGCAGATGTGTTTGAGTCCAGATGTTCTGGAGGTGTGTTACAGTGTGTTTGTTATGGGAAACAAAGGAGGAAAGTGTGTGTCTGAGCACCTATGACCAGGATGTTGTTGAGCTGCTCCACGCCGTCGATCTTGGACAGCAGCTGGTTGACCACGGTGTCGTGGACGCCGGTGCTGCCCGCCATGCTGCAACGCTGTTTACAGATGGCGTCGATATCATCAAATATGATGATGTGGAGGCCGCTGTTGGCACCGAGCTGCTCAGCAGAGACACGAAGAGGGAAATGAAACAGAATAAAAGGATGAAGACTGTAAATATGTGATGTAAATGAGTCTAACATCATCTGCTTCCACTAGTAACAAGGTTCACTTATCTTATAATATACTAACTGGTTTCTTCAGCTTTACTGTGACGGGTTTAAAAAGTGATTTTGCAGTTAATGGTGGCGTACAAATTATTTATCTATATCACAAAAACATTTAGACACTTAGTTTTTGCATAAAAATTCAGGATATGTGGTTTTTCAATGTGCGGGCATCAAATTAAAAGGCTATTTGCGTTATTTTCATGGTTTCAATGTAAAATAATTGACCTATTTTAGAGGATTGAAGGTCCCAATGCTTGAAACTCTAACAAATTATGCAAAGAAAAAACTTCATTTTACATTTTGCATCCTTATATTAAGTTTTAAAAGACTGTTTTTGTAATATCCTGACTTGCTGCATTCCAGTAAACCTGGTAAACAAGATAAACTGGTAGCTAAAACTGAATTCTTTGGGGTCTTGATTGGTTTTTTAAGAAGAAAATTAGCCCTGCACACACACACATACAATGCATCATTTTTTAAACTATCAAAACCTATTAAATTAAAATAAAAAGATAATATTTTTTCAGTTAAGTTATTTTAGACATAGAAGCCAGAAAAAGAGGAGAAAGGATGAGGTTTCTCTCATTAAAGCCACAGGCTCTCCAAACACCGGCAGGAAACACTTCTAACAGGAGCAGCTACATGTTATACAACAAATAAAATGTAAAAAACATAAAATCCTGTTATTTCTCAGTTACATTCTCACTGAAACATAAACACAAGAACACAACAAAAACACTGCTGACACTTTTCTTTCAGTTTTGACCGTCAACAGAGAGACAGATGGGAAAAGTGAAGGAGCAGCAGGCTGGGGGGTTATCCCTCCATCTCCAGACCTGTCAGTCTCAGCCGTAACATTTAAAGCAGGTGTGGGGCTGTCCTTATTACACACTGGAGTGTGTGTGTTTGTGTGTGTGTGTAGGGAGGTCTAATAGGAGGTCAAAGAGAGCCCAGCCCCTCATTAGGTGGTGAAGATTGAGGCTCGATGCTGGTGTCTCACCATCCAAAACAACCGTCACTGCTGGGTTTCATTGCATAACTGCACCCCCCCTACACACACACACACACACACCAGAACTTTACCAAAGTTATTACTGCGTCTGGCTAAAGGGCAGATCTCTCCACTCCTTGAGAAATGAGTTTTTCCTCTGTTTAGACGGATGAAATGATCATCAGCGTTTCGTGGATAATGAGAGAACAGACTTATTATCTGATGTGCAGATAATAAGTTCAGCACAGTTGCAGCACTGCTGGTAATTTGTCTGGAAGTTGTAATGAATCAGACTCATTTATCAGCACCAGAAAGTCGGGTGTTTTGTGATTTTCTGTCTTGTTAAAAAAACACTCTTGTGATTCCTCATGTGTACAAACTGTGTCGTGTCCTCCTCTCACCCTCTTCTGTTCGTCCTCTGCGTCTGCAAACAGCTTCCTGATGTTGGCCTCAGACTCTCCCACGTACTTGTTGAGGATCTCGGGGCCGTTGACGATCTTTGGCTCGCGGGCCTTGAGCATCTTGCCAATCTGTCGTGCCATCAGGGTTTTACCGCAGCCTGGGGGTCCGTACAGCAGGATTCCCTTCACATGTTTACAGCCTGGAGACAAACGCACAACCAGAGAGAGAAAAGGACTGAAGTTAAAACTGAGCTGCTCGTTTTTCAACAGGGAGCTCAGACGCAGCCAACTGAACGCTTTTATACCAGCGTTTTAAACCTGTTAATGGAGCAGCAAATATCCTGTTCAAGTGTGGAGTTTTGTTATTTACAGCGTAAGAAGAGAGTCCAGTGACTTCTTGTATAAATTTTCCCTCCAGTGGATTTAATTTTTCCAGTTCTGTGCAAACAAAAACCGGCTTTGACTCGGGATCCTGCTGCATTGATGAACTTATAATAAAACGTTTACTTTCACATGCAGCGTGTTGGAAATGTCACTCAGCTGTTTGTAATGTTAATGCACCGTTTTTTTTTTACACCGTAAGATTTTACTGCTTTGGCCATGAATTTATTACAAATGTGGCAACAGAAGACCAAAACAGTGTAATCTGAACTGATACTCAAGCTGTCAGCTTTTATAGAAAAGCAGGTTTACAACTGTTTTCATCGCATCACCACTGATTTCCTTTGTTTTATTCGTCCTCTTTACATTTCAGGAGTCGAGACTGTGAGTTGCTTTGCAGTGGCCGTCTTTTAATGGCCTTTTGCACCTGCTTAATGACATTTAGCCCAGACTAATCGAGAGGCCCCAGATAACCATCTGAGCTGCCATTTGGGCCTGCTGAAGGAAAGGCAGTCAGGATGACAGCTGTGGGGGGGTTGGAGGGAAGAAAGTGAGGAAAAGTTGTGCGTTTGTGTTGTTTTGGAGGAAAAAGGGCTGAAGCTTCTGTCTGTCTGCTTCACCTCTCGCAGAGCAAAAAGGGGAGACAAGGTGAAACCTTCAGGATTTTGCTCCGACACACACACGAAATGTGCAACGTGCACTCACCTCTCTGTCAGCACCCCCCCACCCCCGCCAATTACAGCTTCACGTTTAGCTGGATGCTCTATCAGTTCGTGCCATCTCATTACAGCAGCCAGCTGGCCGCAGCCAAAGGCCGACTCCTGCACACAAGCGAGCGGCTAAAGGTCAGCTGACACACCGCCGGGCTCTGCCACAGGCGCCGAGCATTGTGGGTACAGAGCGTCTGAGTGAACCAGATGTGAGTAATGTGTGTGTTTTTTCGAGCTCGGAGGTCTTTAAAGCAGGTTTTCACAAGACTTGAAGGCCTGGGAGCAGAGGATTAGACCTGATTGTATGCACATGTGTGTGTGAGTGTGTGAGTGTGTGAGTGTGTGTGTGTGTGTGCAGGGAGGGTTTTGTTTGTGAGTCACAGAGATGGATACCTGATGGCTTTCATTACACTGAGCTGCAAAGTGAATCATCACATTAATCCGACAGATGTCAAAGATCCGTAAATGAGTCTGAGCAGGAGTCACAGTCACAGTTCGGGGTTTTCAGTCACGGTCGACGCGCCGCAGGAGGACGCTGCCCTGCCCGTTAATCACTGATTATTGGTTTCAGTGATTCAGGCAATGATACGTTTTCTCAAAGGAATTATTCATAGTTTCATTCTTTATAATGTGAACACAAGAATTTATCACGAGCTGTTTGTAATAAGTGAACACAGTGGTGATATTCGGCAGCTATTATCGTTCAGTTTGACCAGATAAATGCTGACAGATAGTTTAGACACAACAGTGTTTTTACAAGACGTCGTCTTGCAGGATGTTTTTTGCTGCTTGTCGCAGCTGTTAACAATTAGCATGTCGAGGAAGGACTCAGTGCAACAGTCCACCACTAAAATAAAAAAGACTTTTTGTGGATAACGGACTTGTGGCCCTGTGAAACTTAAAGCCAGGTAATGCTGACGACTTCTCAGTTTTATTTCAGTGTAGTATGCAAGAAAAAGATTTAGTATGTCCAAATGCAGCACATCAAAACACCAGGATGTCTCACTGCCTCCTGCTGCATCCTGCAGTTTGCCAGCCTGCATGTTTCTCGAGCTATTCAGACCCACAATCCTGTGTGTTTTCAGATTTTTCACTACAAATTGTGACGTATATATGAGCGAGAGGATCGATGTTCAAGACACGATGTCATGGCAAAGTAATCTGTCCTGATTGTTAGCACTCTGCATGTAACTCGATGTACTTTGTGAGGGCAGTTGTTCTACATACTTTGAGTGAAATTACTCGATTTGGAACTCAGCTGATGAGCTGATTGTCCGTAAATGTTGGTGAAAGGTTAAAATGACTCAACCCTGAAGCTGATTAGCTGTTGGACACCGAAGAACTCTTCACGGGAACATCTGTGCACTTTCCTCAACATGAAAATGTTCTCACCACACAGACACTCTTATGAAATCATCATCATCTGACCTGCAGCGAGACTGAACGGGAAGGCACAAACAAATGAATAAGTGATGGCAGGATGAAGGCAAAGAGGGAAACTCACCCATCTGTTCCACTATGTCTGGAGGGAAGACTCGGGAGGCGAACGCTCTGCGGAAGATGTCAGAAAACTCCTTGTCAAGGCCTCCGATACCCATCTTCTCAAAGTTCCAGTCTGGGCTGATGATGGACTGACGAGACTCGCGGGTCTTGGACTTCCCTGCAGGGTCGGACGAGAACAAGACAAGATGTTTGGCTGACAAGAGAAGCTTAATGTCTTTGATTATTTACTGAAAAATGCCTTTTTATACCCCCATGTGTGCAGCTGTGCTCTTTTCTTTTGAGCTCTTTCAACTGACAGTTACTGCTGACTGTTGCAGGAGTTTTATTGAATCCCAAAGTGAAAATAATTTGCACCGGAAGAGCTTTATGTGGCGTTTCTGATTGATTTCTTCAAAAACTTATCACAATATTTATTTAACCTTTATATGTTATACTAAAACCTTGTTACTAACAAAACAAAACTATCCATCAGGTGGCACAGTTTGAGTTTATATTGAACCACAGTCAACAAGGTGTGAAAGGGACAGCATGTCATGTGTAAAGTGTGCCCCCTTGTGCTTTTATGGAGAATTGCCTTGCAAACAGTGAAAGTAAAAGCACACTTTTCTCTCTGCATTATTAAATGAGAGGTTTGCAATGGTCTTACTGTCCATCATCATCATTTTAACTTTAGTGGCTGTATTTATTTAAATTCTACCAAAAAGACACAATCAGAATCACTTCAAGTGATCAACACACTCGTTTATCAACAGGAAGTATTTAGCTAACTGTTATAAGAGTCATAGATTATCGACACTCACCAACCAGAGTCACGGCCGAGCTCTCCGCCTTCTCAAAAATCACCTGACTGTTTCCCAACAACAAGCCGATCTCGATCTGAGGTAAAGAACAAAAAAGACGATAGTCGTTTAGGACACAAACAATCAGCATTTTCACTCTGCCACATGAGAAACTGTACAGGTCTGCATTTCAGATACATGGAGTTTGAACTACTCGTGTTTATTGTCACAAATAACTTGCTTTGTTGTGTATAAAAGCTTCTGATGGTGCAGGAGACCATTGAAGGTCACTGACAGACTTTTCTCCAGATACCTTTGGTTTCTTTCCGGAGCCCTGATCTCCCTTGAGGATGCTGGGATCCATGGCCTCAATATCCTTTATCAGCAAGCCAAACAGCTTATCACAGAAACTGAACCCCAGCTACGAAAGAAAAAACAGAGGAAGCAAAGCAAAAATTAGGAGATAAGGACAGAAATATAATAAAATTTCTCCAAACAAACAGAGCGTAGCTGCAGGAGTACAGAGGAATGAAACGTCTCACTCAGCTGGTTTTGTGATGAATGTTTGTTCCTTTACATGAACATTAAATCTTTCGCTCATTCTCATATGAATCTTTGATTTCTGAATGTTCCTTCATGTTTTTAACCCCTAAAAGCCTGAAGCACCTGCTGTCCGACGCTGAAGGCCTGGTTGTTGAAGTGCTGGATGAACTCGCTGGCCATGTGGTCGGAGTTGTACGGGTTGCTGTCCACATTTTTCTTCTGCAGGAAGTCGATTTCCACTGTCATGCTGCTTATACACTGTTTGGACTTGTCAAATTTGTAGTTTGTGACTGTAAGAGGGAAAAACAACAAATAATGAGACAAAAGCATCACTTAATAACCTGGATTATCTCGGATAGGACAGTTAGTTTTCCTCACAGCTGATTAACACATAAATTATCTAAATCATGTTGTGTTTCCTGCAAATCCTCATAACAAAACTCCTTAATCCTTCCTTTTAAAATCAAACTTGAAATCTTTATGATTTGGCTGCATCTGCAAACACACTGAATTCTGTTTTATCATAGTAATCCAAATACACAGATGTAATACCATGAGTTTGGCCAGCAGATGTCACCATTTTCAACTCTATCACAGGCTTTAAAACAGTGAATTTCTTCAACACAATGACTTCATAGTAATTCAATGATTTAATCAAAGCTTTGTTTCCATAAACCCTCCTGAATATCACACACATTCATACCATTTCTACAAGTATCTCTTACATTTATAGTCTGATTATGTCCAATTAGACACTAACTACACAGCAGGGTTTCTAATTAGTACTGAGGAACGGTTATCACTATAATCAAACAGTAACCTAACGCTGAATGCAATATGACTGCTGGTCCCTTTTTGCTATTTAAATTGTGTGCATGTCTTCAAACTGCTGCAAATTCCTCATTATGGAAATGAGATGCGCTGTAAGTAGCTCTCTTGTAGATTAGGCTGATATTTCCACTGCTGCCATATAATTAGGGAAATTACACCAATCATACTGCTACATAATTCATATCACAGTTACCAGGACACACTGCTTAAACATTCTCTCTGTTATGGATATTAATTTTATGTTTAAGTATTGTAATATGGTCGGTTTGAACAGGAAGAGTCAGTCAGAATAAAACCTGTTTTAACAAGCAGATGTCAGTAAAGATTAAAGTATCATGGGGGTTTTCCATTGTTTCACTCAGCTGATTATATTTTCACTCCAGTTTTTACTCCTAAAATGGAGACAGTAGCATAATAACACACACATTTTTTGGGCATCACATCATTTATCAGAATAGAGTGAAATATTTAATCTAAGAAAAGGTCTTTTCTTCCTCTGGGTGCCAGTCTCCTGCCTGACAGATGTGCAGTGACACGGTTCATCCATATTGTTTTACACGTTCTTTACTCCTTTTTTATGACATCTGAATAAAAGCTAACCCCCCCTAAACCCTTGAGTAATGTGTAATCTGCAGATATGACGGCATAAACATGAAGCTTACCTTCAACCTCTTGTCCAATCGAGAGGCCGGCCCATTTCCTCTGTAAAGAAAAAAGCAAGTTGATTGTTTTAGTTCCACATCTCATGAATTTCTTTCATATTTGGAGACATTATCTCAGTGTAAAAGGTAACTGGTTTCTATTTAGCTGACAGAAAGGCAATAACATGTCTAGAGGAACACAGTTATCAGACAGGACAGTCATACTTCAGAGGAACCACATGACATGTTTCATAGACATTAGTGCAACGTTCCTCTGCAGCAAGGTCTTATTTCACAACACTCCTTCATGTTAAAATGCATCACTTAGATGTTTATTTAATGTATTTTTCTTTAACAGGCACACATGAGCTGTGTTTATGAGATGGTGGCCAAAGACGGCAGCCATGTCAGATCTTAAAAAGACAGTATGTGATGTGTTCTGGTGGTGAAATAAGACCGTCTTGAGGAGGTTGCAGTAGTACCTGAGTGCTGCCGTGGCTGTTTACAGACGGAGGAAGAGCAGGCAGAGAAAGGCAAGGCAAAAAAAGGAGAAAGCAGGAACAGATATATTGAGACGAACGAAGAGGTCCATGCAAAGACCACAGAAACAACCACGCAAGCTACAAATCAACGTTAGATAAGGGTTTAAAAAGGATCTATAAGTTTGCAGAAAATGCAAAATGTTCCCCGACGATCTCTGAAGGAAAACTACAGATAATAAATAAAAAAAAAAAAAATTCATTCAATCTTTATTTATGCTCAAAAGATCATTGAAGGGAGACTTCAGTTTAAATGATTGTGAGTCAGTAACAGATAAAGACTAGCAGAGAAAGGTTATACAAATATAAAAATAATTTTAAAAAACCCTTTAAAACTTTACCGTTAAAAGAAATAACTTCATAGAAAAAAAAGTGAGATAAATAAGACATAAAATCAAATACAGTTGTGCTCTACAATTCACTACTGATAGCATCTGGAGTAAAAAGTTAAACAGCATCGCACAGCAACCATCAGATGACACAGTGGGGACATTTTCCTCTTAAACACTGAAACCTACCTGTGGCAGGCTGAAGGCGATGGTCCCAGTGTTCACGCTGGGATGAGTCTTCAAAGTGAACACATACTTGTGGGTCGAATTGCGAACAATCACGTGTCTGCATTGAGACAAAAAGTTAGGACACAGTGGAAAATAATCAAGTGTAAAGATCCCAAACATTGTTTTTCTTCTTCTTCTTCTACTGGAGCAGCCAAATGTTAAACAAACAACCCACAAATCCACAGACATACTACATGTAACTTAGCATGATGCACAGTTTCATGCATCAGAAGAAATCCCACTCACTGCTCAAGCTGTTGCTCCTTCTCATTGATGACGGCACAGTTGGTCAGCGATAGTTCGTCTGTCGGGCATCGAGCCGCTTGCATAATCTGCGAGGAGCAGAGCAAATTTTTCATGGTGACACTGATAAGGAATTTATATCCACAGACATTAAGATGAAGTAAGTTTTTGAAAGCTTTTGCTTCAAGTTAACACTGCCAGTCCTATAAAAAGATATTTCCTTTCAACTTTATTCACAGGTTATGGTTAAAAAAGCACCAAAAATTGCTAAAGTGATCATTTTCATGTTCAATAAATAACCTAATAGGGCCAGTGTAGAAATACTGTGAAGGTTAAGGGTTCGTAAAATAATTATACCAATAGAAAAGCTGCAGGTCTCCTGCCTCGCTCTTGACTGAAAGGCATCTTCTTAGAGACTCCATGAGTAACTTATTTATACATTTATGGGTTTCAAACTGTTAGTTTGACAGAAAAAGCAATTTGGAGACACCACCTAAGGTTCTGCAAAGGTGTGATGGACAGTTTTCCCTATTTTCTGACATTTAACTGAGCAATTTTTCTATTAAGTGAAGAAATAATCAGCAGATTGATTGACAATAACAGTAATCCACCATTGCAGCCACAATAACTCCCACTAAAATAAGATTTATTGCAGAGTTGTTGTATTGGACTGAATTGATTTTACTGAAAGTGTAACATGTAAAATGACATTTGTGTGTATTTTTTAACAGCTTCGTGGAGGATTTTATGAAAAACATATAAACATATAAATACAGAGACATTTTTGTTCATACTGCAGCTGTTTGAAAAACGCCCCAATTTAACCATCAGCTCAGCTTATCAGGCTTCTTGTTCCTTTAACTCGTTTAATGCTGCTTCACTTCCTTCAATGCACTTAAAAAATATCACTGAATTAGCCTTTTAAACTTGGAGCAAACTTACAGCATTTGGCAGCATTTTTACACAGATATAAGTAACTCTAATGACAATACAGCTAAGTGACTCTTTGGTCGTAAAACCCAAGCTGTCACACGAATTAATTTGAATCTTCTACAAGAGTATTAGTGCTAAAGTTTTATGCTAGCAACAGTCTGATGGTCATGAGATCCTCCATTCCTCTTCCGGGCTGGTTACGAAGTTTTGAATGACATCTGTTTCTGCCACACAGGCTAATGCTGCGCTGGCTCACTTTTACGTGGAAGAAAAGCCTCTACCACTTTAAGTACACGTTTGGTTTACTATTTAATGTTTAACATACGTGTTGTGCGTGTTTTTAAGTTCTAATATTCGCTGTAAACAAACTCACCCGAGTGGCCATCTTTGTGGTTTTTTTTAAAAACCCGGTTCAAGTGCAATTCAGCATAAGCGATCCGCTGACAGAACAACTGCAGGAACGAGAAAGTGACGTGCGAAGAGGCGGGATCCCCTGACGCACATGATGTCATCACGTAAACGATGCGCAAACAGGAAGTGAGAAAAGAATTGTATATGATGTTATTATAGTAAGTTGTTATGATTTATTTTAGCCAGTTTTTTGAGCCAATTTTAATTTTTTGATCCTGATGGTCAGATACGCTGCTGACAGCAGTTATATGAAATTTTCTAAACAAAGAAAATTCGAGAATTAATGTAGTTATATTGAGGAAAGTTAGAGGTGGTTTGCACTCTTTATACTGCAAGAGCTAAACATGTAAAAGAAATAACTTATCATTTTGAGTATTTTTTGCTGAGGGATGAATGGTTAACATGGAGCTTTCTCTGACTGCCTGTTAGCTTAGCTTAGCACAAAGACTGACAATTAAAAGACAGCTATCTTAGGCTGGAATTGAAGTTAGCCAGAAGACTTCACTACTTCCTCCCACTGTATAAAAACACATTAACTCTCGTAAAATGGCAAATTGTTTTAATTTATATAAAAAATGACCTTGTTTGAGTTTTGTATGTAAGAGTCCAAGAATGAATGCAACTGTTAAAAAACAAATGATCTAACTCATCTGAAAAATAAAGCTGTCTTGTTAGAAAAAGTTTGAAAATATGGATCAGTTTGTATCTAGTCTTGATTTTGATCTGTGTATGCTGAGACTTACATGAATATTTCTTAAAACATTGGAGACAAAAAATGTAGTTTGAGTTAAAGAAGCAAAGTTATTTTTTTTATTTTGGATGCTAAAAGGGTCACAGTGAAACGTTGTACCTTTTGTAAACAGACACTCAACATGGACATCAAATCTAGAAAAAATTCTTCATGATAGAATATTTGAGGCTTTGAAGTCTTCTGCATGGAGATAAAATTAACATTACCATTATTGTGCTTTTTTATTAATGTAGGTCTGTAAAAAAAAGTTGTGCCACTTGTTTGGACACTTAAGTGTGAAGAAAATTTAGATCTGCTCTTAAAATTGCAAATGGGTTGCAGTTCATGCTCATTATGTTATGATCTTGTGTTTCACATTAAAAAATAATAATGTCTGAAGTTTGACAGCATGGGATGAGTAAACATTAGTTTGTGTAATGAAATCAAAATAAAAGACAATCCAAAGCTGTCCATTGAACTGATTTAATGCCCTTTGATGTGAGGTGTCACAAGTATAGCAGCAGAAGGAAGCGACTTTCGGGTGAAATCTGTAATCGAGTGTCAACATTGACTTTTTCCTGTGGAGTCATTTTTTAGAACTGTGTCTAACTGCTTACTACTCTGTACTCTGACGAACAGACATACTTCTTAAATACTTTACATTTTTGGGGTCACACACCTGCTCTTAAGTGCATCTTATAGACAGTAAATCCCCAGTCTGCTGACCCTCATACTTGAAGACAAATATTAGAGCTGAGTGGCCAATGAAAGCTACCACATCAAATTTCCACCTGCAGTTTTTTGCAAGAGACAAGACAAAATCCTTAAAATACAAAATATTTATTTTGAAAATGTCTTTATAAGAGAAAAAACAAACAAAAACAAAACAAAAAAAATCAAAACCAAATCAAAACCATACAAATTGTTTGGTTACTAGCATACCACACTAGTGCTAGGAACTAACAATGGAGAAATGCTCACTCAGGGATAACTCACATACGCTCAGAGGCAATGAATACATTTCCACCTCTGCCCTAAAATTTCATATTGCACCCAAACACGGAGGCAAACAGAAGCGCCGAAAAAGTGGCACTAGTGGTGAAATGGCATCCTGCCTGTTCTTTAAACTTACATAAGCAGGGCGGGCAGACATGTGGCAACCTTCTGATTTTCTTTTTTAAACAAAAACACAAAACCAAAAAACAAATAAAGTGAGTTTAATACATATCTGAAATACAGTGCGTACTGAACTGTTGGCATTGATATGGTGAGGGAAAAAGAAAAAGATCTAAAGGGACCCCTTTTTACTTAAATCAGAATCCCAAGGAGAATCCCAACCTTCCAAAAACTGAACAGTGTGCTTCTGAAAGATATGGACAAGAGGAAGGAGAAAGCCTTGTTCCTGCATACGCAGCTGGTAGCAGAGTCAGAGGCAGCAGAGGTCAATGTTTCACCTTTGAGGTTGCAGTGAAGTCAGCTGAAGGCTTGGGAAGCCCAACCTTATAGCAGATATAAACATATATATGTATTCTTAAACCTTTTAATCTTTTTTATTGTGGTTGTACAATATTCCCTGATGGCCTGATTTGGCCGCTGAGTGTTATACAGAATCCTGAAGAGATATCAAAATAAAAGAGGAAAAAAAAAACAAACAAACAAGAGAAGTGATGAAATTGTCCGTTGAGGGAGAGGAGGGGGACGTTTGATGGGGGAATCCTGTTTGTTGCAGTTCGTGGGACAATCAGTTGCTCTCACCTGTCCCCTTCTTAAAAATGTTTCACACGCTGGTCAAACACACAGTTCCTCCATCGCACTGCTGTGGCAATCTGCTCTGAGGGTGAAAGAAAAAACTTTTAGAAGAGAATAAAGGAAAAAAAGTATGAAGCCATGCTGCTTCTGTTACTGATTTATTTGTTTGTTTGTTTGTTTTCTTGGTACCTATGTCAGCTTCTTGGCTTTGTTGTAAAGTGAATCCACAACTTTGCTCATGTTCTGAATTGTTTCCAAGGCTGCTTCGTATGTTTTGTCCACTGGGGGCTCCTCAAATATGATCAAGACGCCTTCACCTTGGTCAAGGATTCCTGCAGCAGAGTCATAAAAACACATTACAGCACACTGAAGACAAGCTCTGCCTCTGAAGGGTAAAATGACTTTTGCTTTTATAGGAACAGATAGTTTCATTTACCGTGAAACTTTTTGTCAAGAATCATCTGTGATAATTTCCTCTCAACATCTCCCTGTGAAGACAATGAAATAAAACCCACTTTTTAAGAGATATAAATTATGATGAGTTTAACTCTCAGAAAAATTGATTAATTGAAAAGATCCATACCTTTGACAGTTTGATTAGACTTGATATGTGTTCTATCTGAAAACAGAAAGAAAGGCGAAATAAATACAGGACTTAATCATTATTTTCTTCAGATCATTAAGGGAAATAAATCCTATAAAAATAGACTTTGGGACAGAAGACATCACTACAATTAAGTTATTGCTGGGCATTTTGGAGTTAATTAAAGTTTTGAGAGAACAAAGACAGGAAAATCTAATGATTTAGGACCAAGGCTTAACTTCATATATAATGACAAGTTTTCCTTTTTAGCGCCCGGCCTTACCTGTACTCTGGAAAACGGTTCAATAACTCGGATGAGGTTTTGTTCCAGCAGGTTGTCGTACAGTTTGGCCAGGTGAGTGTTGATGATTGGATCGTCCCTCAGCTCTGCTCTGTACTCTGTTAGAGCCTGAAGGATGAAAACTTTGACTTTAAAAACTCAAAAATGAGGCAGTTTCATGCAAAAAATGCATTTTTTTTTTAATTGAACCACACTGGGAACAAGGTTTTGACCATTATTTTATCAGCAGGTATAATCACTTTAAAGGAAAAGGAGCAACAGCTGAAGAGAAAACAATCAAAAATGCAAAATGAAAATCTGCCTGGTCATCATGAAAATCTATTAAGACAAATGTGGGTTGTTAAAAAAGGATTCTCACCTTTTCAAAGTCTGCTAATGATCTATTCTTGCTGGCCTGGGCGACACATTTCAGTGCGTCTGTCTGGATGGATAAGACAAACAAGAAAATATAAACATCATTCTACAGAGACACACAGCATGAAATTGTTTACCAGAGCAAACAAAGCACAATGAAGGTCTGTTCTTTTGCAATGAGTCAGACAGAAACTGAAGTATGCACAAAAAACTGAAACACTGTGGGCTACATAACAAAATCAAACAAAAAAATCAGACCACTTTCAATAGTTAAAAGCAGCAGAAGTTTTCTATTAGAGCTCTGTCCAATCTGCTTTGAGTAGGGAAAAAAAAAAAAGTTACTTGCCTGTCGGCCGGCGTATCGCAGGGCCAGTTTCCCACTGATCAGGGCTTGAACCTCCTCTGGTCTGAAACAGTCAAGTAACAGAGAAATTGAAAATTAAATACTTAAATACAGCAATGAATCAAAAACAACATGTGGATTTCAGGACACTGTAAGCTGAGTTTTAGGCATTACTCACGAGTTAAGGACAATTTTGCAAAGGAGCATGTATTTGAGCGCTGTGATGGCTCTGGGACTGTCAATGGAGTCGTAGCCCTCAAAGGCCTCAAAGAAGTAGGAGTAGGCCGTCTTCCAGTCCTTCTCCTCTGCCGCATGGATGATCCCTGCAGGAGATAACACAGTATGATAGTCACCATCTCTATCCAAAACCAAATGCATCAGTTCATCAATCAAAAAAACCTGTTCCCCCACACACAGAAACTAAACCATTTTAGTCCAGGTAGGCTTTGGGAGTGTGAATAACTAAAAAACATCTGACCTGACTGCATGTCCAGAGCTGCCTGGAGCTTCGGAGGACAGTAGATGGCGTTGGCGGTGGTCCTGGCCGAGGTGAGGGCTGCGCGAGCCTTGGGCAGGTTGCTGAGAGCGTGGTACGTCTTGCTTTCAAGCAGCTGAACCTCTACCAGAAGAGCTTTGTCATCCATCTTTTTTAGCTCCTGGAGTAACTGTGAGCCTGAGGGAAAGGAAGTGATCCAGAACATTATGCAATGCAACACGCAATTGATCTGTTGCAACAACTTTTTATTATGCTCACTAAACAGCTATGGGGTAAATGTGCAATTATAGTGCTGGTATGTGCTCTTTGTTCTCCACTTTTTACAGATAGAACTTTAAAAAGCCTTTTGTTTTTCAGTCACCCTAATAGATGTTTATTGAGGACAACAAATTTATATGAAATTTGCTGTAAATAAAAAACTTCTATGCTCTGTTGATGTGAGATCGCAGCAAGAAAATAGGTCTTTTGAAAGTTTTTCTTTTACTTTTGGTGGACTAGAAAAATTCTGTATGCAGTGTATGTTTTATAAACATGTGAGTGGACATTGCAATGACTGCTTTATCGTAACAGCTCGAGACAGATGCTGCTTTTCACCAGGAGATTAAGGTGTCCTCTCTAACAACACTCACCAAGCGCCAAGGCCTCCTGGTATCGTTTGGTGTCAAAATACAGTGAGATCAGGCGTGCCTGAAAGGAAGAGAGAGTGATGTTAGACAAGCAGACAACAACTGTGCCAATCCTGACATGAAATAAAGCTGCAACAAATATCATGAAAGACAATAAAAAAACATCAGTTTTATCAAAAATAAAAAGACAGGAACCCTTTTGCATGTTTGCTTAATTAATACCCTAACAACTGAAAGACTGGCAAATTTTTTAATATTTTGAATTCTATGATTTATCTTAAATTCTTTAATTAATTTATAAATACCATTTTTTGTCCCAATTTATCTTTTTTTATTGTACAACCACACATTTCTTTCTAAAAACACTTGATTAAAAAAAACAAACAAACAAGACTGGAAAGTTCATTTAAGTTTACTACAATGCATTTAGCTGTCAGGGACATGTATTTGCTATGTGTAGCTGGTATTAAATTTCCATCTTCTGTCCCTGGGCAGGCAGACAAAAACAAATAAAAAGGTTTCTTTGTTGTAATCATTCTCATCACACACAGATGAAAGGTTTCACTGACAGTTTGGTCCTCTTTCACTTAAAATTAACTGTTAGACTGCCAAGAGTCTGTCTCAGGGCCATTAAAAACGTTAATCATTTTGAAGGAATTCATGGCAAACACCAAGCTGTTGAAACAACACTCACACTCTTTTTGGAAGAACATGCTAAATTACAGGCAGTTTCTACATTTTCTAGAAATATTTCTAACAGAATGTGCCAGGGAGGAGGTGAACAAACTGTTCTCACAGGTGGAGCTTATCCAAGTATACGAGGAGCTCTCTCTCTCTCAGTCTGAGCTCATAGTGCTATTAACAAGTGTCCTGTCAATTTTTTTCACTCCCATCAAATTATTCATAATGTGTAGCCTGAGGCAAACCCAGGCCTGGCTGTAAAACATCCCTCTTCTTTTCCCTCATTCATGACTTTTCACTCACATGTACCACAGTTTCATTACATAGTTTTCTTCTACACTTTGCATAAAGTAATAATACAATATTTTGTTGATCCTTTATTTTGTCATTTGGCTTACGCTCCAGATATTCTTAATGTGACTGTGAACCTGTTGGTATTTGTTTGACCAAAAAGTCCTTTCTAGCTGCTAAGGCAAGGTGATGTCAAAGCAAAAGTGGTAGTGAGACATATTCACTTACAACCAAATGCTCCACTATATCCTGAAATCACAGCTTCCCCTTTCTCCAAGTCAGAACATGTAAAATATGATCCATCTCACAGCAGCTGCTGATGCTTGGGGATGTCACTTTGTATTGACTATCATTAATCACCAAAGGTGTAGTATGTCAATGCTAACTAGGGTCGGGTGAGAGGAAGAATACATCAGCTGTTGGTGAAAGTTTGTTTCTGTGGCAAATGGATCATTTTCGGCCAATTCAGCAAAACAAAATAAGCACTTTATATTTCTGCCTCATCGGCAATCAAGTTTTTCCAACTGTGAATAATTTACTTTACACAGATTAATCAGTGTGTCACAAGTTGCAGCAAATGCCTCTGATAGCCTGATAATCTTTGTTCGCACAGTGTCATCTAAAACCTCATCTGAAGCTCACCACTGTGGCTCTCTTAAAGAGATCATAGCTCCATTTAAAAGTCTTAAAATCACTGAATCATTGAATACTACACAGGATTAAGTTACATTTATGCTATCTGATAGCAACCACAAGCTTATTCTAAAGCTAATCCCTCCTTACCTCCAGAGCTTGTCGTAGGAAGGTTCTCTTTTCTGCTTTGGCCCATTCGATGCATTCAAGACACAGTTCGACCTCCTGCCCCGTTGCTGCCTCCATGTCAAGAAAAAGGTCTAGCAGAGAGCGGACCAGCCGGGCCGCCTTCGCCTTGCTGATGGAAATCAGGAAAGGCCTAACAAATTTCAGCAGACCCCCCAGTTCTGGAAACAGACACAAAATAATGAAACAAATAATTTTTTAGTGTGGAAAAATGACAAAGAAGTAGTTTTATTAATTTATGTGTAATTTGGTTTAGAGTAACATCCAGTACAGAGCGAACACTGAAAGCATACCTGCTGCCTGTCCGGTCTTGGCCAGGAGGGTCCCCAGCTCCAAGATGCTCTGTTCTTTAACCCTGACAGCTTCCTCATCATTCTCCTGAACATCTCTCCTCACTGTTAAAGAGGAACAGCAAGTTAAATTCAACAACCAATTTACTTATAAAATCCTCACTCCACATTTTTCAAACTTTAAAATCCTTAAAGTGCAGTAGGAAATTAATTCCATTTGTTCAAGTTTAGGATTTTAACACTTTTTTTTACTTGGTCCCTTTCTATAATTTTAGATTATGCATGATCAGCATTGTTTGCAATATCCCAACATTACTCAACATAGTCAATTCTCAACACATCAATTTAACAGCTACTGATACAGTAATTAATTAATTTTCTCAGCATATTTTTAAAAAACACAGTTAAGGTGTACCAACATAAGAGCAACAATTCCTCTTAATTAAAATGAAATGGATAATCAGCTCTTTGCTTAACAACTAACTTGCATGATTATCAAATTCCAACTAATTTTTTTTGTAAATGTTCATAATTAATTTGCCCCGTTACTGAGAATTAAATCAAGGTTTAGTGTGAACATTTAGAGTTAAGATATATAAATTACTAATACTTGCAACGAGCGTAGCAAGGACAGCTTGACAGCTAACAGAGGGCTGTAGTGACAAGGCAGTATGTCTGTGTGAAATTTAAGAACTGTTTACAGTTCATAGTGATACAATTTTCTTTGCTGTCGTTATAATGCAACCATTAACATACAAGAAAACTTCGTATATTTAGTTATAAGGGCCCCAATTATAACAAAATACTAACACTAATAGTTATTTTTACTGTCAGAGAGCTACCTTTCACTTTGTTGATGTAATGAGAAAAAGGTTTTTGACAACAAGCTAACGAGGTTAGCCATTCATACAAACGTGGCAGTCTTAACAAAAGCTAATGGTGGTTAGCCTTCAAACAGTGCTCAGTGACAACACCAGACCCATAAACAGTCCAAAAATTAAAATGCTGATAACTACTAACTACATACTTCACGCCCAGGCCTAAAGTTAGCAAAGTTGCTAACGAGCTAACCTGCTAACATCCACTAGCATTTGCCGTTACCCACCGTTCAACAGTGAGTCAGCACAGCACACCACCGGCTCTTGCTAATGAACGCCAGCAGCTAGCTTGCTAACCTCGCCGCCTAAAATTAACTGAGAAATAGCAAACCGTAGTAGTCAGGGGAATAATGTCCATCTCAAAAACCATTAAGAAAACCTACCTATTGAATGGAGAATGTCAATAGAGGCGTTGCGGTCCGTGCTAATGAGAGACTGAGCTCTCTGAAACTCAACAACTGCTGCAGCCGCCATCTTCCTTATTCAAAATGCTACTTGAATGGAAATTACGTGCCGGGACTACGTTACCTTGCGTATGTGACGTCAACGTATAATTTGCATGTCGGGATTTCGAGGATTTTTGGGTAATGTAGTCATGTCAAAATTAGGTCGTAAATATCTAGCCTATTAGGCTAATTTCTTTCAATTTTGCTGTTATCTGACTATATAAATCAAATATTTTTTCATTTTAAAGTAAGTATACAACATTTTAAACTATGCAATTTATTTTTGTAGATGTATATTTACCATAGTAACACTCTTATTTTTTTGTCCGTGGCTAATCATTTCTGTCCAATAGTTTTACATGAGAATGAGACACACTTACATTTATTGTTTCGCATATGAAGCGGTAGACTACTTCGACAAGACACAATAACTCCTGTAAAACAAAGGATAAATGTGATTACACTACAGAATTTTTAATGCAAACACGTGGTAGAATTTCGGTCAGTTATTAGATTTTTTTTAATATTGCATAAAAATAAAGAAAAAATCAAACAATTACAAATTGGATTTATTGTCGTGCATTAAGAGCCTCGTGGAGAAGCTCCATTTTATATTAGAATTAGATGTCTGATCCATTGCTGAATAAAACAGCAATATGAGACACGGATATCTAAAGGACTGTAATATTATGGACTAGCTGAGATTACTTTAAAAGCCAATGCGGAGATTAAAATGAGATGATGTGAGCTAATAGGAAGGCTACACGTGAAGGCTAACCTACATATTTCCCTACAGAACCAGCCTGCAATTTCACTTCATAAACATTTATGAGTGCATGTTGTTGATATCATGTAGGTTATGTTGATGCAAACGGTGTTAATGAAGGAAAAAACATCCTTGTAGTTCACCGGGTTCAGTTTGCATGAGCGCGTGCCGTGCGTGGCTATAGGCGGAGTTGTTTCCCAAGCAAAGAGAGAGACAGCATCGCGCGCGCAGAGCACAGAGCGGCGCCCCACCACCGCCTTTGCGTCAACCATCCGCACACAGCCAGTGACACAACACAACATCAGCCCTCGCAGCATCCGCATCTCACGGCCAGGAGGACCAGGAGCACATCTTCACCTCAGCATCCATTCCACAACTGCCGACCATCGTCTGCGCACCGCCGACACCGGGCGCGTTCATCCACCGCTTGCTTTTTTTTTTTTGGGTTGTGCATCGTCTCGGATTATTTTTCTTTGTTGCATTTACATCCAACGAGATGGTTTTCATGTTTAATCGCGTCCTGTGAGGAAGAAAAAAACAGGCTCAGCACGCGGAGCATCAACCTTACAACGCATTTATACTCTCATCGAGCAGAAAAATCAGGTGAGTTTGCGTTTATTTTGGAGCATATTTGTGCTTAAAGTGAATCATTTTAGATTTTACAGGTTTATTGATCCATTTTATTTAAAAACAGTTGATGCGCAGCTGCATCCAATGAGGAAAACATGTCAATAAATGGAAATAAACGGGGTTGTGGGGGTGCAGGCAGCCAAATCCGCTGACATAATGTGAAATATTAAGGTGCAGGAGAGAAAGATGAGGGTCCTTCTTCTTCATCCTCAAACCACCGCCTATGGCCAGCATTTTGATTTCGACGCAGACGGTCAGATTTCAGCACCACGGAGAGCAGCCGATGTGCTCAGCCTCTCAGCACGGCACAAAACTCAACCTCAATCTCTATTTTCAGTCCAGTAAAGTCGCATTAAAAGCTGTCGAATGGGGATTTTTATTTTCCCCCCAAAATTGATAATCATATTGATAACAGGGTGATGGAATGAAGGACCGAGCTGTTTTTTTTTTCAGCTCTGCGCAAGTGAGAAAAGTCGATGTAGCGACTCTCTCATGTGCATGGGTATTGCAGTGGGGATGAAAATATGTCATGCAAAGAAAAAAAAACATATATCTCTTTGATTACTTATTTTAATCGAAGGTAAATTGTGTGACCTTAGATTTGCATTGTGAAAGCAGCGGATCCTGTGCGCATCAAACGCGACCTTCACCTGTTTATTAAGGTGTTTACGTTTCTGTCTTCCATTTTAGTGAGAGGGGAGGCGCGTGGTTCACTCGTCGGCCATTGCTTTCAAAATATGGATCTCATCACAAACTGATTTTCATTTTACCAAAGAGGAATATCTCCTTCATTTTCTCACCGTCTGCACAATCATCCATGTTGTTTTTCTATTAAATCTGCTGTAATCTACTGCAGATTACACTGAAATATCTATAATGTTAAAATGATTCGCCTGTTTATTGCACTGATCATTTGCAGCGAGGAAGGATCTATAGTGATTGAATCAGTCAGGCTGATCCATTCCTCCTCATACTGAGTCGAATCAATGCTGCTGTCAGATGATCCACTCCGGCTCACATTCAGGAAGAACTGATAACCATGATAACATCTGATATGGATCCAACAGGACGTCAAATCCCTATCATTTGCTCTTTGACAACATCCATGGTGAATTTGAAGTGAACTGACCCTTCAGTGTTATTTTTTTTTACTGATTATTGATCTTCTTTGCTTCCTGCAGTGGCAATCTGGAGACGCAGACAGAGAGCTGAAATACAGCAGAAACTGTTAAAGACGAGGTGAAAGCTGCCCGCAGGACTATTTGCTCCGAGGCTTTAGATGCCCAGCAGCAGCCTGTAGCCCAGGACTCCCAGCTGCCCGAAGCATTGAGGCTCTGAGACCCTCAGGATCTCCCCTGGCAGACGCTCTTCTGACCCAGTGCGGCTAGAGCCCCTGGACGCCTCCTCACAGCCACCATGGGAACCGTGCTGTCTTTGTCACCCAGCTACCGAAAGGCGGCGCTCTTCGAGGACGGGCCGGCCACGGTGGGCCACTACACAGCTGTCCAGAACAGCAAGAACGCCAAAGACAAGAACCTGAAGCGCCACTCGCTCATCAACGTGCTCCCATGGAAGCGGATTGTAGCCGTGTCGGCCAAGAAGAAAGGCTCCAAGAAGGTGCAGCCCAACGGCAACTACCAGAACAACGTCACCCACCTGAACAACGAGAACCTGAAGAAGTCGCAGTCGTGCGCCAACCTGTCCACCTTCACCCAGGATCAGAGCACCCCAGCGCTCACCAAGAACTCCAACAACACAGCATCGTCCGTCAAGAAGGCCCCTCTGGCCAACTCCAATGTGGCCCCCGGGACCCCTAAGAGAGTGATTGTTCAGGCCTCCACCAGCGAGCTGCTGCGCTGCCTCGGGGAGTTTCTGTGCCGGCGTTGTTACCGGCTGAAACACCTCTCGCCCACCGACCCGGTGCTGTGGCTGCGCAGCGTGGACCGCTCCCTGCTGCTCCAAGGCTGGCAGGACCAGGGCTTCATCACCCCGGCCAACGTGGTCTTCGTCTACATGCTCTGCCGCGACGTGGTCTCCTCCGAGGTGGCCACGGAGCACGAGCTGCAGGCCGTGCTGCTCACCTGCCTCTACCTGTCTTACTCCTACATGGGCAACGAGATCTCCTACCCCCTGAAGCCCTTCTTGGTGGAGAGCTCGAAGGAGACCTTCTGGGACCGCTGCCTGTCCATCATCAACCTGATGAGCGCCAAGATGCTGCAGATCAACTCTGACCCGCACTACTTCACTCAGGTGTTCGCCGACCTGAAGAACGAGAGCCAGAAGGAGGAGGAGAGGAGCCGCCTGCTCATTGGCCTGGACCGGTGAGGGGATGCTGGGGGTGGGGGGGGGGAGAGAGGGGAGGGGTCAGGGGAGGAGGGGTGGGGGGGATACTCCAGTCTGGCATTTTGACAAATCTGAAGGATGCCATTTATTTATTATTGTCCAAACTGTGGTGGATCGGCGCCAATTAGGAAATATTTTACATTTATAAAAACTTTGTATGTAGTAAAAGCTGACGATTAAATCATCAAGTCTGGAGGAGAAGTCAGTGATTTTTTGCAGATATTTGATTCAAATGTTTGCATTTTGATTGAGGGACGAAAGTTGTAAGGCTCAAATTAAAAAAAGAAAAAAGAGTCCTGAGGTTTTAAAAAGCAGCGGCTCTCTTTGTCTCTGCTGAAGACGTGTAATCATCAAGGCCAAACTCTGTTTTCAAACCGGCAAAGGAAGGATTTCTGCTAAACCTGAGAATGAAAGCGTTTTTTTTTCTTTTTGCTAATGATACATGAACAAAAAAAAAAAAAAATGCCAGACTTGGGTGAATCCTTTGCTAACATACAGATATATATCTCTATGAAATAGTGGAAAAAAATCTTTAAAAAAACAACAACAACAAACAATTCAAACAAAAAAGACATTAAAAAATCAAAAAAAAAAAACATTAGATGAGGAAGCAAACATCTACAGCAATGAATGTGGACAGGACTGAGGCTGCAGCAGCCCCCCCCCAGTGAACTTCTGACTGTTTGACCATGTGATGTGCACTGCCCACTGCAGGAGGGTGAGGGCCATCGCCTGACTGGCTTTCTTCATGCATCACGGATGAACGGGCGTCCCCGGCTTCAAACCCCCGGCTCTCTGGAAACGCCAACACCACGTCCCCCCCCCCTACTGCACTAACACGGATACGACCGGACATTTTTTTCTTTTTTTTTTTTAGCTGCGATGCATATCTGAAAGAACAGCAGGGGGGCCGTTAAATGCTGGATCCATATTTTTCCTGTGGGTTTGTGTTTGTGAGGCTCTACAACGGGACTTAAACTGTAGAGGAGGAAGGAACAGGAAGCGAGCACTGCATTGTGGGACTTTTGATGAGAAGACAGACGGCAGCCGGAGGACGTGTGGCTCGACGATGAGTGGTCTTACTGTGTGTGTTTTCAGAAGCACCTCCTTTATTTTCATCTAGAAAAAAAAAAATAAAAAGAACAAGTTAATGGATGTTTCGCTCCCCAGAGGCTCACACCTGTGGAGGCTTATTTATTGCTTTTTCTGGAACAAGTTTTCTTTCTTTCCTTTCTTTCTCTTTTTTTTTAACTTAGAAATGTAATGTTTTGCACGTGTGCCATGCAATTTTACAGAGTTTCCGGGGAGGGGGGGGTGCAGGAGCAATGATTACTTCTCTTCTTTTTACTTGATTTGTAAACCAACTGCATCTGCATTAGAGAATGCCGTGAACAAAGTGACACTAGTTTTTTTTAGCTCTGCTTGCTAAAAAATAGGCTATTTGTTTACCAGGGAAGTTCTTTTTGTACTTTTGTCGATAGGTTGTGTTGCAACCACTTTGGAATGATGTTTGATTTTGTGCTTATGATTCAGCATAGAAAATGTTAAAAACAGTGCCATATCTCTGATGAAAATCCCCACAGGTCTGATTCCTGAACCGTGTGTCCAGCTGTTGAATGATCAGGTGGATTTTCATCTACTAATAACGACTTACTGACACCTAATTTATTGCCATTTAAGTATTTATTTAGGCACATTTATGTAAATGAAAGATCACGACGAGAGACTTTGAGGAGGGAAGGACACTGAGAGGGGTCTCGTTTGTACAGCAGGTGTGATTATCTTTGGTGGGAATGAAGATTGATCTGGTTTATGCAAATGAAAGTTGCAGGAATTTATTGATGAATATCTAATTAAAAAGCCCTGAGGTCCAAAACCAACGTCAGATCTGACCATCACCAAAGTGACGTCATCAAGGACGCCTTGACAGACCAACACGTCGCCGACCTGCGAGAAAAAGCCCTGAAAAAACACCGTTTTGTCCTGCAGCTCAACCCAACCTGCTGTCCCACATATCAGAGAGAGAAAGCACACACACACACACACACACACACACACTTTTCCAGGTTAATAAACGATCTCGATGACACTCGTTCAGCGTCGCTGCAGAGAAAAAAGCACAGCTCACCTCGACGATGATCCATCAGCATCACTTCTGTGTGAATCAAACGTGAGGCGGCGTCTCGTTCATCTCGGGGGTTGTGGGAGATGAGACGACCTCTGCAGAAATAATCTCAGTTTTAATCCCAGAATCCACTTGACTGAGATGACACGCTGCAGCGAGCGAAGGCAGCGATGTGACACCCAATCAGACAGCACGCAGGGACGAGTGCGACATGTTTTTTTCCCACAGCAGAACAGTCGAAGCTACTTCTCTGCAGCTATTCGCTCGCTCCATAATGACTGCAATCACTGATTTCCATCCAGAAACGTATGAGAAATGTGTTTTTCACATCTGATCTCGATATAGACAAATTGTACACACTCTGAAAATCGATCTCAGAAGCAAAATGGACTCGAGTTGAAAACAAAAAGGCTTTCATCATGTTTGTAAGTTGTTCACAGAGAGCAGAAGGCCTCTCTGCTGCTGTGTCGGTGTGGATGAGCAGCTCTGAAGCTCACGACCTCTGCTGTGCGACTCTGGCTGCCGAACGGAGTTAAATCCCTGAGAAAAAAGTTTTTTTGGAGTGTTTTGCACCGGCACAACGAGGGGGACACGCTTGTTGGACGAGCTTCTGCTCCGGCAAAACAAAAGCAGGGCATTTTGGGTGAAAGGGTCTCCAAAAGAGACCCAGGATCTTGTTTTTCTTTCTGTCCACTTGCCCCGACTCACTTTGAAATGTGCCATTTCTTTTTTTCTCCACTTTGCATCATTGAGTAGTTGTTTGAGAAAAATACTTTTAAAAGCTTATAAAATACGAAAAAAGACTCAAGTGATAGTTAAAAGATTTCTGTCAAATTCTTTTCTGTATCTTGTTGCGTACTTTGTAGATAAAAAAAAACAAAACAGTGGTCAAGAACTTCAAAAAGAGGCGATCGATGGCTGCATGTGTGCGAGAGTGTGTGTGTGTGTGTGTGTGAGAGTGTGTGTGTGATTGACAGGCGTTTTATTTGTACAGAAGAATGTGTGACATGTTGTTTTTCTTATGGACATGAAGCAAACACCAACCACACTGGTACTCGGACTCGTTTTTTTCCCCCCGGTGGGGTGAGGGAGGGGCGTCGATGCTGTTCAGTGAAAAAAAATGTTCTTTTTTTTTTTTTTTTTTTGGAAAAAGACAAAAAAGCTGTTGCTGTAATTGAAACTTTTTTCAGTTAGTTTCTGCTTATTTTAATTTATTTTTGTACTGTGATGGAAAAATAAAATGCACTGATCGTTCAAAGTCGGCCACTTGTTGTCTTTTTGTGCCTCCAGCTGTGAGCAGATGTGCTCTCGTTTGGTTTAAATCTGCACTTTGTGAACACGAGATGTGACATTTTGCATATTTAAATAAACAAAACTTTCACTTATATCACAAGTTTTCACTGAGGAACATAGTTAAACACAATCACATATAAAAAGTCTGATGAAAAGGCAACTGGAGCTTAATGAGTGAATCATGCATTTGCTCCTGATGTTGCTCTTTTTCCACTTAAATAAAATAAATTTAAGCCTCACGTCTTGCTGTATTTCTAAATATCTGTGTTTTTGTTCCTCCTGAACTCAAATATGTGAATAAAAAACCCTCTGTGAACTGTAGAAATACCTCCTAGCCAACATGCAGCCTTAGTTGGGAATCAGTGTTGCATCACTAAATAAAGTGAGACCCCCTCGCCCCCCCCAGCATGGCCACATTAGTTTGGGTCGGGTCACTCATCACATATCACTCTCTGCCCATTAATTCCCATTTACTCCACCACCAGGTCTGACTCAGTCGCTGCCCCTGGGGACCGAAAACAGAGTCATCCGACTCTTCGCGGCAGATCGTCATCCATCAGCCGCTGGATCACAAACCCCCGCCGAGGCGGCCGCTGATGGCTGACACAGTGGCGGTGGGAAGTGGCGTTGTCATGCCGACTGCAGGGGGGGGTTTCAGCCACCTCGTGAGACGTCACCCGGTGAGAACAGCTGCTGGTGGGTGGATTAAGGTTGAGCTCTGCCCACATCGCAGGCTGCAGAGTGCGGCGGCGTCCGGCCGGCCTCGGGAAACGTTTGAGTCAACATCCCATCAGTCTTTGCATGACATCAGATCTATACGGTCACGTGACCTCAACGGCAACGATGGCGAACGAGCTCAAAGAAGGAGTGACAGAGGCAGCTGCTGAAGCAAATAAATTTATTAATAAAATGATTAATGAAATATTTCTCATCGTGGAACATCGTGGAACGCTTAAACCTGCTTTTATACAGAATACATTTGCACAAAAAAAGTATTACAACGCTGAAGTTCCCTTTAGACTCGATCCGGATATTACAGTATATTTATGGTACGTAATCACAAATATGCAAAATAATGAACTTAATATAAAATTAGGCACATAATGAATGAATGAATGCATGGTTGTAAGCATACAGATTTTGCTTTTAAAGCCACAGAAAACAGAATATATATTATGGAAAAGAAAAATGGATTCTGAAGCCCTTTGGCTAACATGGCCGGGCTGGACCACAAGAGTCTTGTGTCAAAGGTTTCTGGGACAAAAAGAAAAAGAAAAACTAAGATCCCGCTATAGAAAACAATGAAGGGAAGAACATAATGGCACAAGTCTCCTCGTAATTTTCATGTTTGACATTCTTTCATGCCCATTTGCAAAGGGGCAATTAGGAAAAGCCTGTGATTTTAACACTCGCTGCAAAGCTCATTAACGACAGAATGGGAAAGTAAATCTGCGCTGATTGGATTCGAAAACCAAAAGCAAACAATTAAAGCATCAATTTGGTGATTATTTGTTTTTGTCAACAAATCCCATAAAAAAATACCAAAAAAAACCAACAGAGAATGAGTAACTCTGACAAACACTCTGTGTGTGTGTGTGTGGTTTTCTCAGCTGTTGTCCAGAAATTAATAAAAAACAAATCACTTTGGTTTACTCGGACTTTTCCACACAGACGCCGTCCTGCTGCTGCTGAACTCAATATTGCACAAAGTTTATTAAAATGCAGCTGAAAAAAAAAGCTCTGCTTCCTCCAGTTTGCTTCCAACTAAAAGACCAAAGTGTTTAAGGAAACAATTTATGATATAATCAAATATTGTGAGCTGTTTTTACAGATTTATGTCTTAAATTGGATTCAATGGGCTCTGTGCTGAATGCCATGACAGTTTAGAGAAGTCAGGGAAATTATAGGATGGATTAACAAGTCTTTTTTGGTCTTTTTGTCATTAATAATATCCATACAGAATAACACTGTCCTCATAATTCTGCAGGTTTTGGATCCACAGTCTTTACATTTCAGGTGAAAACAGCTTTTGTTCCTGTTTTACTCTCCTATTGTTTGACTCCATGTTCTTGCTGCTGGTGTAGTTTCCCTTCTTATTTTATTATTTTGCCTCTTGGGCAAAAGAAGACTGATAGAAAAAAAAACAACAACAACAACAGACAAATAGGAAAAGCCTTCACTGCCCTGCAGGTCGATGCTGCAGCCCGGCAGAGCGAGCGAGCGAGCGAGCGAGCGAGGAGAGGAGTGATTCGACAGAGGAAGACGAGGAAGAGGAGAGGGAGGAAGGAAGGATGGAGGGGCTGAGAAGAAGTGGAGATGGAGCGAGGCTTCGTTCACCCCCCCGCCCCCCTCGCCTTAAGAAAGCAGAGAGAAGAAGCGCTGAAGTGAGAAGTGACACAGAGTCCATCCTAATGATGAGCGGTGAACAGCAGAGCAGAGAGGAGGAGAGGCCCTGTGGGAGATTACCACGCTGAAGGATGTGGAGAGCTGCAGCGCTACAGTCCACACACACACACACACACATTCAAACACACACACACACACACACACACTCATCCTGCGCCTGAGCTCCTCTGAAAACCATCTATTAAAGCTACCCATGTCACTTCCTTAATCCACACTATGAACGCAGCAGTTTCCCCCCAAACAAACTCTCCTTTGCATCGAAGCGACCCGTCGAGCAGCGAGGTTCAACAGAGATCTGCTCCTCCAAAAAACACAGATAATTAAGATTAACAACCTGCGTTCGGGCACAATTGAGCTGCCGTGGCTAAAACGACAAGTTTTTCTCCTGCTGAAGTAAAGTGAAGTACAGTGCGTCTGCCTCTTCAACTAGGCCAGACACCGAGGGAGCTCGGATTCGTGACCTTGGGCTGTCGTTTCCCAGCCGGCAGGAAGTGTCTTTACTTAGACTGAACACAAAGACGAGTGTCTGCGGGTGGAGATGCTACGATTTCTGATTTCTCTCAGCAGGAATTTGTGACATCTGGTGTCCGTCACCGCAGTGGACTTTAAATCAAAGCTATACAAGCAGCTTGGTTCCTGTTGTGTGATGTATGAGGATCATTTTAGCGTTAAATGAACAGAAACATCAATCTGTTCTCTTCATATTCAACAATTAGGGGACAGTTTGGAGCTTTCGACTGTATCACATGAGTCTGTATCAGTAGGTGGAGTTTGGTTTTGGTCATTAATTTAAAAGAAGTTAGCCAGAGAAGATGAGTTCAGGGGCATCAGAGGCAGACTAGGACTTGGTAAAACTCGGTATTTAAGTGGGCTTTAAAGGTGAGGTGTTACAGGGGAGAAAATCAAAATCACTTCAATCAATAAACTTGCACACAGCAGCAATGCAAATCATTGCTTGTTTTTTTGGTGGGGGTGCGTAAAATTTTTCTGAATCTCAACAACATGCAAATTTGTGCCTTTTGTCTTGAAAAATATCTTCCTTAAAAGGCCAGATAATCCAACATGGAGGAAGCAGTTAGCTGCTGAGCTAATGCTAACTAATGGTTAGTGAGCAAACAAGGTCAGATTTGATCTTCAGTAACTTTTTACTGAATGAAACGATGAAACGCTGCACAATCCTGAGATGAAAATGTCAAGAAGCATGCAGAGAAACTAAAAAAAGGCTGAAGAGCTAATGAACTAGCATTAGCATGTACCTGGCTGGCTAGCATCTTTAAGCTGAGCTCTAGCATGCTAGCTTGTCGTGAGGTTGTTTTTTTATTGCCATTTCTCAGAATAGTCGTGCCTTATGTTCTCAAACTGCAGATGATATTAATGTTAAACACTCCATCAGCTTCTGTGCTGCCACTTTTTTAAAAAACAGTTGGAAAAAAAAAACATATTTTAACATATTTTAAAGCGTTCGCACTTTCCAGAATAAAAACAGAGAGAACATTTTCCAACACATCCGACAGCTTGTGCGAACGGTTCAAACCAAAGTGTTCAAGTGCCGACGATTTGATTTTTGTGTGATTTGGCTTCGGGGGGAAAGTTTTGGGGGGGGGTTTAGCAGCAGCAGCAGCAGCAGCATCATCGGCTGGAAATCGAGTTTCCAAACAGACCAACGTTCATGCAAACAGTCGCTCCCGTCACCAGACAGGGAGGCAAAGCAGGCCGGCAGATTTCACACCCCTCTGTCTTCACGGGGGCCACATGCCAGACTAACGGCACCAGAGCCAAGAAAAGAGCCAGTCAACACACACACACACACTGCGCACACACACACACTGCGCGCACACACACACACACACACACACTGCATGCACACACACTGTGTGAACACACACACACTCGCAGACCTGCTCACACACTCTTTCTCTCAGAGGAAGGAGATATTTGTCAAATGGAAGTCAGAGACCATTCAGTCAACACAAAGACAGTAAATGAGGCTACGTTCAGGGGCTGGAGTCCACGTGGGATTTTACAGTACTGGCCTCTGCTGCTAAACTAGAGCATTACATCATACAATTTAAGAGGATATGAGCTAAAAATACTTCCTGGAAGAAAATATATATCTTCATATTTGCCCTCTGTTATTCAGTTTTAGTTAAACAATCCCTTTTTTTTATTTACCGTAAGTGCCGTATAAGTGCCGTTCACACACACACACACACATTTGTGACTCTATGCTGAATAAAGTATATTCTAACCTTTGATATACAGGAGAAGCTGTATTAGAGGATTATAAAAGTACAAAGTTTGCAGTAGAGAATATAAGAAGCAGCTTTTTTAAATTAAAGTTTGCATGTAGCAGGTCGTGATATTCAGGATATGCTCAACACATCCTGTGACTAACAAACTAACTATGAATTTTTAATTTGAGTTTGTGCCTCAGACTCTGACTGAACCACTGAATCACATCTTCACACTCGCTGTTCCCTCGTGTGACTGTAAACATTTAACGAACTAAAAGTGGACGCTGCGTTTCCTTTCGTTTACCGTGTTATCAGGTAAGTCTTTAGTTAAGTTATTAGTCCTTAGAATAAAAGTGTTTTCTGATATTTTAGAGCTGATAATCAAAGCCGAGTATCTGAAAAAAAAGTCAGAATTATACATGAAATATTATTGTACTTCATTTTTCAGAGTCTCACCTCTGATTTGGCTCCTGCACACGAACGGAGCCGCAGGGATTATAAATTCCTGCAAAGCCTTTGGATTTTTTTTTTTTCTAATTATGCAACATGAGAGGTTCAGTTGCTGGATAATCTGCTTTCACCTTGACTTCCACAATATTCCATCTACGATAAACTAAATATTGCACAAAGCAGATCGTTTGAAAATTTGGATTAAAAAAAAAAAAGAAAAAAGGAAAGAACACCACTTTGGTGGATTATCCTGTAGTGCATTTTACAAAAACCTGTTAAGCTAACCTGTGCTGCGTGTGGGTGTATTGTACACTTCCTGTTTGTAGCAACATCGCATTAAAAATCTACAAAAACAGGTGGGATTTTGGCATGACTTTGCATTTTGAGGATTTGATTAACCTGATCCTCCCACAGAGCTGCTTTTTTTTAAAATTCTCCTACATCATCAGCAACTCTGCAAAAAAACACAAGAAGTGAATCAGAAGTGAGTGACGACGATGATCATCATCATCTCAGCTGTCATTGTTTTTTTTTTTTTTTGGTTTGTCCCACTTTAATAGCCAGGAACAGCCAGGATGTAACCAGATCTGCTCTTGGTGAAGTCCGGCTGTGATTGGTTGATCTTGGGCTCCACAATGACTGTGCACTTCCTGCCGTTCATGCTGCACTGGATGGGACTCGCGATGTTCACCTGCAGCTTCCTCTTCTCACTGCAGAGATGATAAAAGACCGAAGAAGACAGAAGAAGAGAAGGAAAGAGAGGAAGAAGGAAAAGTTATTGGATTCCAGCACGTGAAAGTTGGAAAGTTTACTCAGTTTCTTTCATTACTGCAACTTTAATACACAAGAAACTCGCCTCAGTGGCTTCATATTCAGTCATAGTTTCATGCACAGGAATAAAAATACGCAGATCCATTAGTGTGTGTGTAAGTGTGTGTGTGTGTGTGTGTGAGTAGAAATATTAGGGCCATAAATCATTCTTACTCTCACATACAGCTTCATAATCTCACAAATACACTACATTCATTCCTCTCCAACACACACACACACACACACACACACACACACACGGCTTTCTATGCACACTCATACTCACAAACACACACTACTGTCTGGAGCCATAAATCACACTCATACACACACACACACACAGAAACTCACACACAAATGTCCTGTCCTATAAACGCATTTATGCAGACTATCACACTCTTAAACACACACACACACACACACCATTATGCTCTTTTACAGTAGCTGTCAGCCTGAACACTGAAGAAAATCTTAGAGAATTATTTTATTTGAGAGCCTGAAAATGAGACGAGCAGCGTGTTAAAGGTCCACACAGGTGTTTTCAGGTACTGCAGCAGGTTAAATCTACGTGCTGTCGAACTACAATGGCAGCTCGTTCAGCCTTTAACGTGTGTTTGTTGTGTCGCTGCAGGGAAACTGTATTTTTTTAAACAGCTTTTTTCTTTTTAACAGCTTTTTTAAATGTTGGCAGAGACGCTCCTGTTTCCATTTGGATTCAGCAACAACAAACCACGTGGAAAACGTGTTTATTAGTCTCTATTGTTCAAAGTGACGGCGGTCCATGTGATATTTTCTTTAAATGCTGCACTAAGCTGCAGATTATTAAACGTTTTGCTGCACTGTGCAGATGTTACAGTAAGAATAAAAAGATCTGAAATCGACATGAGATTGTTTTGGTTGATACCTTCTGCTTCTTTTATCTTCACACGAACTCTTTTCCTGCATGCAAACTTCTAAAACATGATTAGTTAATATTATTTGAACTACAAACAGAAACCAGAACGCTTCAGAAACCAAAACGTCATTCTTTGTTAACAGATTCTGATTAATTTGCAGGCTCTTTAAAGACTTTACTGACGTTTTAAAAGGTGCAAAAACACAAACAGGTGACTGAGATGAGCTGTCAATCAAATCCCATCTGTACCTGTCCTCATGGTTCTCAGAAAAGGTCTAATCAGGCTGACTGGAGTGTAAACACCTGTGCAGGTGGACCAGGGATGGTGACAAGTTGATTAAAAATGCATCTGACACTGAAACAACATCTGCAGCCTTCATTAACTCTGGCAAACCTCGTATCTCCCAAATGTCAGAGTTTCTGCTTCAGAACCATCAGCTCAGATAATTAAACAACGTTAATGCGTCGACTGAAACTGACCTGATGTGACCAGCTGCTCGTTTCACTAAGACTCACTAATCTGCTGATGTTGTTGAACTGCAAAAACACAAACATCACACTGACGATTAACTCCACAGGAAAGCTAAGTTAAGCTAAGCTAACAGGCTGCTAGCTGTAGCTTCACGTTTACCCAAAAGATGCAAGAGCAGCATCAAACTTCTCATCCAACTCTTAGCAGGAAATAATGGTGTTAAAGCAACGTTTCCTTTAAAAATGCAAAAAATCTCCTTTGAAAATGTCAGATTGTGAAATTTTCAGCTTCTGGTTGGTTCGCAGCCTCACTGAAAACAAACCATGAAGCTGCTAAGTGACACAGATATAAACATAAAAAGCTACAGGGAGCATTTACATAAATCCATTATGAGTTGTATAATATTTACTATCATGAGGGAGCTGCATTGTATTACGATGCCGTTTATAATGATTGTGCAAGTCAGAGGGCAAAGGAGAACGAGTGGGAGTGAATGTGCAGGATGATGCTGCTGCTGCTGCTGCAGTCCATGCGTATGTCATTATGTATATGTGCATATTTTTGAGCACACAGGCTAAAAATAATTAAGACAAATAACAGAGAAGAAATCCAGCAGGACTCCTGTTAACGTAATGATGCATATGGCTTCGCCGGAGCAGAAGCAGCAGTGGCGGCGTTGGATTGGCTTTTAGTGGCTGTCACATCCAGTTAGAGCCTTTCTGGGTGAGCCTGTGCTTTGCCTTGTTTGCTCTTAAACAGGATCGATGACGGGAAGCAAAGAGTGAGACGAAAAAGGCATAAATTTACAGGCTGCTGTTTAAAAAGATGCAGAAATGTAATGTGATGTTAATGTGAGAGGGGATGAGAAGACGAGGGTGTGGCGAATGTTCTCTGGTTGAGAGGAGGGTGTGATTAGAGCTGTGAGATATGAAGATATTCGGAGTGTGATTTGAGAAAATCTTTGGTTTCATATTGAGAGCTGACAGTGTGATAAACACACATGAATCTGTGTGTGTGTGTGTGTGTGTGTGTGCAGTCGTGACACACTTTCTCACTGGCACAGTTAACTGATCGACGCCTGTCATTCGTAAACAAATCCATTAAACGCAATTACGGTGGCGTTCACACAAAGACGAACCCCCTTTTCGGGTCCAAACTGAGGTGAAAGGAGTGGAGGACCTGATGACATCGTCTGCTTGCACAACAACAATAAGTCATAAACAACGAGCGAGAGGCTGCGGCTGCCCACGCTGCACTCCTCTGCAGAGCTCCGGCTTATGCAGAGCCCAGAGGAGAGGCTCAGGGTAGCGCTGGTGCCGGTTTCCATGGCAACCCCCATGAAATGAACTCCCCCCTGCCCCCCCTCCCCATCTGTCATGGCTGCCAGCCAGCCAATAGCGCCGAGTGTTTGTGTTTTGATACGTCTCCCCGTTACTTCTCCATCTCGCTGAAATGCCAGAGGGGAAGCTGCACTGTACTCCTCGTGAAGGGCAAACAGGGTTAGACTCACATTCATGGAGATAAACACACACACACACACAACAAAAACACACACACACACACCCAGTCACACACAAACACACACACACAAAATCTAATATACCCTTAAAAAAAAACCTCCATCGACACACCAAACAGGTCTTTCTGATCCGATCCACAGCTCGTCTCTGATTAAATATCCTGCTCCTCCAATAAAAAAACGACAGGACACTTCATCTCTGAATAGAAAAACATGATCAGTGGAGTCTTAAGGTCACTGGCCGGCCTTTCCCATCATGCCTTTCCCATCAGGCCTTTCCCATCAGGCCCGAGCCATCAGAGCCCGAGGGCAGACTTAGTCCTTCGCTGGACGGCCTCTTCGACTGGAAAATCAATTCTTTCCTTTTTCCCTGCCCCCTGTTCCCTTTGTCCTTCGCCCTTCATGCCATGTGAGTTCAGGCTCAATTGCTCCCAAAAGTACCTCCTCTTTCTCTGGAAGGATGGAGGATAGGAGGAGAAAGGGGGGGGGGAGTAGGTTTTAATTTAAGTGAAATAAAAGTAAAAATTAAAAGTCAGGGACAAAAGTTTGGAGGCTTAAATGAGAGCTTTGAGTTGTCAGAAAAAGGGGAAAAAACAGGGTTTGTAGAGAATAATTTCTGAGGGAGAATATGCAGAGCTTAAAGAAAAGGTGGAGGTGCTGAAAGGAATCGGAGTGAAGTGCTGTGAAATGAGAACGGGGGAAGAGGAGTGGGAGAGGAAGATATGGGCTATTTTCAGGTCGAGGAGCCAGGATTACCTCCAGTCTGTAAAGCCATCCAGTCCCACTTCTGAGTCATCCCTCTAATAGTGTACCTGGCTCTCCCCCAAGCTCTCTGCTGCTGAAAAATATATGAGCTCTGCAGGTGGAGCGGAGGGGGGGAGGAGGTGAAGCTCTGCAAAGCTGACTTGCTATAAAAACTCAGGACTTCGAGGAGGTGATCAAATCTCTCCGCACTTCCAACTCTGATGACAGAAGCATTTTCAAAGAGAAACCAGCTAACGAAGGAGCCAAAACACCGACAGACTCCTGTTTCAAACTAACTCAAACATCTCAGACAGTATCCTCAGCATAATCTGAATTAATCCAACTTGAGTTTAGGGAGCATATCTGCAATTTAGACAATTTTGAGATACAAACAATTGGCATAATCCTGTTTAATCGATTCTCAAGCAAAGATTAATACAAGAGGCAAATATTTGAATCAGTGGAAAAAGGGAAAATATTTAGTTGTTGAAAGAGACAAAAGCTATAAAATATGAGCACAGAAGTTATGAAAAGAGCAGATTAGGAACTGAAATGTTGCAGAAACACAACAAACATCTATAAATCTGAAGGAACCGACAGTGGATGCACAAAGAAAACACACAAACACACACTGACACACACACACAGTTATCTGTATTCCAGCAGGCTGATGCAGACAGGAAGGGGATGAACTCATGCTGTTGGTCTGTCAGAGACGCCACACACACATGCAAACACACACACACACACACGAACACCCGCACACGCACACGCACACGCACACGCACACACACACACATTCAGCCGTGATCTGGTGACATCACTTTCTGTTGCTTGAAAAAAAAAACCTGCTCTCCTCACATCAATATTTCAGTTTGTGCGACACTCTGAGATCAAGAAAGAAAAGCATGGAGTGAGAAGGATGCACACACACACACACACACGCACACACGTACACTGTATGTGCTCTCCTGACAGTGTGTGTGTGTGTGTGGGTGTGTGGGTGTGTGAAGGTCAGGCACCACGGGGCAGGGCTGAAGGAGAACGCTGCAGACTGAACCATGATGCCTTTGAGTGACTGATGCACAGCCAGACTTTTTCTCCAGGTTTCTTGTGCACAGCAGCGTCAGACACAACACACACACACACACACACACACACACGGACGTTACTATCCAGACAGTGTGTTTGAAAGACGTGTGTGTGTTTAGAGTGAGAGAATTTTTATGTTCTTATATTACAGGAAACCTTCAAGCTGCTTCAACTGTCTGCAGTTTTAGTTTATTTTTTTTAAAGAATCTATTCCAGATCAGATTAAACGGCTCCGACTTAAATATAATGATTAAATTATTAAAAAAGGATCATTTTGAGCTGATTTTTAATAAAAGCCCAGCACTTGTTTATCATCTTTATTCCATTGGTTTTTTTTAATTTAGTTGTTGTTGAATGACAGTAGAAACAGAAAGGAAACAGAAAAAAGATCATGTGAAAAAACTAAAATATAACCATCAAAAAATATTCAAACTACCAAAAGTAAATCTGCACATGATGCAAAATGGCTAATTTCAGAAAAACATGTATTATATTACTAGATTACAGCTAATGCATTAATGTGTTAGCATGAAGATTGCTGCAGCTGTTAAAGGTGAAGCTCATCTCAGCTGCTTCACGCACTGCCGGGTTACAATACATCATAATCTATCAGTTAATTATATTCTGTATTAAAAATCTTAATCTGCAAACTAATTGTTAGCTGTAAATGAAGACAGGAGGGTAAAAAGTTAAATATTTGTCTCCAAAATGCAGCAGCATAAAGGAGCATGAAAAAGAAACACAGAAAGGAAGTATTTTAGTAAAGTAATTGAGTATTTTTCCTTAGTTACATTCCTTCACTGTGTTTCTGAATCTCATTTTCTTTATTTCCGTCTCTTGACTCAAACACATGTATTTGCATTGAACAGCAGGCCTGACAGCATCTCCCCTCCTCTCCCTGTCACACCCTTTCTGCGTCTCACATGGCTGCATCACACGTCTCACGTGCTGCTGTGTGCAACGCTGGAGAGGAAACAAAGACACACACACACACCACACAGACACACACACACCTGCATCAGACTGAAACTGGACCTAAACAGGCTTTTAACCACCATCACACGGACAGAGTCTGATGTGGAGCAGCTTCAGCAGTCTGCATGGATGAAACTGTAAAAAAAAAAGCTGCCCAAGAGGCTCTGAGTGCAGTTCTTTAATTAGCATCACTGTGCTCAAGTTTTACAGTTTGTGCTTGTGCAGCAACTGCAGATGTGGCGTTTTGAATACCAGAGGAGATGCAGAGGGAGAGGCAGGACTCAGACAGCGTGGAGGTTGTGCTAATGATACAGTGGCTTCAGCTCAGGATGAGAAGAAGGATGGAGGGATGACTTCAGACATCAGACCAGTCAAACTCTGAGTCAGAACCAGTTTGAACTTCAGATGATTCCTCCATTAGCTGGAGAGCCTTTTCTCCTCTGAAGGTTCAACCTATTCTTCAGACTTTGCTCTTTTTCTAACCTTTCAGATGAACAATAGACAAAAAAATGTGCTATCTCAGTTTGACAAAAGGCGTCTCGTTCAGTACTGTAAAGCTCGAAAAAAAAAAAAGCTGCTGCAAACTACAGAGAATAAAATGTTTAGAGGCAAAGAAAAACCCAGAAGACCAGATCAAATGCAGCACTGAGAACTTTCTGTAACATCCGTCCCGGGTTATTTCAGCAGGTTCAGTGCATCAAATTACGCCACAAGGCAGCTTTCGCTTGCAGTGTTTACTAAACTCTGAGAAATACAGCAAATATGAGCATAAAAATCTCCTTTAATGTCATTTTCTTTCTGCCTCTATCTCATTTTGTGTTCCCATTCTCAGCTGTTAGCTTTTTCTTCTCACCACAGACAAAGGAGCTGTGCTCACAATGGGAGAGATTACTAAAGTAGGTCATTTAAAAAAATGGGTACTGAAATTGCACTAACAGCAAAAAAAAAATGGTATTGATTGAAATGTGTGAAGAAAAAGAAAGTAAGGAGGTCAGTCTTAATCCTGCACGGAGACGTGGAGTTCAGCGATGCTCACATCAAAGATGCAGCCGAGCATCGATGCAGCTGCAGGCCTCTGCACGAGACAAAGGGAAGCGACGCAGTAAAACGGACGACAGCATAAACCTACATGTCCATCAAACTCCATCAAACACGGGAGAGACGTCGACCCGCGAGAGACGCATTTGACTCTAAAATATTATGAGAACTAATCTGTCAAACTCCCACGAGGCTCCGCTGGAAGCCGACTCACACACGAACAGTAAATACAAGCTAAATAAGACCTCTGCTGATTAAAATTCTCAGCTAGTATTTTCTGCCTCTTTATGCACAGTAAGCGAGATCTGCTGTGCTGCAGTGGGGGGAACAGCAGCACCGACTATCAAGGGCCCCCGAGGCGTCTTGAATAAAATTCCTTTTGTGATCCTAAGCCTTTTTTTTTTTTTTAACCCCCCCTCCATTTCTCTGGTTTTGGTAAAAATCTCTCAAACTGAACACAAATGCACTGCAGCTGCTGTTATCTGATGAAAACTGTAACAAGCAGCAGCTCTGCACCCTGAATACAAAGAGGAAACACAGATCCTGAACAACTACTGATGTGAAAAAAAACGGCCACGGCAGCTGAGCAGCTACATCAGGCCAAAGTTCCTGTACATTAATGTGTGCAGACAAGGATGTGCACAGTGGATTTAAAGGGGCATTTCATGGATTTCTTCTTTGGAGTTGACAGATTTGCTAAAGAAGAAAGATAACAAAAAAACTGATGGGTTGAAAATAATCAGAGCCAAATAAATCACAGACTGAGAGGCAGAATTTGATAATAACAAAGGAATAAACTCTAAAAGTTGAAATCTTGCAAAGTTTTTCCCACACGTCTGCTCTCTCCATCATGTGGTGAGTCACAGATGTCTTTTCCTTGTTATCTCATAGACTTTTATATATCTAAAGTAAAGGGTTTTTCAATTGCTTTTCATCAAGAGTGTCTTAGTTACTCTCTTTATTTGGCTTCATACTTTATAGTCTGTTCACCAAAGCGCATCTTTTATGATTATTTGTGGGCACTTTTTAATATAAATTACCTTTTTGTGCCTTCTATGCAAATATTTGTAGTTTCTGTCTCTGGTAAAGTTAGCTTCACATGCATGAGGCATCAGAAAAAACTGTTTTTTAAGGTTTTTGGCATTTTAGAAACTTCCTCTTGTTGAAGACAAGAGAAATGTGATAAAATCGTTTACGTTTTTACATTTTATTGGACCTTATAAGATCAGATTTTGACACTCTAAAGAGTCATTCTGGGGGGGTTTGTGTCGCTCAGAGGAATTGATTCACATTTTCAAAGCTGTTCCTTTTGTTGTTTATGTGTAAAATCCCAGCATGCATTGTTCCTGCGTGCTCAGTCAAGACAATCCACCTCCTTCAGACCCTAAAAAACCAACGTGTGGGCTGATCACTGGTAGGTTGCCCATGTGGCATCTGGAGACACCTTCCCTTCCCTCCCACAGGACAGCAGGTGAATGATCACTATCAATAACATCCACTCATGCAAGCTGTTGGACGGAGTTCAGCGTTCACAGATTGCCGGCGAAAAACAAAGGGACACACTTCTCACCTCCACACCTCCCTGTTTAGGAGATCAGTGGGAGATGAAACAGAACCGGAAATGGACAAAGGACCTCCATCTCCAGGGGGGGCGGGGAGGTGAAGTCGCTCCACAGATGGTGGAGACGACCCCATGCTGAAGGGCCATAACAGCCACACAGCAGGAGGGTCGAACAAGTGTGTGCTTGTGTGCAGGAGGTCACCTCTGTGATGGATCCTGGTTCTCTCATTGTTTTTAAAAAACCGGTGAGCTGAATCCTCCTCAGCTGCCTCTTTGGCCGCTTTTCACACCGACTCTTTCGCCGTCTCAGGGCTGAATGGAGTTGGCTTAAAAAAACACACTGGGTTAATCAATAAGCTGGCACACGCCGAGTCAAAACAGAAGAGAGACACAGCCGGCCTTAATTAGTCGCTGATTGCCGAAGGGAGACTGCTCACTTTTTAAGTGGCTACGCCTCCAATTTCTGTTCGTTAAAGGTAATCAATACAACAGCCAAAGGTTCATCTATTTTCATCCACTGACATGTTGACACTGTTGTCTGTCCGGTGATCGGAGAGTTTAAATCACCTTCAGGGACGAGTGTCTTCTGAGCATCTTAGTTCTGATTTTAAGGTTAATTTAAAACGAAATAAACGAATAAATTAAGATCAATTAATGTTTTAGTGTAACTGCTCCCCCTGCAGGATGATCTGCTGCATGTAGGGCTTCCACTGCTTTTATTGGTTAATTTTATCACTTAACATTTTATTAAAAACATAAATTATCTATGCTACATGCTACGTGCTAACTTAGAGACTTAAGTAAGCCTGCTGCTGCCCTGTTAGCTTAACTTAGCCTAGCCTGCTAATCAACATGGCAGTCAAACCAACCTCATAACCTGTTATCAATCAATCAGTCAACATTATCGGTCACTGCTATATACAGTTAGTATACCACAGCCAGTAACCAATAATTTAATCTGTCTGTTTTATAAATGGACATAAATATGTAATAAATGCAACAGCTGATTAGACTCTTGTCCTTTTTTTGTCTTGTGTATAATTAAACATGACAATATTAATATTTTCCACTTTTTTTTAAATTGTTTTTGAGCATCAGTGTGGATATATTTTTCTGTTTTTCATTATTAATACAGTCATCATTGGACTGGTTTAGTAAAATGTCTTGTAAATGAATAAATTAATGGAAAAAACAGCTTTTTGTACCTTGAACGAGTTGCTTTGTTGGTCACATTTAATCATTTGGAAAGTGTATTATTTTACTGAGAAAACAGTACATTTGTTTTACTCTTTTTCTGGAATTACACGGCTCGGTTCAGGTAATAAACTTAGACACTTTCTAGCACATTTTTATTCCACAGTTAGCGACTTCTAAAACTGGATTTAAAAGCACTTCAGGCTTTTGAAAAACGAACCCAGTGAAGTCGATCTTGTAACGGTTGCAGAGCTGCTTTTTTTGTGTTTCATCTGAAGACGACGTTTTACTACATTTGTTGGATCAAAGTCGTATCTGTCTTTTGTGCAGGAGGCCCCAGGTGAGCGGAGCTGATTCGCCCGAGGCTGGACATTACATAAGGTGGGATAAAAAAGCAGAAAATGAACAGATGACAGGGGGGAGGATGTAGGGCGAGGTGGAACAAAGGAGGGATGAAGGTGTGATGAGCGAGTAAGGAGATTAATCTAATGGGAGGATGAAATGAAGGTATGAGAGGGAAAAGACATCGGGTGGAGGGGGGAGATTAATGGCAGGTGGGGAATGAAGGGATGACTGTAAGAAGGCAGGAAGGGACAGAAAGGGAGGAAAGGAAAGGAGAGGAGGAGGTGAAGGAGGCCAAGGAGGGAGGAGAGAGCGTGCAGAGAGCCTCATCATTATTGGCCTGACGGTGGGAGATGTGGTTGGTGCTGTTGCTAGGTGGAGCATGTGTGTGTTTTGGGGGGTTGGGTGGAGGAAAATGGAGTAAATGCAGAGGTCACTGAAGAGATGGAGCCCATAAAAATATCAAGGCTGTGACTGTATCATCTCAGCTGTGCAGCACTTAAGCGATGCTTTTATCCGGAGTGACAGTGAGATGCTGGACTACAGTAAAGTGCACATCATGTACATGCAGCATGAGGTGAAGCTCCTACGGGAACAAAGATGCAGCGACTCGGCTTAAATATAGCTCACATCAACATCCACGCACGTGTCCTCCTTTTCTGATTACTATGTGTGAATATATTACAGTAAAAATACAATATAGAGTGAAAGCTGTGCTGGAGAATAGTTAAAAAAAGGGTTTTAAGGAGAAATTTGTTATAGAAAAAACAGCAGTTTGGTTCTTAAATGATCAAAAAAAGTTACCCATGATGCCTTCTGTGTTCTGTGCTGCTGTGATCTAAAATTTGAACTTATTTAGCTCATTGTACAGCTTGTTAGAGTCGGACATGAGTCTCTTTTGTCTGACATTTATGAAAACCACAGTTTTACTGTAAGTAGCAGCACTTATTCTGACTGAAACCTGACAGTACGGTTAATTGTTTGATTCAAACTAGAGATGAATTTCATTATTGGCAATCTTCTCATGATTTTCCAAGCAAACAGATCATACTGTAATGTTTATGTTGATTAAGAGTTGACATGCATAAGACTTTCATTTGGTTTCTGTGAAAGTACAAAAGGTCGAAACCCCTAAAATATTAAGTTTAGTGTCACAAGTGATGAAGAAAATCGTCAAAACCCAGAATTTAAGAAGCTGGAATCAGAAATTTTTGGATGATTTCATTAAAAAGTGACTTGAACAAACAGTGAAGACTAATATTCTGTCTGGATAAAACAAACCATAAGTTTATGGCTCCCTGAAGCAAAGAAACTATTTATTTGTATAAACTCAATGTTATGTAGATGAGCTGACTTTCTCATTAGGAGGAGGAGAAGATGCTAAATGAAAGATGGGTGACACGGCTGCAGATCAACGTTCAAGACTGCCTCCAAACCACCGTTCACTTCCTGTTTCAAATGTCAACATTTTGAATTTTTTAAAACCTCATGTTTGTTATGAAAAAACTGGTGTTTCAATTCAGCTTGGATCCAAGCAGCCCTGAACCTCAGGGATGTTACGATGTAAAATTAAGATAAAAAAATGACATAAAACCTACATTTAATCACATCTGTTTGCAGAAATGCACGATTTTTGTCATTTATTCTGGCAATCAGGTTGCACATAAAGTTGATATTAAATCAAAACCTACGGTAAAGTAAATAAAAAATAAAACATTTGTTTCAAAAATGAAAGCCTAATTAATGACATAAAACCAGAGGGGCAAATCTGCGCTGAGCCTTTCATTCAATTTGCACAAGCAATCTGTTTGTAATTAGTGTCTGATTCACTAAGACAGAATAATTATGCAGCCATAATCATGTGTTTAACTGCATTTTGCATTTGAAGAGGAGCCGAAAAAAAGGCAAAGTTCAGAGTGTGGATTTGTCTGAGATCAACAAGCTAAAAAATCACGATCCTGAAATAGAAATGCTCATTAACAAAAGTATCAGCGTTTCTAAATATTAGCCGAGGCTGCAATTAAACTTCAGAGGAAGAGAGTTTTCATGCAAAACTGATCCTCGCGAGCGGCCTGAACTTCACCAAATCCAGCGACACTTTTATCTCCCGTTTGAAATGAGGCTTAATAAATCTGCTCGCTCTGTCAAAGGGTCAGAGCTAATTACAAGCCGGCAATTTTGTTCACATGTATCGTGAGATTTCATGCATTGTTGCAGAGTTGGAGGATGTGATGATCTTTAGAAATGTCTGCTGTGGAGATGATACATAAGAGCTTTTTTCTCGCAGCAGTCACATGATTGTTTGGTCTTTGAATAGCAGAAAAGAGCCACAGGTAATGTTAGCAAGAGTCCAAACTCAAAAATATATTGGATATATGTGACATAAACTCACATTTAGGAAGCTGAAACCAGCAAAAGTTGAATATTCTTGCTTGATAAATGATTGTTGATGTTAAATAATCTTAGCAGTTCAATACAGACTGTGAATGCTGCAGCAAAAGTTTGCTGTAAAGCTTTAAATTTGATCCGTATCATCTGTTACTTAAGCCTGTGATTACGTTACACAATAAAAACACGACACGGTGCCATTAGCAGGGTTGAAACCTCTGCAACGAGCCCGACTAGGTGCGTTTGTTCTCGCGTGTGAGAGAGAAAAGAGATGGAGAGAGGAAGGTTGTTCGTCAGTGATTCAGGGGGCTGCAGCAGAAAAAGTAGGTCAGACAAAGTCACACCATCACACTTCTTTCATTCATACAAACCCCAGGGTTCCTGCAGCTCCGTCAGACTAATATAGCACTTTTCGAGCACTTACGAGACACTTGAACCAGAAATTTCTCTATTTCAGACCCTCAGCGCTTCTTTCGTCACATCTTAATTTCATCAAATTTAAATTAGATCTTTTTATAACCACAACAATCCATGTATTTTGTGTATTTTACCAGCTGTTTTGTATCAACTGTTTTGAATATTATTCAATTTTAACACTAAAAGACAACAAAAAGTATCAAAATGGGGTCATCTCATTAAAAAAAATAACAGATTTTTGGTTTATTTCAGTGGTTGCATCAATAAAACACCAGATTATTTGTATTAAACCCGTACTGAAGATAACTATGACTCTTAAAAACAAAATAACGACATTGTTTTAATAATGTACATACAATAAAACCATGTGATTATGACAACCACCCTGAAATCATCTGTTTACTTCTGTTCTTTCTTTGTAAAAGCAGGATGCTGCAACACACTTAAGCTTGTTTTCAGCTGCAATAAACTGAAAAAGTTCGTAAATATTCTTTTTGTAACAACATGGTCTCAGATTGTTTCTCCACCTCATTAAACTTGTATTTTGAGTGAAATTCATTTGCAAAGAAAAACATAAAACACACAAAAAACAGCTTAAAATGAATACTACCGACAGAATTATTATATTTTCAAAAAGTTCTACGGCTTTTGCAATA